>CM055269.1:11663387-12241117 GCA_029237695.1 Conchocele bisecta | reverse complement strand
AGTGGAAAAAGTGAGCTAATTTCCGTTTGGGACTTAGCCCCCTTCTTCCACCGACACCTCCAACTATCATATTAAATCATCACTCATACCATGTGGCTGTGACTAGAGAAATGGGGCTTATGGGTTTCGCAACCAGCGTAGATCCAGATCAGCATGTGAACCACACAGTCTGGATCTGCACTGTTCGCCAATCCATCAATAAGACATTTGTCATGCTTTTAACCCTTAGCCTGCTGAATGAAATGTTGTCGTCTGCTGTTTATGTTTTATTTTTTATTTTTCTCCGACATCAAAAACATGCTTTGACAGCATTTTAGAATCATTTCCAATGGAAATGATTCTAAAGTGCTGTCAATCCATGTTTTTATTGAGAAACAGGGCAAAATATAAAGCAACAGCAGACAACAGTTTTCGCGATCAGCAGGCTAAGGGTTAACAACCAATATAGATCGTTATCACGCCACAAGTACGTGCTGTTTGATTAGGGGATACGCTATACAACTCGTAAACCCCAATTCTCGAGTCACAGCCACACATAAGTTTGTATATCTGTACCTCAAGATTAGATTCCACCCTCTATTCATACATACCTGCTAATGCAAAAATATAGCTGCTTTTTCCGCAACCGGGAGGCCCATACAGCAGATAGCCGCGCCTGTATGGTATTCCTCTGTCCATATACCAGCTAGGATTGTTTATAAACTCTAAAATATCTGTCTCTATTCTCTCCGACACTGCTTTATCCAACACCACAGATTTCAAAGGTCGTTTCCTCCGTGGGTAACCAAAAGGTCTCCATTCCGGGCCAACGGCCGTGTACATTAAAGTTCTCCCCTCTTGCTTCTGGAGGGCCAGTTCACGGGCTTCCGCTAATATATCAAAGTACAGCTGTCTGTTGCTCCCAAAGGCAGTCAGCTGAACACTTTCCCAGGGAGCACCTCTGTGTAAGTCAACCATTTGTTTTTCTCGACTTCGTTCCACTTTAATCAAATTTCGTTTGTACCAGAATAAGTGGGTGCCGACACTTGGGATAAAATCATAGTTTGTAGACACTTTACCTGTATCTGTTTGGTTGAACGTTGTTTCTACGCTCAAATGTTGTGTTTTATTGGCGTGAGTAGAAATCCACTGTAATAGCCAGTAGTAGCTTTTGTCCTTACTCGGAACTTCGAGACTTATCATGCAATGTCTGCGAAACAAAATCAAGCCTCCCTGAGTGCCCTTCTTGGCCAAGGCTCCAAGTGTGGCTATTCCAAACAGCCCGAACCCAGCACCAAAGTAGGGATTGTCTTGAAGGGTGGAAATTAGATCCACAAACCCCATTTTGGTCTATATGCTGGCTAACTATGTTAACACTCTGAAAAATGAATAACTGATAATAAACACTTAGAATGCGGGAAACGTAAAATGTTGTCTACTTCTGGTTTTATGTTTTGTCTTCTTTCTCAATAAAAACATGGTTTGACAACACTTTAGAATCATTTCCAATGGAAATGATTCTAAAGTGTTGTCAAAACATGGTTTTGATGAGAAAAATGGAAAATAAAAAATAAACAGCAGACGACAAATTTGAATTCAGCATTGTAAGGGTTAATGGTGCCGTCTCCTTCTGATAACTGCATTGTATAAAGTCACATGTATCAATGAACCCATTGCAGTCTAAACATGTTGAAAGATCTCATTATTTATCTATAAAGGTATATGATATATTGCTATCACTCATTTGAAATGTCCTGTTGAGACGTTCCTACATGTAAGTTGATGGATTGATGGAACTTCAAGAGCCAACCCATAGCGAGCATAAACAATATGTTGCATCTAAATATTTATCCTAACATAAAAATTCCAATGTTATTCCAAGATACCAACCTTCCTACGCTGTTGACGGAAACTGCCGCCTGTTGTTTTTCATTTTTGCTTTAATTCCAATGTTATTCCAAGATACCAACCTTCCTACGCTGTTGACGGAAACTGCCGTCTGCTGTTTTTCATTTTTGCTTTAATTCTTAAAAAAAAACTGGTTTTGACAGCACATGAGAATCGTCTCCACTGGAGACGATTCTTTCTCATGTGCTGTCAAAACCAGGTTTTTGAGAAATATTGAAAATAAAACATTTCCAGCGGACGACAACATTTAATTCAGCGTAGTAAGGGTTAAATTATGCTGATTATCGTACAACACAGACCACATATAACCTACACAGATTAACTTTATACATCAATTGCAAGGTGGACAACTTTTGGTGATAGTGTATTAACCCCTTACTGAATTAAAATGTGTCGTCTGCTGTTTCTTTTTTATTTTCCATTTATCTTATCAAACACATGATTTGACAGCACTTTAGAATCATTTCCAATGGAAATGATTCTAAAATGTTGCCAAACCATGTTTTTATTTAGAGAAAATATAAAATAAGAAACAACAGCAGACAACAATTTTCGGTCCCCGCCTTCTAAAGCGTTACATGTAAGTTACCGGTAATTGACCGCCCAAATTGTACCTCATGGAAGGAAGGAATTTTGATTGGCTGATTTTGTCCTTCCAAGTCTCTGATAGTGGGGTGGCGGGTTCTCTTAATTTGCACTGTCACTGCATACAGAGCTTCAGATAAGGTGCGTATTAGCGTAGTTTACACTTATTTTAGCAGAATACGGCAATACGCATTCATTATCAAACATGAGAGTACAAAATACTCACAGAAATGTGAAAATACGCATTAATTTTCAAATTGAGTAGTGAAAATACTATAATAAAGTTGAAAATTTACTGAGCTGAGCTGCAAAAAGCAAACAGTTTTTTGCTTTTTGCAGCTCAAATAAGTGAATTTTAAATTTGTTTTATTTTTTTATCATTTGTTCCATATTGAAAGGTACATGCCCACTCAGTAGGCACAAACTGTTCTTTATAGAAATTAAATAAGTGTATAATTGTGTCACTATTCCACCAGTTCTAAAAATTATGAGTGGCCGTTATGACAGGTATAATCAGTTAGTAATATTTATTTTACTGATAGTGACGCGCGGTGGTATCAGGCTATTTTCCTATGAAAATGAGGCATGGTATGTTTTCATTATTTATACTAATTAAATGGGTCACCTGACAAAAATATATTTTCGACAGATTATAAAGTATGATTATTGCACATCTAAAAATAAATACAGAGAATGTCTAGTAATGTCATTAACATTTTAAGGAAAAACAGTTATCGCCCCTGATATCAGTGTGGAAATTTATCTCTGATATAAAATGTATAATAATGCCAATCAACACATTGGGTAATGGTGAATAAATGTTTATTTTGCCAGAAAATGTCTCAGATGATGTCTCTGCTATAAAAACATTGTGTGCCTACTGAGTGGGCATGTACCTTTAATAAGAAAGAAAATCAATTTTACATTTGTAAAAGTAAAATACATGTACGCATTGAATTTGAAATATGGGGGTATAATAACATGGATGAAAGTGTTAACAGAACTACTGTACAGAGCTCCGATCACTCCCAAAAAGGAGACAATTACTCAGATTTTAAAAATTGTATTTGTTCTTACATGTATGTTCGACAATTTTATTTGATAATAATGCTGATAATAATTATTTGTAAGCTAATGTTGTTATCATTTGAAATTGTGGAAAGTTTGTTGATGAAATTAGACGTCAAATGACTTTCTGACTTTGACCAAATGACTAAAAAAATTCAAATTCAAATTGTATCCACATAGAATCGTCTCCAGAAGAGATGATTGTAATGTGCTACCAAAATGTTTTTTTGCTGATGATTTGACAGTGCATTTCCAAATTTGTATTATTTCTCTAAAAAAAAAAAACAAGATTTGACAGCACGTTAGAACCGTCCGAACATTTTCTGGTTATAATTCACATTGTTTATATCCACGAAAACGTCCAAAAATATAATGGCAGTATTCAATGTTGAACAAGAGTGCCGCAAGTGACAAAATACGCCCGTCGAATATGGGCCAGACAGCGAAGATGCAGAAATGTGAAGCTGTCACCAAGGCAAGAAACATTAATGAGAATTTGAAAGTCTATAGCATTATTTCTTCATCTCGTTGTGCTAAACATGTATACTAATTTAGGCAGAGATAGAAAAGTAGAGTGGAGTGTAAAATAGAAATGATAGGGAATTGGATACAATAATGTAGAAAAAATGGCTAAGTTAAAAAGGTGATATTTTTGTTAAAAAATATTTTTTCGGCATAAAAACACCAAGGTGCACATCTTCAATATGTGTAGAAGACGTGTGTACAGTTTCAGAACGATCGACTGAACAGTTTCGGAGGAGTTGTGTACACAAACTCTGTATTGTATATAGAATTGCATAGAAAAATGTAGAAAAAATGGCTAAGTTAAAAAGGCGATATTTTTGTTAAAGAATATTTTTTCGGCATAAAAACACCAAGGTGCACATCTTCAATAATGTGTAGAAGATGTGTGTATAGTTTCAGAACGATCGACTGAACTGTTTCGAAGGAGTTGTGTACACAAACTCTGTACCGTATATAGAATTGTATAGAAAAATGTAGAAAAAATGGCTAAGTTAAAAAGGTGATATTTTTGTTAAAAAATATTTTTTCGGCATAAAAACACCAAGGTGCACATCTTCAATATGTGTAGAAGACGTGTGTATAGTTTCAGAACGATCTACAGAACGGTTTCGGAGGAGTTATGTACACAAACTCTGTACCGTATACATGTATAGAATTGTATAGAAAAATGTAGAAAAAAATGGCTAAGTTAAAAAGGTGATATTTTTGTTAAAAAATATTTTTTCGCCATAAAAACACCAAGGTGTACATCTTCAATATGTGTAGAAGACGTGTGCATAGTTTCAGATCGATCAACTCAAAGGTTTCGGAGGAGTTGTGTACACAAACTCTGTACCGTATATAGAAATGTATAGAAAAATGAAGAAAAAATGGCTAAGTTAAAAAGGCGATATTTTTGTTAAAAAATGTTTTTTTCAGCATAAAAACACCAAGGTGCACATCTTCAATATGTGTAGAAGACGTCTGTATAGTTTCAGATCGATCGACTGAACGGTTTCGGAGGAGTTGTGTACACGAACTATGCGCTTTTTCTTCAGCCGCCCGCCCGCCCACTGTGCGGTAAAACATAATACGTACCGTTTTTTAAAAACGGTCGTATAAAAATGGTCCAACTGTTGGGGTCAGTTTTCAATGTTGGAATATGATCTGACTGTTGGTGATCAGATTTCAATCAGGGTAAATTTTTCACTTAGGTGCGGTCATTAATTAACGGTCAACAATTGTTGAAAATTTACCCAGGGTATCTAGTTGATATATGATCCGGGTAAATTTTTCACGTACAGTAGGTGGGTCATTAATTAATGGTCGACTAGCTTAGATAATCTCAGCTATACGGATGTACTTTATATCATCTGTATCCTTTTAGCTGAGAGCCCCACATTGTAAAATTTGTCACAATAACAGCCCATTCTGTCCTGGCATTTTGTGATGAGCGAGCGGTTTAGTACTTCGGAGTTCTGCTAAAAGACTTGCAGAGACAAATAACAAACATGTAAATATACTTACTTTGACCTGGATTAAAGAGAATAGTAGGTTAGTGCCGTGAATGGGAAAAAATATCTGGCAAGGCTCAGGAAACGGGAAGGGTGAGGCTCTGCCGAGCACATCCCGTTTCCGTGCCGCGCCAGATATTTTTTCCCATTCACGGCACTAACCTACTATTCTATTTATCCCGTCAACACCTACAAATGGCTGTAAAATGCAAAAATAGTATTGACTGGATAACAAAAATGTTTCACGGCACCGTGTTTCACGGCACATACGCATTGTGTTGACGGGATAAATACTTTTATTCCCGTTTTATTCGCAAAACGCGAGGACAGAATGAGCTATTATTGTGACTAAATTTGACAATGGGGGGTTCTCAGCTATAAGGATACAGAAAATATAAAAAGACAGATTAACTAGTAACATACATGTACGTCCGTATAGCCGAGATTATCTAAGCCAATGGTTGACATTTGTTGAAAATTTACTCTGGGTCCTTTTTCAATGTTGAAATGTTATAGTTACGAACGGTAACTTGCAATTTATTCCCGTATCGTCCGTAGCCAGAGATATGATTCTACTCATAGGATTCCTTGGCAGAGTAGCAAATCAGATATGATTCACACTTTAGCAGTTGATGTTGACATATTTGAGATATTTTCCATCTGAAAAAATATTAGCATTATAAAAGTAATACAAATTAATAATTCTGAAAGAAGTTTTACCATCATAGAATGTTTAGAAAAATATTTGTTTGCAGCTACAGAAAATGGACCCCATTATAAATTTTACATACACACAGGGCTGTACAAATTGGCACGCCCGACGCCCGGGACAAGTCGGTTTTAATCTCGGGCAAGTGCCTCTATGCTGGAATTTAGTCCCGGGCAAGTCACTATTTTCTGTTAGAACGTCCCGCCACAAGCCCGTTTTTTGAAACCGGACTGTCATAAACTGAATCCCAAAACTGACCACTTTATCGATCGATAACGCTGCGGGCGTCCTGGCGATTCGCAGCTACTGTGTTACACAGTACCTGTGTATCGCAATAAAGTGATATAGCAATCTTCAGCGACCCTGATTATATTAATTTAATCGAATTTGAAAGTAAATAGCGAATTAGCGAAAATATTCTGCGGCGATCGATGGTTATTGATTTATTTTATGTATGTTAACGTTTTCGTCTCACTGCGTCGACAGGCAAAGAGACCTAACTTTAGAGAAATAAATGTATGTTCCTTCACGGGGTGGAAATGGAATTTAAGGTTCTTAATTTAAATTATCGTTTCTACGCGGCATATAAACGAAAAAAAGTGAAATTGAATGGGATGGACATACTATGAAGGTATGTTTGATTCCCAATGCGATGTTTGAACCCACAACCTCCCCAGATTGGAAGTCGGTGTTCTAAGCCCTAGGTCACAACCCATACCTTATAAACGAAGGAAAGAAATGCTCCTAACGAGCGACCATACCTACTTAGAATAACAGCTGACGTAACGCGCAGTAAACTGAAATGGCCTACGTGACAATTGACATTTACGTTCCAACAAGATTTTCACGGTGTGTAATCGATCGTATTTCCTCGCCATCATATGAAACCCGACCCGAGAAACACAAATTAAGTTGTGGATTTCTGAATTTGTCAATTGTTTGTACGGTCTAAGAAATCAAACAAATGTGACAATTCTTTTTACAAAATATTAGAATCGTCTAAGGAGACAATTCTCATGTGTTGCGAGATCGCGAAAACGCGAGAAGATTCTCACTATTTTAGGAAACGATTTTTATGTTTTATTATTGTCGATAAATGTGTTTTGAGTATGCACTTGTCGCAACGTTATGTCCGCGGTGGCACAGTGACAAAAGACCACAAGAATAAATATGAGCCGCGCCATGCGAAAACCGGGCTTAATGACAACATTTTCAGTTTTCAGTTTTTACTTTTTAGCGTATTCTGAATTGTACATCTTTTAAAAGCCATATGCCGCAAAAATTATCAATGTATCCCAACTATTTTTCATTTTAGAAGTATTTTTATGACGCGTGGTAAAAACTTATACGACGTTTTAGATCAATGACGTTGAAATTACGACGTTTTTATCAACGGCGTATACAAGGGGTGTTGATAAAATACCCGGACATGTCCTATATATTTGTCATCTTTTATCGCATGTCAACCAAATTTTGATATCTCGTAGCCTTTCCTAGTGTTTCCCATTAGGCCAAGACAAAGCATAAAAATAATGTGTATTGCTGTTGCTATTAATGTAACGTCATGTTTTGGATTGCGGCCCAAGTAACGTAATTCCGTATGAATAATTTTCAAATAAGGCAGTGTGTTGGCGTTTCCCTGTTGTTTGCTGCTGTCTGAAATAATTTTGGGGAATAATAGCGACATTATTTAACATTTCGTATGCGACGACATATTTTAAAGTAGGAAGTAGGCCGCCTATAACATTAACTTTGTAACAAAACACGACGACGGGCAGATTTGGTAGCGTGATACCTTATAATTGTTGCCGTGTGTCTTTCTTGAGGATCGCATTACCATCGCCTGATTCAGACATACATTATTAAGCAGTAAGGTGATAAGCTGATGATTTGATACTACAAATCGTGCGAAAAGCAAGTTTATGACCATAAAATTTCCAACTAATTTCAAGACTTTTCTTCGAAAATTCCACCGACCTCACTGTGTGTTTTGTGCATTATGTATTGCGTATACACACACAATGAAGGAGCTGCATTGAAATAACTGATTCTGAATCTATTAGAGAGATTTTGATGCATTTGTTTTGCCAAATTCAATACAAACCCTGGCTATATATGTCATTATATAGATGCGTGTCAACCTCCGTTTATGATAAAATGAGGCATTAAATGGCATATCATTCGCTAAGTACTGGATAGAATTGTTCAAAAGTGTCTCAATTTACCAAGATAATAGATAGTAATATCGTTGACATACAATAGGTTGTTCATATTTAAAATTATTTAGGATTCAAGGTGCAGTGTAAGCGAATACTTCGCTGATATGTAGCCAGTTAAATTATGCGTTCACCATTTTAAATTCATAAGGATAACCGACGAAAAAGAGTGACAATGTCAAAGAACGACAGTTAGGCGACAATGCACAGCGCCTGAAGAATTTCTAAGTCATTGATGCTGCGAGGAACTCGTACAAGTATCCTTGCTATAATATTTTGTCACGACACCATGGCCATAATGTCAAACATGTATTCACGTTCAGTGACGTCACAAGTACGTGACGTCAAGTCATGACGTCATAATATGTGTACTAAGGTGCAAGGCATCGCGTCTCATATTAGTGAAAGTTTTAGTAAGTTATAATTTTTCGTTTTCTGTTCACACGTAATGTTAACTGACACCAGTAAACGTAAATGGGAGGGCAACATGTGAAATTTTACAGCGACGCTGCAAACGTCGTTTTTCCGACGTCGTTTACCGCTTTTCATGACGTTGTCATTAGGCCCGGTTTTCGTATGGCGCGGCCCATATGTACTATACAATGTGTATTATTATAGATATTTAATATAATATGTATATGTGCCAAGTGCTCAATTGTATTATATTTAACAACTATGATAATAGTTTTTGTTTTGGGACAGTTTCGTATAGAAATCTTACGAGGACAAGTCACTTTTTCAAAATTACTTGCCCTGAAAATTATATTTTCCGGGACAAGTCCGGGCAAGTCACTTTTGTCAAGTCACTTGTCCAGGACAAGTGGCTAAAAAATCAATCTGTACAGCCCTGACACATATTGAATTTGGCTGCCAAATTTTATCAGGTCATGATCTACATTATAAATATATAGAGAATAGTAGGTTAGTGCCGTGAATGGAAAAAAATATCTGGCAAGGCTCAGGAAACGGGATGGGTGAGCATCCCTTTTCCGTGCCGCGCCAGATATTTTTTTCCCATTCACGGCACTAACCTACTATTCTATTTATCCCGTCAACACCTACAAATGGCTGTAAAATGCAAAAATAGTATTGACTGGATATCAAAAATGTTTCACGGCACCGTGTTTCACGACACATACGCACTGTGTTGACGGGATAAAATGTAAATGTATGTCATAATTACTTGAATATGTTATTTTCATACTATTAACACTCATTTCAGTTCAAAAACAAAGAACATCTTTCACAATTAACTGCCAATGTGTGAATCAGATCTGATTCGCTATTCTTTGGGGGAATCCTACGAGTGGAATCGTAACTCTGGCTACGGGCGGTACGGGAGTAGATTGCAAATTACCATTCGCAACTACGACTGTTGGCGATCAGATTTTAATGAGGGTAAATTTTTCACGTATGTGTGGGTTATTAATTATCGGTAGGGGTCAGTTTTCAAAGTTAAAAATTGATCACTCATCCGTTGAAAAGTGACTCGCGGTAAAAATTTAATGTTACAACTGAAGTATTTCTAGGGGAAAAAGAGTCGCCCGATGTGGGGTTTGAACCCACGACCGCTGTAACACTAGCACGGTGCTTTTACCAACTGAGCTAACCGGGCGATCGTGTCTCACCACCACACCGGACACTACACTCCTCCCCTTCTTATCCTTTGGGAGCCAGGCATCATTGCCATCAACCTCACAGCTTCATGAGGAGTATAGCCTGCAACCCAAAGTAGACCCAGGCACAATCCTGTTTACTTCTGACACCATTGAAGTATTTCTAAGGGGAAAAAGTGTCGCCCAAAGTGGGATTTGAACCCACAACCCCCGTAACACTAGCACGGCGCTCTTACCAACAGAGCTAACCGGGCGATTTTGTCTCACCACCACACCGGACACTACACAACTGCCACTATCATTTTGGCTGATCCGTTACATTACACAGTGTCACTATCACGCCACCCATGACCTATGACCTGAACCAAACTACCGTGGCTACATGTCACTTGTCCGAAACGTATATGGCCCGTCCGGCGAAACGTCAATTTTACAATTATTGGTAAATCAAGCCCGGCAAGGTCGAGTTAGTTTTTTTTTCCTGCTAAAGAATACACTAGACCATAGCATTGTCAGTCATACCTCGCACTACACACAAAACAAAACAATGGTGTACACTAAAGCCGAAAAAAGTTCGATCTCATGAGCATTCTGAAACTAAAGTTCAAATGTTCATGTGTGCGTTATGGAGGTCGCCATCTTGATTATAATTATTGGAAAAACGCTTGAAATTGGAGAGCACCTTGCTCTGTGTCATTGTCAAGGGATGTCACGTGACATTTCTGACCAATGAAATTATCGCAAATAGCTTCAATATGGCGAACCACCATGAAAAAGTTGAAAATGGAAGTTGATTTACATTTAGCCAATTTTCGCATAAAACTCATCCTGTTTCAACTATACAGCTTTCAATATATTTCCAAGACATCTTAGTATGTAGGACACATTTACTGACAAAGTAAAATTTCAGATAATTGCGTGCAGAAAAGGTTGTTTGTTAGTGGAGTAGGGCACTAACATTATCAGTTCGTCCCAGTTTTTTTACAGCCCATACAATTTTCCATTCATCTCAAAGTATACTCGTCCAACACTTTTTGGTTGACTTACTGTCTGTTCAACATTTGTCTGCCGACAAACTTCTCGCTATTCTGGAAGTCCGACTTCGTCCATTTCGCGCACCTGCGGGTATTAATTAGACCCGTTTCCTTTTTAATTTAATCATTTTTGAATGCTTCAAACAACTGAATTCCAATCATTAAATCAAATTTAAATGCAAATTTATAATGTTAAATGCATGGTCATTCAAAAATATTCTTATCACTATTGAATTAGTATTTTCGTAGTTCTAAATGGGAATTATTCTGGCATAAAAATGATGTATGATGGTGGCTCTAGCTTTCGGGGTATTAACACGTTCATCAACTAGCGTTTTTTATAAAACATCAGGGTTTCCCCCAGGATTTCAGGAAGGCATGTCATTTCTAAGGCGAAATTCAGTTTCCTATCGTGAAAAAAATAATTGAAATGGTTTACTATATTTTCGAACTAGAACTACTTCAACTAGCACCGTTTGTTCATCAGCCAAGTGGAGCTGGGGAGACTGCTAGAGTGATACTAGTGATTCGACTTTCAGAATCAACCACATTAAATCTAAAAAATATTTAACTGTAAGTGTAAGATAAGTACTTTTTCATCAATATCAAAATAGTCACCCCCCCACCCACCCCCCACAAAAAAAAATAATTAGAAATTCCATCAAATCATTTGAATTTATTCCTATGGTAATTTTTAACATGGGGCTAAAAATAGATTTTTATGCCCCCGCCACCGTGAATGGTGAGGTAGTGTTACCGGCGTCTGTACGTACGTACGTCCCGAAACGTTAACGTACGAGTAAATGGCTTATAATTTATGTTTCCTTGCTCGGATCTGCTTCACATTTCACACACGCATTGCTCCAATGGTCCTCTACCGCTCTGTGACAAATGCACATTCGTCCCGCCCCCGCTAAGCCCAGGGTCAAGGTCACAGACTTGGTGCGATTGAAACCTTAACGTTCGGGTAAATGGCTTATAATTTATGTTTCCTTGCTCGGATCTGCTTCACATTTCACACACGCATTGCTCCAATGGTCCTCTACCGCTCTGTGACAAATCCACATTCGTCCCGCCCCCGCTAAGCCCAGGGTCAAGCTCACAGACTTGGTGCGTTCGAAACCTTAACGCTCGAGTAAATGGCTTATAATCAAATATGCCTCGTTTTTGTCGCGCCTGCTTTAGCAGAGGCGCGACTATAGTCGTCGTATTTTCCGTCGTCCGCGTCGTCCGGTTTTTTTGTAAGGCAAATGCGTTAAAGTTATTGTTTTTTCACAATATCTCTTTAACCCCTTGACAGACATTGATAATATTTCACATCAATGTTTGTCTAGGGATGATGCTTCATTACGCACACCCCCACATCCAAATTATCAGGTCATTTATTTACTTGTAATGTTCACCGGTTTTGTAACAGAAATACGTTAAAGTTATTGTTTTTTTCACAATATCTCTTTAACCCCTTGCCAGACTTTGATAATATTTCACATCAATGTTTGTCTAGGGATGATGCTTCATTACGCACACCCCCACATCCAAATTCTCAAGGTCAGGGTCATTTATTTACTTATAATGTTCACCGGTTTTGTAACAGAAATGCGTTAAAGTTATTGTTTTTTCACAATATCTCTTTAACCCCTTGCCAGACTTTGATAATATTTCACATCAATGTTTGTCTAGGGATGATGCTTCATTACGCACACCCCCACATCCAAATTCTCAAGGTCAAGGTAATTTATTTACTTGTAATGTTCACGGTCAAATGCCTCGGTAGGCGCGACACCGCTTCCGTGGTGGAATTCTTGTCTTTGGCTGCCAGTATGCCGACAGGCCACATTTCTAGTTTAAAAATATTTTTTAATTGTGGACCGATTTTCACTTCTTAGCTCCAAATAGCTAGTGATCTTCTGTGTCCCACTCAATGCTACTCCTGTGCCTAAGGTCAATGGTAAAGGACTTAGAAGTTTGCATTCAAGTTTTTGTCAAAATTTGCATTAAAGTTTTCAAGTTCATACTTTCTCTCTAACTGTAAGTCGGATTGGCTTGAAACTTTATATGCTTATTAGTCATCATCCATATATTCATTCTCTGTCCCATGCATGCAGCTACTATGCCCAAGGTCAAGGTCAACTGAGAAGTTTGTATTAAAGTTTTTGTTAACATTTGCGGTAAACTTTCTGATTACCTCTAGTATCTCTATAACCGTAACTTGAATTGACTTGAAACTTTGTATGCTTATTACTCATCATCCTTATTATGCCACCGTGGCATATAGTGTTTGGACCGTCTGTCCGTTCGTCCGTCACACTTTTCGGTTAACCACTTTGTCACAGTTTCTCAAACTGGCCATAGCATCTACATAAGTTGCTTAATCGCTTCAATACTTCAACACTTCATTCATTGGTATGTGTGCCACACCTGCCTTTTCATAATTTATATGACCTTCGCCTTTTGACCTTCACCAGGTTATTTAAATGACTTAACCACTTTTGTCACAGTTTCTCAAATATGCTGCAGGTGGCATCCGCTTTCGACAGACGCATTTCTTGTTTTTATTCTGTGTCCCACTCATGCGGCCCATGTCCCAAGGTTTAAGGTCAAATGAGTTAGATGTTTGTGTCGCACTGTATAAGTATGTACATGATATTCACATTGGAAACATAGTTATCGCCCCCTGATGTCAGTGTTGAAATTTATGTCTTATATAAAATATATAATAATGCGAATCAATACGTGGAGTAATGGTGAATGAATGTTTATTTTGCCAGAAAATGTCTCTGATATAAAGAACAGAGTTGCGTTACAAATAACGGTTACTTATCAGATTTTTTCTCAATAAACCAAGGTGTCCGTCAAGGCTGTCCATTATCACCATACCTCTTCATAATTGCAATAGAATTATTATCAAAAGCAATAGACAATGAAAAAGATATAACTGAGGTTAAAATGTGTAACATAGACCTTAAAAAGACAATGTTTGCTGATTATGCTACATTTATATTAGATGGTGCACAGAAATAATTCAAAACAGTAATATACCTTATAGATGAATTCAGTAAAATTTCGGGCCTCAAACTCAACACAAAAAAGTACGGTACTTCGGGTGGGTTCCCTAAAAAATACAACACTAATTTATTGCCCTGTAAATAATCAACAAGTGCAAAAACATTAGGCATTATTTTTTTCAAATGATAATAAAAATATGCACAAACTAAACCTTACTCCGAAGATACAAGAGTTCGTCAAAAGTCTTGAGACATGGAAAAAAAGAAAACTAAGTTTATTAGGTAAAATTACTGTGACCAAAACATTTGCTCTTCCGAAACTGATATATCCATTAACAGTCTTACCTGACCCACCAGACAGCATAATTAAAACAATTAAAAAGAAATTGTTTGATTTTCTCTGGGATGGCAAACCCGATAAAATAAAGCGGAACACAATAATTCAAACATGTGAACACGGGGGTTTAAAGATGGTAGATATAGACAGTTTTATAAAAGCGATAAAAGCATCATGGGTAAAAAGAATATGTGATGATAATAACCATGGCCAGTGGAAACTGCTATACACACAGAAACTTGAACCATTTGGTGGAATCTAAATTTCGAATACAATATAAAACCACGGATATAAAACACATATGTAAAGAACATACTTTCCTATTCAATGTTTTGGCATCATGGGCTAACATCAATTTCTCAGAAAAAAAACGAAAGTATATCAAAAGAAATTATATGGAATAATTCTTAATATAAAGTTTCAAAACAAATTATTTTATCAAATTCCAAGGTTTAGTAAATAATATTAATCTGCAATGGAAAGAAAAAAATAAAACAGAAAACTTAAATACTGTACAAACTCTGAAACCTATCTTAAAAAAAGTACAGACAAGCAATGGAGTAAATAAACTTCTATACACTATACAAATATATATAAAAAAACATAGAATCAATAAAATCAGAGCAGAAATGGACGAACGAATTTCCCGATTTTAATTTTGAATGGAAAATTATATGCAATTTACAATAGATACCACGCTACGGAATTTTTGTCTCGCCGGCGAAAGCGGAAAGCGAGACTAAGGTTTTGCTTTTCCGGAGTCGTCGGCGGTGGCATCGTCGTCATCATTCAATGTTAAGTGTTTGTGTTATAGTCATTACTTCAACACCTTATCAGCTACAGTCATCAAACTTTATACATACATTTACTATGATATTTAGATGAATATAGGACTATTCTCGGGGCCCCAGGGTCAAGGCCCCAGGGTCAAGGTCAAGGCGGGACAAGGCGGAACAAGGCGGAACAAGGCGAGACATTTGATTCCGCGGAATTCTTGTCAGTATAAATATTTAATGAGAATCATAGGCACAAATAAATTATTACTTAATTGTGGCATGGTACCAAGTATTTTATGTGATTTTTGCAGCATGAATGTGGAAAATATAAAACATTTATTCTGGGAATGCCCAAACGTACAACATGTATGGTCACAACTAAGAACATTCTTAAATGAAAGAGGTGTGGTTTAAGAAGTGAAATTTAAGACGATTTCATTTGGTGTAAACCAACCAAATCTTATCTCTAAACAATTTAATTTGATTATCATACTTGCAAAATATTTCTTGATTAAATGTAAATATGAAAAACAAGAATTGTCATTTAATTTGTTCATGCAATATTTGAAAAGACGAATCAATATTGAAAAAGAAATAGCCACAATGAAAGACATATAATAAAATGGGGTAATTTCAACTTTTAACACCCACGAAAGAATTATTAATAAAATAAAAAGACGATCAATATCTACAAGGTACCAAGCGTAGCAAAGTTAATTGCATGCTTATTAACACTATATGTCAACTATATTATATTATTGACATAAACGTTATAAATCACATGTATTACGAATTATGAGAACAGAAGGCAGACGTCTTTATCTTTTTTCTCTTTCCTATAACTCTCTTCTTAAAAAACTCTTCTTAAATAAGCGCACTTTCTAAATACTTTATGTATGCTCTTTTCTAGTAACCTGTCATGTGATTTCAACTATGTTTTGTTATACAATATGTACATGATGTATTTAAAAATTGAAAATAAACCATTTAGTAAAAGAAAAGAGAACATGTTGTGCCTACTGAATGGGCATGTACATTACCTTTAAAGCCTGGCAGAGACATGTACTGCAGCAATTTCAGGGACACTATGTTTATGATTGAAAAGATGCCTCCCGATTTCTCCGACATCCCATCTCCTTTGCCATTTGCTGCAGCAGGAAAGTTTGGCACCTTTCTTGATATTGGCCATGGTTGTTATTGGCTCTCCTCTGGGTATGATGCAGCTTCTTCAGCAGCTACCTTTACCAGACGATCCGCGATGTCATTTCCCTATATGTTGGCATGGCCGGGAGTCCACTGTATGTCGACTGTAAATCCCTGATTGGAAAATTGCCTGATGGTGTGCTTAACTTCCTCCACAGTGGTTTGGTGAGACTGTTCTTTCCACCCAAGAGATGGAATTTCAACTGCCGACTGACTGTCTGAGAATATCTTAATTTCTCTGGCAGCCCTTGGTAGCATTATTTCAATTACGTGTCCAGTGTCATTTTGGTTGCTACAAGCTCTCTGAGGAGAATAGATCCTCTATTTGTAATTGGCTTTTTCAAGATTATCCGGCATTAACAAATATGCACCTGATCCACAGGGCCCTGGATTTCCTTTGCATGAGCCATCTGTGAAGGCCACTACATGTATGTCGTTAGGTTCACAATGTTCTATCAGGGATGAAATTATGGATTTTCAAAATCTAACTTTTGTTTTCTTAGTTACATCATTTCCAAGCTATCTAGCCAGGTTTCGGAGTCAAGTTGCAAACAATTTTTTTTTCGACTCATTGTCTCTCTTTTTTCCTTCTTTTTTCCTTCTTTTTTCCCTTTGTAAAAAGATTTTCCTATGGGAATTTATCCCATAGGAAAATCTTTTTTTCGCAATATACTACGGTTTACTAAACTTCATACGACCAAAATGCGTAAGTGAAAATTTAGGATTGTCTTGAAATTTCAATTCATGGATTTACATTTATTGAACATATGCAGCCTATGCTCAATTTTTGCATTTTATTACTAGTAATGTTGATGTGTATGTGTCAAATGATCATTTGACAGCACATTCCTGTCATTTTGAACTGTCAAATCTATATGTTCTGTCCAAAAACAATCGATGAAGTGAACAAGGGGAATAATCGAAAAACACAGTTTCCAAACTAACTTGTAATTGTGGTGGATGTTACCGCTTTGAAATGGCTTTTTGTTTGATGGCAAATGAACAGCTTATGTTCCCTAATACCTGTTGCGACCACCGCGTGCGTGGATCACTACATTGACCCGACATCGCATAGAATTGACTTGTGTCTGGATAAGGGTGTTTGAAACACCATTCCATTCTCTGACAAGACCATTGAACAATTGATCGATGTTATGAAGCGCATATCACTCCCGCACTCATCTTCTGAGCTCATCCCAGATGTGTTTGATTTGATCCAGGTCATGAGACACGGCTGGCCATGGCAACACGTTGACGTTGGTAGCTGCCAAATGGTTGCGAGTTAATATAGCGGTATGCGGACGGGCATTATTCTGTTGCAAGATGTCCGACCCATGTCGTTTGAGGAAAGGAATGGCCTCGGCTGCAAGGATCTCGTTAGTGTACCGAGCAGCATTCAAATTCTCACGAATGACTATCGATCGCGTTTTGCGTCCCCTCATTATCCCTCCCCTAACCATCAGCCCACCATCTCCAAACCTTCCCTTTCCTATGCGCACGCTTGTGCATAGTGTTCACTTTTACGGTGGTACACTCGCTGTCGGCCGTTGGTGTGACTTAAATTTAAATGCGACTCGTCACTAAAGAGCACAGTGTTCCAGTTTCATTGACGCCAATGACGGTAACATCTCACCCATTGAAGTCTAGTGCGCTGATGATGATGGGTAATAATACTGCCCTGTATGGCCTGTATGTCCTTTCTGGGAGTGCCTATTGGCGAAAACGATTCCGTATCGTCTGCCCAGAAATGTGGTACCAACGTGCCGTGACTGTCACAGGCAAAAACCTCTGACTTAAATGTGTCAAGCGGCTGGCACGATCATCACATAGCATCGGGGTTGCCCCGTCCTGGGACGATCAGTCACGTCCCCTGTCTGCTGCATATGCCGGATCAAGGCAAAATTGGTTGCCCGGGTCCAACCAAACAAGCGACTGATGGCAACGGGAGTAGTGCCAGAGCGCAATATCACAATTGCCTGATTTCGCTGCACTTTCGATCAACGCAGCATGTTTTCAAAGTGAAAACTGATGTATTTTGGACTTCTTTTTTTTCGAATGCTCTGTCTGCTCAGGTACATGTACATGTATTCAAAATCCAACTGGCCAGTTACCTCTCACAAGCACGTGCACATTACTGAAAACCGTTTTTTACCCAGTCAACCAAAACATGTTGTCCTGTGAGGGAATATCAGAGACTAACCAGTACAGGTAGCTGCACTCTAGACCTACAATCTGACCCATATATCAAGATGATCAAGATATACATGTAATAGAAAAACAGTTGTAGCCAATTATGGGAGTATAGTTTCTTTTTTTGCTCAGTATATGTAGACTTGAAATTTGGTATGTAGCATTCTTATGTAGATGCACAAAGTGATGTTCTATCTTTATTAATTCAACCTCTCGGTATTGATTATATCCACCTTTTTATGATCTATAAATTCAGTGTCTATGGCAGAGGAAAAGTGGGTATTTTGCGATGGCGTGTCATCGACTTTGCTCTACATGTAGTTTAACTCGTTGCATGCTGGTGGGAAACTTGTGGGCTATAAATAGTTCAAAACTAGTGGACACAAATTCATCATATTTTCTTGTATTTCTCCCCGTAAATATCATGAATATGTCTTGGAATTTCATTAGAATTGAGTCCTGAGGACTCCATTCTAATGAAATGTCAAGACATATTTACAGAGAGAAATAAAACACACTCGTAATTCGTTTGGCGGATATTTTCACCGCTAGCATGCAGAGTTAATATATGCATTTAACCCACTGCTTTCGGAATACACCTTTACAGCAGCTGCAATAGGCAACTGTTTTTATGCCACCGGGTTTCGAAGAAACGGGTGGCATATAGTGTTTGGACCGTCCGTCTGTCCGTCCGGGCCAACGTCCGGGGGTTTGAGAGCTTAGGGGCGTGGTTAGTTGTTTAGGGGCTTTTTCTTTGTTCTTCAAACAATGGAAATACCCCATAAACCCAAAATGTTGGAATGTCCGTCCGTCCGTCTGTCCGTCCGTCACACTTTTCGGTTAACCACTTTGTCACAGTTTCTCAAACTGGCCATAGCATCTACATAAGTTGCTTAATCGCTTGAATACTTCAACACTTCATTCATTGGTAGTGTGCCACACCTGCCTTTTCATAATTTATATGACCTTCGCCTTTTGACCTTCACCAGGTTACTTAAATGACTTAACAATTTTGGTTAACCAGTTCGTCACAGTTTCTCAAACTGCCCATATCATCTACATAAGTTGCTTAATCGATTAAATACTTCAACACTTCATTCATTGGTATGTGTGCCACACCTGCCTTTTCATAATTTATATGACCTTCACCTTTTGACCTTCACCAGGTTACTTAAATGACTTAACAATTTTGATTAACCAGTTCATCACAGTTTCTCAAACTGCCCATATCATCTACATAAGTTGCTTAATTGCTTCAATACTTCAACACTTCATTCATTGGTATGTGTGCCACACCTGCCTTTTCATAATTTATATGACCTTCGCTTTTGACCTTCACCAGGTTACTTAAATGACTTAACAATTTTGGTTAACCAGTTCGTCACAGTTTCTCAAACTGGCCATATCATCTACATAAGTTGCTTAATCGCTTCAATACTTCAACACTTCATTCATTGGTATGTGTGCCACACCTGCCTTTTCATAATTTATATGACCTTCGCCTTTTGACCTTCACCAGGTTACTTAAATGACTTAACCACTTTGTCACAGTTTCTCAAATATGCTGCAGGTGGCATCCACGTTCGACAGACGCATTTCTTGTTTAATTTTATTTTTAATTGTTCTCAATGAAAGTATATGTTGTGACAGCTCATTTGAACCATCTCAACGAGACGGTTCAAATGGTGGTCATGACATACTTCTGAGCACATATTATATATTCCTCTCAGCCTCCATATCAGAACTTGTTGAAGGTCCATCATTAATATTTGACATGTCACTGTTGTGGATACAAATGTGTAGATGTCGTGTTGATCAGGGTTTCTTTTTCAGATCTGGAAGAAAAGAGCTGCTTCATTGAGAACCCTACAACATACTGCAACATCTGAGATTGCGATCAGTTACAACAACCTACTGTTAACAATGTGACAATAGACGTGTATAAACTCTATACAAGATGTCATCGTCATCGCACAACCAGTTGGCAGTGAATTCTGCGAGTGAGACGGCAGTGAGCTCGACCACACACCCCCTGGTAATGGCCAAACCCCGGACCACATCTAGTAAGGAGGAAGAGGAGGAAATCATTAAGGAAGTGGTGAGTCTTTAACCCTTTCAACACCACAGACCTTATAGAGACAATGTTTGCAAACAGTGCAGATCCAGATGAGCTGGCTCGTAACGATCTCCACTGTTTGTTAATAATTTTAAACGTTGTACAGATTACCCTTTTAGAAGAATGGGATAATTTGAATGAACAAAATTAATGAAATAGCATGAAACATTGGCATGGAACATCCTATTAAGTTACTTGGTGTTGAAAGGGTTAATATTCCATCTAATCTGTATATAGCGTATCTAATATGAGTGATATTTTGAAATGATATTAATTAAATAGGTTTACTGATTTCATAAAAGACGAGGCTGTTCTACATGTATGGCATCACATTTTAAACACCATTAGAAACAATAGTGATTCAATTCCATTAAACAATTTGCCAAATTGTTTTTGCAGATTTCACATTGATTTAGAGCTCCAGATAAGTTTTGTATTTAAAGCATATTATAACCCCATTTTTTTGTCGCGCCCGCTTGCGTACGTACGGTTAAAGTTTTTGTTTAAGTTTTTGGTTAAGTTTTTTAGTTAAGTTTTTTGGTTAAAGTTTTTGGTTAAGTTTTTTGGTTAAGTTTTTTTATTAAAGTTTTTGGTTAACTTTTTTGGTTAAGTTTTTTGGTTAAAGTTTTTCGTTATACTATATCTCTGCAACTGCTTTGCCCATTACCTTGAAACTTCACATGGGTGCTTATCATCATCTATATTTTCATTCTACCCCCCTACCGTGCGGCCCCTGTGCCCAATGTCAAGGTCTAATTACTTTGAACTTTTTTATTGAAGTTTTTGCTTAAACTTCAAACTTCACATGGGTGTTTATCATCATCTATATTTTCATTCTACCCTCCTCCTGTTGGCCCCTGTGCCCAATGTCAACGTCTAATTACTTTGAAATTGTTCCTTAAACATTTTGCTTAAACTTTTTTCATGTACTATATCTCTGCAACTGCTTCACCCATTACCATGAAACTTCACATGGGTGTTTATCATCATCTATATTTTCATTCTACCCCCCTCCCGTGCGGCCCCTGTGCCCAATGTCAAGGTTAAATTACTTTGAAGTTTTTGGTTAAAGTTTTTTTCGCGCCCGCTTGCGGAAAGCGCGATATAGTCGGCACTTTGGCGTACGTACGTGTGTCCGGTTAAAGTTTTTGGTTAAGTTTTTTTGGTTAAAGTTTTTTGTTATACTATATTTCTTTTTTTAGTGTCCATGCCTCGCCACAAGGCGCGACATGCAGGCCGTGGCCATCTAGTTTCTTTCTACTCCCATGTCATGTACAGGTATTATCTCCACCTTTGTACTTAGAACTTTGCAATGTAACTTGTACAATTTTTCGCATCGCAAAATCTAGATGCTTCTTCATGGTGTGTAGATGCACACAGTGAGTTTTGATTGGGCCGCGTGTCATGGATTATCTCTTCCTATGTAGCATGTAAAACTTTAAAACTGCAACAGGTGGAGTGGTGATACTTGGTACGTAGCTTCCTTATGCTTTATATCTGCAAAATCGATTTTACGTTTTTTATTCGTCCCCTGGATTGTGAATTATATTCCGCTGTTGAACTCACAGTTTCTGAAGAATGGTTCATATTTCGGTGTTTATTGGTTATTTTGGTATATCTGGTGGTTTAGGTGCCAAGTTACCAACATACAATTCACGTAACCTCCTGCGAGTTACAAGTATAAGTACGGTAATATAAAGGCGTGAAAGTGAGCTATGACCTGTGTACGCTTTTAAACAATAAAACCATTATTTGTTAACCAATAACAATAAAACTGGTCCCAAATTGTTTTAGATTAATGTAATGAACCTGAACGTCCAATACAAGTCGAATATTCATATATTGTCTGAAAAACGTCAAATATTTTCTGGTTTTCTCGAAGCGGAGAAATTTGGTTACACATCCTTACATAGACGTGTAAACCTCTTTACATCGCGACTCTCATTGGCTGACATCTAATAATAGCGTGGCAGGGGATGTCGTAGTGGATTTTGACACATCACGGGAAATGGCTCTCCAATCAAATGGTGCGGCACGCGTGTAATCTCCGCTTTCATGGCTCGTTAGAAAATTGTGCAATTGTACGACTTTTAATGTCTTAAATGTAGGGACAGATAACTGCAGTTCACATATTCTATCGGCATCACCAGATTGATATATGTCTCCTGAATTGATAGAACACGACTTTGGAGTTTGTGGTTGAAAATTGATGATAAATCGGTCTGAAAGCAACGCATGTTGGAAATTTTATTGGCCAAATATGGAAAAACCAACAAAATCCACCAAATCTACCCAAAATTCACGAAAATACCCATATGACACCAAACATACTGACCATCTGTTCAAACACCTGTGTTTGGACTTATTTTACAATTGTTGTAGCTTTTAAAAATTCAAACACTTGTGCTGGGCATGTGTACCGAATTCATGCCAACATTAACTTGAACTTGACATTTTGTGACATTCATAATTTTGCAGAATCATGTTTTTAGGTCAAAATGTTTGTAACTTTTCTCTTTTTTTATGGTCCAGTATGCCAAAGGACGCAACTTGTGATGATAAGTATGTATGTAATTTGTGTCGCAATTTTCCCAAATTATGTGTCAGAGACAATGTCACATCTAATAATGTCACGCATGTGGTTAAACTAAATTTGTCATGGAGATATTAAAATAATAAGCAATATTTCTTCTCTTTCAGTGTATTAACAATGGAATAAATCTCAGCAGAATATCGAACGCTGATACTGGAAATGTGGAATTATTGGAAATATTTTTCTCCGGTTACCCAAGAATGTGTGGACTTGGATTGTTCCATAATCTGAAGAAGCTGGTGATAATGAACCAGAATATAAACAAAATTGACGGACTCTCTGCAAATACAAAACTCTCTGAGCTCTGGCTTTGTGACTGCCAGATTACGGTAAGAGTTTCAGCGAATGTGACCCTCTGTAAATGACATCGAAAGATATCACAGTTTCTGTAAATGAAAAATCTCACATGTATGATGTTCTTAGGTACAAAATCACATGGCGTGTCTCATATGGATACATGTATGTTGTTTATGAATGTTTTGATTACTGTGTGGCAAACAGTGTAGACCCAGATCAGATTACATGGACTGCTTGCCATAAAAGTCAACATAAAGAGAATTGAGCTGAGCGATGGTTTGGGTGTGGTGATATTTGTATTTACCATTCCTCCCTCCATTCATGTATATTCTCTGTGTCTGCAATATGTACCCTAGTGGCTCTTATGCTGGGGATTTAATGTCAAGTTGGTGTCCACAAAGTGTTCAGAATACAAAAAATATTGCTAGCTTTTAAGGTAAATATGTCCAATGTCAGAGTTTCCTCGATCTTGATGCATCTACATTTCTACAGCCACGACCACATTTGCATTAGCATCCATTCAGTGTGTTATCTTCAATCTTCATAGCCTACTGTCTGTTTCACGAAAGCTGCCCAAATTTTACGGCTATATAAACAATTCAAAAACAAGATTTCTTTTGATAATATTAAATTAAAGGAAAAGATAAGAATGAGCCTTCTTTTTATTTCGTGAAATTTGGTCAAATATTGATTTTATTGCGAAAACAAAATTTCCCCATGTTAAATCCCCATAGACATCTTCACGGAGTGAAGATGTCTACATGTTAAATCCCCATAGACATCTTCACTGAGTGAAGATGTCTATGGGGATTTAACATGGGGAAGCTTTTTAGAATTTCAGAAATACTGGACCGATTTTTAAAATTTAACTTTTGTTTTCTTAGTTAGATCATTTCCAAGCTATCTAGCTAGGTTTTGGAGTCAATTTCCAAAAAAAAAAAGTTTTTTGACTCCTCCCACAACTCCTCTACCTTTTTCCCCCATGTTAATTCCCATAGACAAATCAATTTTTCGTAATAAAATCAATATTTGACCAAATTTCACGAAATAAAAAGAAAGCTCATTCTTAAATTTTCCTTTAATTTAATACTGTCGAAAAAAATATTGTTTTTGAATTGTTTACATGGCCGTAAAATTTGGGCAGATTTCGTGAAACAGACTATAGATAAAAGATGCATCAAACAGAGTTAGCAGAGGACCCTACTGTAGGTCAAAGGTTAAGGTGACAGTGACCTTGAGTATAACAATTGATTCGGATTGAATAGTCAAGAACCCCCCTTTTTGTATAACATCTTCAAAGTTATGGAATGTATTGTATGATTGTTTAACCCTTTCATCCCAAAGTAACTGGTTTGTACTCTTCTGTGAAGACTTTTTTAACTATTCCATTAAGGTACATGCCCACGCAGTAGGCACAAAATGTTCTCTATATCAGAGACATCATCTGAGACATTTTCTGGCAAAATAAACATTCATTCACCATTACCCCATCTATTGATTGGCATTATTATACATTTTATATCAAATTTAAATTTACACACTGATATCAGGGCTGATAACCGTGTTTCCTTAAAATGTTAACGCACATTACTATTTAGTCTCTGTTCTTATTTTTATGCCCCCGCCACCGAATGGTGAGGTGGGCATATAGTGTTACCGGCGTCCGTACGTATGTAACGTACGTCCGTACGTACGTACGAAACCTTAACACTGGGTAAATGCCTTATAATTTCTGTTTCCTTGCTCGGATCTGCTTCACATTGCACACACGCATTGCTCCAATGGTCCTCTACCGCCCTGTGACAAATCCACATTCGTCCCGCACCCGCTAAGCCCAGGGTCAAGGTCACAGACTTGGTGCGTTCGAAACCTTAACGCTGGGTAAATGGCTTATAATTTCTGTTTCCTTGCTCGGATCTGCTTCACATTGCACACACGCATTGCTCCAATGGTCCTCTACCGCCCTGTGACAAATCCACATTTGTCCCGCCCCCGCTAAGCCCAGGGTCAAGGTCACAGACTTGATGCGTTCGAAACCTTAACGCTGGGTAAATGGCTTATAATTTCTGTTGCCTTGCTTGGATCTGCATCACATTGCACACACGCATTGCTCCAATGGTCCTCTACCGCCCTGTGACAAATCCACATTCGTCCCGCCCCCGCTAAGCCCAGGGTCAAGGTCACAGACTTTGTGCGTTCGAAACCTTAACGCTGGGTAAATGGCTTATAATTTCTGTTTCCTTGCTCGGATCTGCTTCACATTGCACACACATTGCTCCAATGGTTCCTCTCTACCGCCCTGTGACAAATCCACATTCGTCCGCCCCCGCTAAGCCCAGGGTCAAGGTCACAGACTTGGTGCGTTCAAAACCTTAACGCTGGGTAAATGGCTTATAATTTCTGTTTCCTTCCTCGGATCTGCTTCACATTGTACACACGCATTGCTCCAATGGTCCTCTACCGCCCTGTGACAAATCCACATTCGTCCCGCCCCCGCTAAGCCCAGGGTCAAGGTCACAGACTTGGTGCGTTCGAAACCTTAACGCTGGGTAAATGGCTTATAATTTCTGTTTCCTTCCTCGGATCTGCTTCACATTGCACACACGCATTGCTCCATTGGTCCTCTCCCGCCCTGTGACAAATCCACATTCGTCCCGCCCCTGCTAAGCCCAGGGTCAAGGTCACAGACTTGGTGCGTTCGAAACCTTAACGCTGGGTAAATGCCTTATAATTTCTGTTTCCTTGCTCGGATCTGCTTCACATTGCACGCACGCATTGTTCCAATGGTCCTCTACCGCCCTGTGACAAATCCACATTCGTCCCGCCCCCGCTAAGCCCAGGGTCAAGGTCACAGACTTGGTGCATTCGAAACCTTAACGCTGGGTAAATGGCTTATAATTTCTATGTCCTTCCTCGGATCTGCTTCACATTGCACACACGCATTGCTCCAATGGTCCTCTACCGCCCTGTGACAAATCCACATTCGTCCCACCCGATAGGCCACATTTCTAGTTCTTAGTGCAATTGTCATACTTTATAATCTGTCGAAAATATTATTTTTTCAGGTGACGCATTTAATTAGTATAAATAATTAAAAAATGTCATGCCTCATTTGTATATAAAAATAGCCTGATACCACCGCGAGTCATTATAAGTAAAATAAATATTACTAAATGATTATATCTGTATAGTTGGCACTCTTAATTTTTAGAACTGGTGTTTAGAACTTAATTCCCTATAAAGAACATGTTGTGCCTACTGAGTGGACATGTACCTGAATCAGAAAAGGTGTGTTTTTCAAAAATATGAAAATATCCACAAAGTTTGCAGACCCTGATGAGATGGTTCGTTACGAGCCGAATCATCTGGATCTACACGTGTTGCTAACATTGAGAGAGCAATATGTAGTGTTGACAGGGTTAAGGAATTTATTATGGAACTAGCAAGATTATATGAATTTCAGAAAATCGAGCATTTACAATATTTGAAGCATTTGCGGCGGCTGTACCTGTATGGCAACAAGATACAGGTGATAGAGAACCTGGAGCACCTGACTGAGCTGGAGATGCTCTGCCTCAACAACAACCAGATCATCAATATAGAGGTAACTTATATCCGTCTCTCGTAAACTTACCCACATATTACGTAAACTTACACACATATTACGTAAACTTACACACATATTACATAAACTTACACACATATTACGTAAACTTACCCACATATTACGTAAACTTACACACATATTACGTAAACTTACACACATATTACGTAAACTTACACACATATTACATAAACTTTCACACATATTACGTAAACTTACCCACATATTACGTAAACTTACACACATATTACGTAAAGTTACACACATATTACATAAACTTACACACATATTACGTAAACTTACACACATATTACGTAAACTTACCCACATATTACGTAAACTTACACACATATTACGTAAACTTAAACTTACACACATATTACGTAAACTTACACACGTAAACTTACACAACATATTAAGTCAATTACTACACATATTACGTAAACTTACCACACATAATTACGAAAACCTAAAACACACATTAAAGAACGTAAACCTTACCCACAATATTACGTAAACTTACCCACACATATAGTACGTAAACCTTACTAACACACATATTACGTTAAACATTACACAACATATTACGTTAAACTTAAACACACATGTTACGTAAACCTTACCCACCATAATTACGTAAATCTTACAACACATATTACGTAAAACTTACCCACATAGTTACAGTAAACTTAACACACATATTACGTAAACATTACCCACACATATTACCCACAACTTACGTAAACTTACCCACATAAACGTAAACTTACCACATTATTATCGTAAACTTACAACAACATATTGCGTAAACCCTTAACACAACATATTACGTAAAAACTTACCCCACACTATTACGTAAACATTAACCCACATATTACGTAAACTTACACATATTCTTGCGTAAACGTTTACACCACATAATTACGTAAACCTTAACCACAAATTACGTTAAAAACTATACACACAAATACGTAAAACTTACCCAACACATAATTACATACACCTAAACCACATATAAACTAAAACTAACACACAAATTGCTGTAAACTTAACACCTCATTATAACGAACAAAATAGGGATACACGCAAATTTACGAAACCTTACACATATGTAAATTTACACAACATATTCGGTATTAAACGCAAATATTACTTTAAACCTATTACGTAAAATTCACACGCATATTACGTAAAACTATTACGTAAACTTACCCACATATTATGTAAACTTACACACATATTGCGTAAACTTACACACATATTACGTAAACTTACACACATATTACGTAAACTTACCCACATATTACGTAAACTTACACACATATTACGTAAACTTACTACACACATATTTTTTCATTACTTAATAACTATTACATTTTATCACAATTAACCCTTTCAACCCTAAGGAACTGGAATGGACTGTGATATGCTAATGTTCCGACCAATCCAATGGTCGCAAAATGATTTTCAGATTCGTCCATTTATGAAAAGGGGGTGTTTTTGTTCTAAGAAATATGAAAATTACTTGCAAAAAGTGCAGATCCTGATGAGACGGCTCGTTACAAGCCGGCTCATCTGGATCTGCACTGTTTGCATAAACCGATAAAGCGGCCTTTCGGGTTCAAAGGGTTAAGAATGAGCCTATTTTAAATTTGGTGTAGTTTAGTCGAACATTGTTTTTATTGCGGAGAAAATAATTTTCCATGGCCGAGTACCCACTGCCTGCGGGAGGTGAGACATAGTCGTCACAATGACATGCGTGCGCGTGCATTTGTCCGGATTATCTCCACAACTCTGGTTTACTTCAAACTTCAAATACATGCCCAAGGTCAAGGTCAAATGACTTATTAGTAGTAATTTGTGTTTTTGCATACTTTATATGATATCTCCGCAACTCTTACTCCGATTTACTTCAATCTTCAAACACTTGTTTATCATCATCCATATTTTAATTCTATTACCCTCCCATGCGGCCCAAGATCAAGGTCAAATGACTTATAAATTTGGATTAATGTTTTTTCATATCATATGACATATATCTCCACTACACTTACTCAGACTTACTTCAAAATTGAAATAAATGCACCCTGAAACCAGCAAATACCTTGGCGGCTCGACATGCGGGATGCGGCCATCCGTTTTTTGTAATAAAATCAATAGTTGACCAAATTTCACAAAATAAAAAGAAGGTTCATTCTTAAATTTTGTTAACATTTAATATTATCGAAAAATTATTGTTTTTGCGTCGTGGATATGGCTGTAAAATTTTGGCAGGTTTCGTGAAATGGACAGGAGTGTTTCAGAATCTATTGCATATCCTGGTTGATCCAAATTAAAAGCTACATTTGCTGACGTTTCCAGGGATTGTTTTTTTTTTTTTTTGAAGTGGCGATTTTTTTAATAGTATCTTTTGTTCAGGCTTGGGTCAGAAACCATTGAAATTCCTAGCGTGCTAAGTATGATATTAAAAGACACTGGCCTAGTATTCTCCATGTACAGTCGAACCTACCCGAACGGCCACCTCTCTACAACAACACCCTCTCAGTCTATGACAGCCGCTATTTTATATCCCGAATGGATGATTTCCTCTGTATCTAACCCTTAGGCTGCTGAGCACGAAAATTGCCCTCTGCTGTTGCTTCGTCTTCTTTCTCAATAAAAACATGTTTTGACAGCATTTTAAAATAATTCTAAAATGTTGCCAAAGCATGTTTTTGATGAGAATTATCGAAGAAAATAAATAAACAGCATTAACCTCCCTACAACAGCCACTTCTCTACAACAGCCAGTTTTGCGTCTTCCCATGGGTGGCTATTGTAGAGAGGTTGCACTGTAACTCAAATTAAAGTTTTGTCTATTGAAGTGGGAATGTAGTCTATTGATTTGTGAGCTGCGGTTTGTTTCTTCTAGTGATACATGTACATAATTATTATGCGTGTGTAATAATTACTTACTTTTTATTTTCAGAACTTGTCAACATTAACCAAATTAAAACAGTTAAATTTAGCAGAGAATAAAATAGAGAAAATAGGTAAGTCACATAAATAGTAAATGCATCTTTGTTTCAAGTGATGTGTTAACATTTCCACACATGTTCGTGTCCAATCAATGCAGTGGAATGCATATATCATACAATGTTTTGATGATAATATCACAAATCGTGAAATAAATGTATTAACCCTTACACCGCTATCTTAACTTTTTGTCGTCTACCATTTATTTTCTGTTTTCCATTTATCATCAAAAACATGCTTCGACAGCACGTTAGAATAATTTACAACATGCTTTGACAGCACTTCAGAATCATTTCCATTGGAATTGATTCTGAAGTGCTGTCAAACCATGTTTTTATTGAGAAATAAGGTAAGATATGAAAGCAACAGCAGACGACAATTGATGTGTGTAGCGGTCTAAGGGTTAAAGTAGGTTCAATTATTCAAAGTACAAACCTTACTTTGTGGGTGGTGGTCGGGCGAACGAGACGGCGTAAATTAACGGTAGGGGTTCCTCCTTATAGGAATCATGATTTGCCTGGTTTGGCCCTCAGGTACATTTTATCTTTGGCTCCTTTGTTACCTGGGAGTTGAATTGGGTTATTGCCCATTATAAAAGTAGTAAGATTATTGCTGATCCTACTGCATTTGGGAGGGGCCAAGTGATTCTGGTGTGGCGAGGACCTGGCATCAGATCAGGATTCTTCTGATTTCAGGGCTGAATATATAGTTTTGTTATTGTAAATATGCAGTTCTGATTTTGGGATTTCCCCCCCCCCCCCATTTGTACATGTACTTGAATTTGTACATGTACTTGTACAGGTAATATATGGGATTTAGTACTATATGGGATTTAGTACTAAACCCATTGACCCGGCCTTAAAATGACCTTGGCTGTTGATAGGCCGTTAAACCCCAACAAACAAACCTTACTTAAGTTCAAGTAGACACTGGCATAGATGTATTTGTCTGGTATCTAACATGATACACAATTGTGGCTTTAACTGGAGAAATAGGGCTTGTGGATTATGTGACCAGTGTAGCCGCAGATCAGCTTGCACATCTGCGCAGTCTGACAGGGTCTGCACTGCTTGCCATTCAGTCGGTAAAACAAATGTTGTGCAAGTCTAGCAAGTTCAGATATTTTGCACATGTTAATTTATGTTCGTGTGACATAGGCAATTAAGAATCTGCAATTAAGACGCCAATAACTTGCTTTAATAATGTGCATGAGTAACTACTAGTGTTCGGACCAAACTTTTCTATGATGTTCCACATGAAATACAAACAGACAGAGCTCCATATAAGGTGTGTATTGGCGTATTTTACGCACGTATCTTAATCTTAGCAGAATATGCATTGATTATCAAAAGTGGGAGTACAACATACTCACAGCAATGTGAAAGTACGCATTTATTTTCAAATTGAGTAGTGGAAATGCTGTAATAGAGTTTAAAAATTACTTATTTGAGCTGCAAAAAGCAAACGATATGTGAATTTTTTAATTTGTTTTATTTTTATCATTTGTTCCCTATTTAATAAGGAAGAAAATCAATAATACATTTGTAAAAGTAAAATACGCATTCAATTTGAAATCTGGGGGTATAATACTCTTTAGATACCAAACTTATCTGGAGCTCTGAACATATGCCAATTACCAACAGCTGTTGTGTGTTCTAGGTCACACTCTAGACTGTAACCAACGATTGGAAGATTTGAATTTATCGGGAAATAAAATCTCATCATTAAAGGTAAGTTGGGATGTAAATAATGGCAGTTGAAGAGATTGGTGGGTGATTGGGGCTAACTCCCTAATGGAACGCCCTTTATTCCAATTGACCCATCAGTTACGAGGTATGTTCATACAGTTTGTTCACAGTTCCTAATTTCTGTATAAGAACTGCAGTAACAAATAAATATTTTGTACACACGATTATTGGGAATTGTGGTAAGCCAGCAAATAAAATGAACAAATACCATTATAAAGTAGACAAATAATTGTCATGTTGAAACCTGCATGTCTTGAGTCATGGAGCACTTTGATGCCTGTTGATACCATCAGCCATGTTTCACCTTCATGTTTGACCCTCAGGACTTGACCCACCTGATGCCTGTTTACACCATCACCCATGTTTGACCTTCTGGACTTGACCCACCTGATGCCTGTTTACACCATCACCCATGTTTGACCTTCTGGACTTGACCCTCCTAATGCCTGTTTACACCATCACACATGTATGACCTTCTGGACTTGACCCACCTGATGCCTGTTTACACCATCACCCATGTTTGACCTTCTGGACTTGACCCACCTGATGCCTGTTTACACCATCACCCATGTTTGACCTTCTGGACTTGACCCTCCTAATGCCTGTTTACACCATCACACATGTATGACCTTCTGGACTTGACCCGCCTGATGCCTGTTTACACCATCACCCATGTTTGACCTTCTGGACTTGACCCACCTGATGCCTGTTCACCATCAACCATGTTTGACCTTCTGGACTTGACCTGGCTGATGCCTGTTTACACCATCACCCATGTTTGACCTTCAGGACTTGACCCGCCTGATTCCTGTTTACACCATCATCCATGTTTGACCTTCAGGACTTGACCTGCCTGACACCTGTTTACACCATCACCCATGTTTGACCTTCATGTTTCACCTTCAGGACTTGACCCACCTGATGAGGCTGCCCCACCTGGGCCACCTGTCATTGAAGGACCCCCAGTATTCGCCAGCCCCGGTCAGCCTGCTGTGTAACTACTCCACCCATGTGCTGTACCACCTACAGAAACTCACACGGCTCGACACATACGACATCAGTAGCAAGGCAATGACTGAGCTTGCCGAGGTGCGTCTGTAGCTGGGATACATTGTGGGTCATGATCTGACACCAGGCTTATCTGAGACATGCCATGTGATTTTGGACCTGATTTTTCATGAAATATATTTACAGAAACTTCGATATTTTCTCTCACTGACGTCGAAAGATGACAGAATTTTCATACATGACGTACGAAAAATGTTTTGTAAATATTTTTCATGAGGTATCGCACATGTTCTTAGGTACACGATCACATGGCGTGTCTCATCTGTGACTGGGGCTTATATCATTTGTGGGATGGGATGAAAGTCACGTGGCAGAGCATTTGACTTCAATACCCATGGTTGTGGGTTCAATCGCTGCTCTCGACAAGGCAAACTACTTTCATAGTATTAATTATACCCCCCGCAACGAGTTGTGGGGGGGTATACTGGAGTCAGGTTGTCTGTCCGTCTGTCCGTCCGTCCGTCCCCATCCGCCGTCCGTCCGTCCGTCCGTCCGGGCACACATTAGGGTACTTATGTGGCTAGCCCCACAGGGTTATGGACTTGGTAAAGGATAGGGTTGGTTACAATTAGCCACCTAAAAAATCCTTTTATGTGGCTAAAAATCGTTTTATGTGGCTAATATTTAACATGTGATAAGCCACATAAGTATAGTACTGTAAGAACGTCTGTCCGTCCGTCCGTCCGGGCACACATTAGGGTACTTATGTGGCTAGCCCCACAGGGTTATGGACTTGGTAAAGGATAGTGTTGGTTACAATTAGCCACCTAAAAAATCCTTTTATGTGGCTAAAAATCGTTTTATGTGGCTAATATTTAACATGTGATAAGCCACATAAGTATAGTACTGTAAAAACGTCCGTCCGTCAGTCCGGGCACACATTAGGGTACTTATGTGGCTAGCCCCACAGGGTTATGGACTTGGTAAAGGATAGGGTTGGTTACAATTAGCCACCTAAAAAATCCTTTTATGTGGCTAAAAATCGTTTTATGTGGCTAATATTTAACATGTGATAAGCCACATAAGTATAGTACTGTAAGAACGTCCGTCCGTCCGTCCGTCCGGGCACACATTAGGGTACTTATGTGGCTAGCCCCACAGGGTTATGGACTTGTTAAAGGATAGGGTTGGTTACAATTAGCCACCTAAAAAATTGTTTTATGTGGCTAAAAATCGTTTTATGTGGCTAATATTTAACATGTGATAAGCCACATAAGTACCCTAATGTAAGAACGTCCGTCCGTCCGTCCGTCCGTTAGCCCATAAAACCTTTTGAAGTTTAGGGGCTAGTCCTTTGATCTTTTATATTGCAAATAGCCCATAAACCCAAAATGTTGGTACGTCCGTCCGTCCCTCCGTCCGTCCGTCCGGGCACACATGAGGGTACTTATGTGGCTAGCCCCACAGGGTTATGGACTTGTTAGTTACAATTAGCCACCTAAAAAATCGTTTTATGTGGCTAAAAATCGTTTTATGTGGCTAATATTTAACATGTGATAAGCCACATAAGTATAGTAATGTAAGAATGTCCGTCCGTCCGTCCGTCCGTTGATCCCAAGGTCAAGGTCAAATACTTTGTCTCTTTACAAAACCAGAGAAATATTGTTATAACTTCTATTTCCTTCATCTAAAGTGCTTAATATTTCACACATGCATTCCTGTAAGGCTCTACTACCATGCCGTGCCAAATCCACGACCGTCTAACCCCCTCTTTACAAAACTTAACATCAGAGAAATATTGTTATAACTTCTATTTCCTTCATCTAAAATGCTTAATATTTCACACATGCATTCCTGTAAGGCTCTACTTCCATGCTGTGCCAAATCCACGACCATCCAACCCCCGCAGATCCCATGGACTAGGTCAAATACTTAGTTTCTTTACAAAACTTATCAGAGAAATATTGTTATAACTTCTATTTCCTTCATTAAAATGCTTAATATTTCACACATGCATTCCTGTAAGGCTCCATGCTGTGCCAAATCCACGACCGTCCAACCCCCGCTGATCCCAAGGTCAAGGTCAAATACATGGTCACTTTACAAAACATCAAAGAAATATGTTATAACTTAATATTCTTAATTTTCATGCATGCATTCCTGTAAGGCTCTACTATCATGCTGTGACATATCCCCGCTGATCCCAAGGTCAAGATCACATACTTGGTCTCTTTACAAAACTTAACATCAGAGAAATCGGTTATAACTTCTATTTCCTTGCTCGGATCTGCTTCACATTCACATTCGTGCCGCCCCCGCTAAGCCTAGAGTCAAGGTCACAAGCCCACACTTGGAAAATTTTACATATTTAGGGGTACCTGGGCCCACGCGGGGGGTATTCCGTAAGCCTCGCTTACTGACCAATCTAGTTTCCACTGGTCTTTTGGATGAGACTCGAAATCAAAGTCTCATCTCTATGTAATTATACCCGTTGCGGGGGGGTATACTGGAGTCGCTTGTCCGTCCGTCCGTGTTTCCGTCCGTCACAAAACTTAACAATTGTAAATTTCCTTTTAACTTCTCTTTCCCTTTGCGGAAATCTTTCATATTTTACCCGCCCCTTCTCTGACACTCATACATCATTCTGCAACAAACCTACGACCCCCATTTATGCCAGGGGTCAAGGTCACAGACTTACAAACTTAGAAAAAAACGAAAACTTAACAATTATAAATTTCCTTTTAACTTCTCTTTCCCTTTGCGGAAATCTTTCATATTTTACCCACCCCTTCTCTGACACTCATACATCATTCTGCAACAAACCTATGACCCCAATTTATGCCAGGGCTCAAGGTCACGGACTTATAAACTTAGAAAAAAACTAAAACTTAACAAATGTAAATTTCCTTCTCTTTCCCTTTGCGGAATGCAGTGATATTTTACCCGGCCCTTCTCTGACACTCATACATCATTCTGCAACAAACATATGACCCCCATTTATGCCAGGGGTCAAGGTCACGGACTTAGAATGTCTACTTTGCTTTTTTCAACTGGAACCACCATCGCACTCTCCATATGTGCTGACATAGTCTTTTATCTGAAAATGATAGTATGCCAGCTGGAATTCATTCTAGGTCAGGGCTGACGCGGGGGGGTATTCCGTAAGCCCCCGCTTACTGACAAATCTAGTTAGCTCTTGCTTAGACATTAACCCCTTTCACATTTTAGAGCATTTGTGACGAGTGTTATTATCTGATATGCTAGTGTACCACTGTAACATGATCAGGATCTCTGCTCTTTGGTAGAAATATTATTGGCATTTCACAGATCGTGAATAGTTGAGACCCTGGTCAGATTACAGATGCACATATAGGTCTGGGACTATATTACAGGGTTACCACTGGTCCTTAAATTGCTGGAAAGTCATGGAATTTGGAAAAACGGATTCCAGGCATGGAAAGTCATGGAATTTGCCTGGTTTTCTGAAAAGATCATTGAAAGTCATGGAATTTGGATTCCAGGCTCGAAATGGCTCAAGTTAGAGTTGTTAAACCATAAAACATCGTTTCATCGGGATTTTGTAAATTCAGAACTGAAGTACTACATGAAACGGTGTCGAGCCTGGAATACACTTGTGTTGGAGAGAGAAGTAACTTCTCTCCCCAACACAAGTGTATTCCAGGCTCGACACCGTTTCATCAGCATCATCCATGCAAATATGGGTTCTTGAATTTCGAAAACAGGTCCTTGAAAGTCATGGAAAGTTCATGGAATTTGGTCTTCCCAAAAGAGTGGGAACCCTGATATTAGTTGCAAAACTCGTAAGTTTAATTTTATCTGTCGCAGTCACGTGTCCTGTCTGAACCTGGGAGCCGTTACTTTGTACGACTAAAATGTTTTTAAGTGCAAAATTATGATAGTCTGTAAATTTCACATTAATACCGTTTTCTTGTAAACAATTATTGGATTTACATTTATTGAGATTTCCAGACGATCCTAAGTTTGCACTTACGAATATCTTAGTCGTACAAAGTTTAGTGGTTTAGTGAAACGGGCCGCGGATCAGTATGTATAGAAATGTAGCCTGCTTAATAATAATTGTCGATGGCTTTCTCACCTCTTAATGGGAACAATGAAGACCCAGCTTTGAATGCAAGGGTGTATAGGCTGTCTGAGTTATAACCTGGGTTGGGGTCAGCAGCGGAATACTGCCCCTGTCACACTTAGAGGTCAAACGTAAAAACTGTGCATGAGATTTTGTGTCCGTGTATTTCTTTTAACCCAATCAATGAATTTTCAAATGATTTGCCTCAAATATTTGCCATGGTATTGCGTTCAGTACCCACATACCCATATTCAAGGTCACACATAGAGGTTGTAGGTCAAAATGGGCAGGACATATCCATTCTGGCATATATCTTGTAAACTGATGAATGGATTTTCGAATGATATGGCAGAAGAGTTTGCCATGATGAAATGAGTCGTAAGTAAAAAATAAAAAGAGGGCATGAAATTTAGATTCCGGTCTATGAAACTATTTCTGATATTAAACCTGTTTATGAGTCAAAGCGATGTTTTGTGGGTATTAGGAATACTCCTGTGATAGCTCTAGTTAAAGCCCCTATACGGCTCAAGTTGCCGAATTTGGCCTGCTATTGGGTTTTCCCACACACAAATCCAACAGGTTTCTATTTACACACACTTTGAAACTGTTTGCATTCATTTTGGTACAAAAATGAGTTTGTAGTCGATGAAAATATCAATATTTGTTGATAAACAAACAGCAGGTGCGTGTTTCAATGCCCGATCAATTTTCCGATAGACGCTCGGGTCAACTCCGATTCGCGGCCGATGAATTCCGATAGCCGGAGTTTGTCGACTCGCTTCCGAGCCGAAACCGTTGGGTTACGGAAATGAAATTGTCGATATTTACATTTTGCACTGAGTGGTACACAAAACAAGTTTTTGTTGTCTTCACATTGCGATTAAGATGTAAATCTCAATACTTGAGATGTATCTATTAGGCAGTGTATTTTAGTTTTGTGTACTAAATCAGTTGCCAAACATGTTTTTGTGTTAGAAAAAATCGGAAAATTGTAATACTGAGCCGTTCAGGGCCTTTAAGTAGAATTTGTATTATAAGCCTTTGTATGAGTCTTTGTATGACATTTAAAAAAAAAAAGAAGCTAAATAGTCGAGTAAACCAAATAAAGCTTCTGATTTTAAAACACATACACTAAATAAAATACATCACCAACCAGCTGATGTACTAGCATTCTACAATTGAACCTCTCTAAACCGGACACCCTGTGAGGTCCCCAGGGTGTCCGGTTTAGAGAGGTTTCACTGTAAATCAGACATTTGATAGTTCTGAGTCATAGTTGTGTGCTATGCGATCATGAACAGACATTATCACCCGAGATAAATGACCAAGAAACCCAAGACAAATAAGCTCACAGATTTTTATTGGTGTCGGCTTTGAGAGGTTCTGCTATAATTCCATTTGATTGGTCACTGAATCATACCCAGTTTACACGTGTATTTCAATTGTAGAAGTCTCCTCAATTCACATCGCTGGTAAGACACATGACAAATTTGCTCGGTTGAGTTTTCTTTCATATCAGACTGATTGTTTTGTGTGAGTAAGAATTTTAAGTATGAACAAAGATTTGCGTGTGTGCAGTATAATCAAATTAATAAATCAATGATTTGAAAACATGCTTAGCTGCTGCTAATCCACTTCTACCTGCTTTTGCTATACATTTTTAAAGCATATACATTTGTACTGTTATTTTTTGCTGTTTGCCTTTTTTCAGTGTTTGTAAATTTTATTTTATGCGCAATTCAATACACCATTTAACATTAGACCCCTTTGATCAAGTAACCAATCAATCAATCAATCAATCGGTTAGTCAGTCAGTCAGTCAATTAATCAGACATTTCCATGTATATGATATTAAATGATGCAAATGTTGAAATGATTAAATGACATGCCTTGCTTTGTTTAGTCAATTGTAATTTTAGTGTGGATCACACTGATGACACTAGTATTATGTCATTCTTGAACTTGATTTGTGCCGACCAGTCATTCAGTTAAGCAACTCTGACTCCACACACTGTTAACATAGCAAACATTTTACTTACACAGTAAGTAAATGCAACAGTCAATAGTTGTATTCCTTATATGTGACTGGAGAAATGGGGCTTATGGGATTTGTGACCAGTGCAGCTGTTTAGCAAACAGCACACTCCTGTAGCCCGACAACGATCTATATCGCTTGTTAGTAGCATAGCGGGTGTTTCATTGACGGAATGGCAAACAGTGCAGATTCTGATCAGACTGTGCGGCTGCACAGGCTGATCTGGATCTACACTGGTCACAAAACCCATAAGCCCCATTTCTCCAGTCACATATTTACATTGCATTTTCTGATAGTTTCTAAAAGGTAAATAACCAAAATATGGTGTTAGAAATAATAAATGTAAATATATCGATTGAAATTTCCAGACGATCCCAAATTTGCACTTACGAACATTTTAGTTGTATGAATTTTAGTGAAACGGCCCTCTGACCATTTTTTACTTTCAGGCAACCGTTATGAAGAAGAAAATGTACTACAACATGAGAATAAAAACTGTGTACAGAAATTTATCACAAGTCATTTCCAAGATGGACATCTATCAACAGCATATGCTGAACTTTCCACATGAACGACTGCGGGCATTGATTAGTGCTATGAAGGAAGTAAGTATTGTGTTCTGAATAGTACACTTCATCAATTTAATTTGTGACAACTCACTCTAATGTATATTGTTAATAGTGCAAAAAACAATATTTTAGCAATACACACATACATGTAACTTATTGTTATATATATATTTTGGCCAAAATAGCCAGGTCAGCATATGGCTAGGTGAGAAGGGCCCGATGTCTGACCTGTGTTTGAATTCTACCTGTAGCTCAGTTTGATAATTTGTTTTCTCAATCATATTATACCTGATATTGCTTAAATATGTTGTTTGTTTGCACTGCAATCAATTTTGGTAGGTTCTGGTGATTTGGCCAGTTTTGTATATGGTTGCTAGTCAATTTGTGTAGAGTTTTCATGTTTTTTTTGCGCTATTGAAATTTGTTAGAGGGAACCATTTTATGAAACCCCCAATCTGGGTAGAACAGGGAGGCACATAGTGTTTGGACTGTCAGGGTGAGGGTTACTTATACCACTGGTGCTGCACTCCACAGGCCCGTACGCAGGAATTAATTTAGGGGGGTGCATTATCGACGGTGCGAAGGGTTAAGCATTTTTTTGCACATCCACAGCATTGTTTTGCACATCCACGTAGACCTTGGCAGATTTTTCACCCCTAAGTAACTGGAATGGATTTGATATGCTAATTTTTGCAACCCACTTCATTCATCACAAAATGATTTTCAGACCAGTTTGTTCTCAAAATTAGGAAAATTACTTGCAGAAAGTGCAGATCCTGATGAGACTGCTCGTCATGAGCAGGCTCATCTGGATCTACACTTTTTGCCAATACCACTATACAGGCCTGTGGTGTTGAAAGGGTTAAGGGGAGTGCGTACCATCCCATCACACCCCTCTGCATACGGGCCTGCTCCACACCAGCGTAATATGTTTCATGTCAAAATGGGCGCCAAATTCCTGACATATTCCCATTCAACTACATGCAGAAGATACTACATAAACACATTTTCATCTAGTAGCCAGCACAAGAAATTGTGCTGGTTACTAGATGAGTAGATCTGAGAGGCATATTATCAGGAAACTGGTGCATTTTTCAACATGAAACATTTTACGCCGATGTGGAAGGCATTTAATCTGACATTTGCATTGGATTCATTAAATTCTGAACTTACTAACCATCATGTTATCTACTTTGGTTTCTTGGTTAGTTGGGTTTGAAGCAGTTATATCACAGCTTTTATTGACTTCTTGTCAGCTGCAGACTTCTGTATCCGTGTGCGCATAATTTATAGATGATCCACCATTCTCTGAATCTGATATTTAACCATCGTGTTTGTCATTTTATCAATCAATAATAGCCCCATGCAGGCACCGGGGCGGGATCAACTGATCCTGAGAATAGTGCTGCAGTAGCCATTGCTTGTCGTAAAAGGCGACTAAACTGGCTTAACGATTGGGTTCATACTTTCCGGAACCCACTATACTGGATTTGGCCCTCGTGTACATTTTTGGCTTTCTTGTATGTGAGAGTTGAGTCAGGCTATGCCCCATATATAAAAGTAAGATTAGCACTAATCCTATTACTTTTAGGGGATGGGATAAATGATGCTGGTGTGGCGAGGGCCTGGCACCAGATCAGGTTGTTCTAATTTCAGGACTGAATATATATTTTGATTGTAAATATTGAGTTCTGAAGTTGGGATTTACCCCCCTCAGACAGGTGGATACGGGACACGACCCCGTTGACCCGTCTGCGTGTAGACTCCCTGAGGCTTGTACCTCTATGTCAGAAAAGCGGACGTTAAACCCTATTCACTCACTCACTCACTCAATCAATAATTCCAGCACAAAAATATTTACACAATTCCCTAACATTTGATTGGCCCGTAGCAAGTCTTGGTCCAAAATTTATATCCCAGTAAACTCCCACGCCGAACTACTTTCCGTAACCGTGAGGCGCAGTTAAAATAATTCTTAAGAAAACGGAAAATAAACACATTGTGTTAATGAATTTATTTCAAAAGCTGCAATTATAAGGAATGAATGGCCTTTTTGTTGAATTTATCGGGGATATAAACTTGGAAAAGTCGCAGGAATACTGGACGAAGGCCGGAAGGCCTCGTCCAGTATTCCCGCGACTTTTCCAAGTTTATACCCCGATAAATTCCACAAAAAGGCCATTCATTCCTTATAATCAATCACTTTGCCTATGTCAGTCCAGCATGGTGACTACTTCCACCTTACACCACTCACTTTATCCAACCCACCTGTCCATGTCCTTGGTCAATATTTTCTTTCAATGTTATTGTATGGCTCGTTCATTTAAAAATTCTGGTTAAACCATAATGGTCAAAATTGAAAAAAAATTGACAGAAATATCCTGAATTATTTTTAGGACAGATACACAAATACCAATTAAACAGCATGGCCAACAAGCAATGGTAATCTCTAGAATGAATATCATAAATGAAACAAATGGTAACGGAGAATAAATACAACACTCCATGTCATTTTGATTAACAAACATTGAATATGCTCATTAAACTTGGACCCCACCAGTCTCCCAACGATTGACCGTCATCCATTATTTGTCTGGTCCAGGTTGCTCAAAACGTCTGTTAGCTTTATAGCGGACTGTTCAATCCTTAACACTGATAAGGATTTAACAGTCCGCTACGCTAACAGAGGTATTGGACAACCGGGCCCAGGTTATGTTATAAGCTGACATACATGTACCCTGTACTTATCAGTGTATTCATTGTGAGTATTAATCCATATTTATCTATATATATATATCACTGCTGTGTATATACGTTACTTCATAACCATCACATAAAATACTCATTATCATTAAGTTGTGAGTCGGTTGAAATAAAACTGTAATGCCCATTCACAATAGTGGAGCGGGTATTTAGTGTTACAATTGTCTGTCTTTCATCTTCCATAATGGCATCTGTTTGGCTGTCATGCTTTATCAACTTTGCCAATGTTTGTGTTCGACTTGGTTTAACCATTTCCGTCCGTCCGTAAGAGTTGTGTCAAAGTTTTCAGACCTACTGTAAGTAGTTACCAACCAATCGTAAGTTACACTGTTTGCAAACCAGCGTCTTTGCTGAAGCCAGGAACAAATTCTACCATGTATCTGATTTGTGGCTGTGACTGGAGAAATGGCTTTGTGACCAGTGTTGCTCCTGATCCAATAGCACACTCATGTAGCGTGATAAGCTCTATATTGCTTGTAGCGAGCATGACGGCTCTTTCATTGATGGAATGGCAAACTGTGTTGATCCTGATCAGACTGTGATCCGGATCTACACCGGTGGCAAAACCCATAAGCCCCATTTCTCCAGTCACATCCACATTTAATTGTGTTAAGTGCAGGCCACAACTGTCTTAACCCTTTCAACACCACAGACCTGTATAGTGGTCAAGGTGTATGATCACGTGGTACTAACAACAACAACAAGTACCAATTCAAAGTACGTATTCTTTTATAGTGCAATATGGCGCATCAAACGCTTGTTAACGTCTTGTTAAGCTGCATTTGGTGGTCTCTCTATTTTCGCCCAAACTTCTGTCGTTTTTGTGAAGAATCGATTTCCGTGTCAGAGACACGGAAATCGATTTTTTGCAAAAACGACATAAGTCTGTGCCAAACTCCCTGGACCACCAAATGCATCTCATGAAGACGCGTTTGCTGCGCCATATTTCATCAAAATCTGTTGTATATTAAGGAAACTATCAAATAATACTTACTTTGGAGTGGGCGATGTTGTTGTTGTTGTAACCACGTGATCATGCACCTTGGTGGTGGTGAGGGCAAAAAGTGTAGATCCAGATGAGCCGGCTCCTGACGAGCCATCTCATCAGGATCTACTCTTTTTGCAAGTAATTTTTCATATTTTTGAGAACAAAAACACCCCCTTATCATAAATGGACTAGTCTGAAAATCATTTAGTGACAATTGGATTGGTCCGGAAATTAATATATCAAAATCCATTCCAGTTACTGAGGGGTGAAAGCTGTCATTGTTTCAGCCATTTGCCCATCATTTCGGTTGTGTTTGTAGATTGAGCGAGATCAGGATGATCCGAAGCATGGAGATGCTGTCATTGAGAATAATTCTCCTTCACCGAGATCTGACTCGGACAAACAGGTGAAAACCTGTTCTGCATGCTGCCTCAAAAAATCTGTGCTGGAGTAAACATGCAGGTCAACAGCAGCTACTTTATTGTCAAAACATTTAAAAAGAATGTTTGCTTTGATTTTAATCTGTGACATTATTTACCATATTCATTATTTTGCTACCGTATACCGGTATCGAAAATCGAATCGAATCGAATCGAAAATTGCAGAAATGTGTCGACCAGCATGGAATATAATTGCCAACCTTCAACTTTACTGAAAATGTCTTTTATGCCTTTTTAAATAAGAGTTAGACTGTATTCAAGTATTACTGGTTTTATAACCATCCATCTAATATGGTTTCCTGTTGTATTTTTCACATGCTTGCACATTAGGTAACTATGGTCCAAAGGAAACAGTCTTTTCCTTTACATCATATGTTTACAATTTGTTCAGTGTTGATGTTCAATGGTAAAAACTAAACACAAATTAGTCTTTATTGTAATGTCAAAAACATATTTTGTATGATTATAAACCGTGTGGTAAAATACTAAGGTTAAGATATTGCCATAGCTGAATGTATGTGAGTTGATAAATCAGAAAATAGCTATAAACTATGTTTTATACTTGATGATTTATTTTCAGGGCATAGTTGCTCAAAACCTCAGTTAGCTTAACGGATTGTTAAATCCCTGACACTGTTAAGGATTTAGCTCTCCGTTAAGCTAACAGAGGTTCTAAGCCACTGGGCCCTGATAGTTATAAAATGTTTGCCAGTCATTGTATAAATATATGCATTGGAAATGATAAAAGCAGAATTGGCTACTGATGACTTAATGACAAATGGTTCTTAACCCTTATACCGCTACACACAACAATTGTTGTCTGTTGTTGCTTTTATATCTTGCATTATTTCTCAATAAAAACATGTTTTGACAGCACTTTAGAATCATTTCCAATGGAAATGATTCTGAAGTGCTGTCAAAGCATGTTGTAAATTATTATAAAGTGCTGTCAAAGCATGTTTTTGATGATACAAATGGAAAATAGAAAATAAACAGCAGACGACAACAAATTAAGATAGCGGTACAAGGGTTAATTCAAACATGGCTCACATGTTAGCCCCCTTCTCCCACTGACCCATTGATTTACTTGTCCATAACCTGTGAAGTGAGCATGTGATCAAAGCAGACAATCAGAAACCAGGTTACCGTGAAACTGTATGTTTTCTCCAGCTCGGGTTCCTAAGAATATTCTCTAACCCAAATTAGCATGCTGTAGTAGAAGTTAACCATATTGTTAGGACTGTTCCAGAAACAAAGTACATCATGGGCTGGTGGGTGGGGCACTTGGAGTCCAGGCCTGGGGGCCGTTTCACTAAACTTTGTATGACTATATATCGTTCGTAAGTGCAAAATGTTTATAGTCTGTAAATTTCACATTAACAATGTTTTCTTGTAAACAATTATTGGATTTACATTTATCGAGCATAGGCTGCATATGCAGCCTATGCTCAATAAATGTAAATCCATCAATTGAAATTTCCAGATGGTCCTAAATTTGCACTTATGAAAATTTTAGTCGTACGAAGTTTAGGGCAACAGTCCCCAGGTGCTGAGAGCTTGTTTACCATTATAAATGGTATACGTGACAAAAGTTATACTCGACAAATGGTATACTCATCTTCAGTGGTCCATAGTACTTATTTTCTGAAATGGCTTTAGTTGTTGTGTTTAACTTTGTGGATTGATTTATTAATGTTATATTTGTAATTTGTCAGCATGTTTGCTTAATTTTCGACTTTTCAGTTTCAAATTTGCTATACCGGTATTTGCATTTATTATACATGTATTTTCAGAAATTAACTTTGAAAATATTCTTATTGTGCTTTCAATGATCACGATGACGTCGGTGTATCAGTCTGAAATCTGTATTTTGAAATGCTTTCAAGCCCGAAGAAAAATTATATCAAATAAACATATAGTATTCAATCCACATTACGCAAACACGTCTTATTTGGAATTAATAAATCACTGAACTACTTTCGGCAAGGGAGATAATCAATATCACGCGAACTATTTTCATACGAGCCAAGCGGATTGTTCTGTTTATGATTAGGATATATAGTTTTAAGCTATCTCCTGTGATATATAATGATACATTACTTTGTTATGTTATGGGTACTAATACATGTTGTTTCAATAGCGTATCTCTGTAACGGTATTGTTGTAGATGGAGTTGCAAATAATTTAATAATTATTACGTTCAACTGGTGGCGTAATACTGATAGCACTTCTGTATAACTGTGATTGTCATAAATGGCGCAACAGTCGTGAGGTTAAGGTCGCCGACTTCAATGATTTAATTACCGATTCCCGAAAGGGTCGGGGGTTCAAACCTCGACGTGGTATAAAAAAAAATTCTCCATATATATTATTTTTGTGATTTTAATATTTTTTAATATTTTCACAATTTTATGATTTTAATAAAAATACCTATAAATTGATAGAAACTTACCAACAATTAAAGTGTCTGTCTTTAAGTAATATATACACAGACAGTTTGTTACTGATGTTTTAAGTTTAAGTAATATATACACAGACAGTTTGTTACTGTTTTTTTAAGTTTGAGGTACTGTCTATGCTGTCTATACCATATAATGTTTTACTGTCCCAAAATCTTTTTTTTTGGCTGTCACAATTAATTAATTTTCGGACAGCAAACATTTTTTTTTTTTATGAATTTGAAATAATTATTGTCCTCCATCTGCTCACAACACTGTTCGAACTGCGCCTGTGGCTACCACGACCAGAATTCACTGGCCGCAAACACAGTAGCCATCGGCGTCTATTTATTAAATTATTATTTTGTATTTTATTTGAATTCCGCGTGAACGCTGCATTTTGTGTCAACACCATTTACAGAAAATATTGGTGATTTTCTAAACGAATATCGGAGAAATGCGGCTATATATTTTGTCAATTTTCAACACCATTTATGGAAAAAAATTACTGATTTTTTAAAACAATATCGGCACAACTAAATACGGTGATAGAATTTTTGTCAACTTTTCAACACCATTTACGGAAAATATTACTGATTTTCTAAAAACAATATCGGCGAAGGTGTACTGAACTACTCTTTATTTTAAATAACCAGCCGTCTAATAGATCTGTGTATAATCGAGAGTATATCGTTAATTGTCATGTTGTCTCCGACAGTGAGGTGTTGCGGCACACATCAAAACGACACGTCAATTTCAAAACATTGCCTAAGGGTCACAGCTGTGTGGTGTCATCAGATCAACACCTCGTCACACACAACTACGCATTATCGATTTTTTCCCCACACAAAGCGACGTGTATTTACAACTAGATCTGTGTAATGTGTCGGGTGTAGCCAAAGACCATACATAAATTCGTAATTAGTCACAGATGTAGCCTTAAAATATAATCGATTTCCTTAAATTACGTCCGCATGTTGACAGATATTTCAGAGCAGACGTCATCGTAATTTGCCGTTATTTATTTCCAAAATTAACCATATATTCTGTAAATGGCGTTGAAAGTTGACAATAAATTAAGACCAGATCAGTACGTTAAATCGCTATCGACGACAACTGACGATCCGATGAGAGTGTAATACCGTTTAAGCGTATCCAATGTTAAATATACATCATTATTTTTTTATGACTTTCGTAGTTTTTACCGAGAAATTCAAACCGTTTCCAATTATTGGGGAACATAATATCATGATTAGCACATCGTTTCACTAAGCGGGGGCTACTCAGGAAATGGGATCACACGGTCTATTGTTTACACTGGATTAATGGCGGCCTCCATGAGGTCTCGGGTAAATCTTATTTTTCAATAATACGACTGTGGTTTCTTCCTTTTAGTGATAACCATGTTCCAGCCGTTAACACTTATTTAGCAACATTACTTAGTATGTAGTTAGTCTGAACATTCTGCAGAGAAATCTGAATTGGACGGAATCGAGCGTTGTTTAAACTTAGTCCGGTTCATATGCACAGGTCAAAATATGAACTGAAAATGGCGCTTTGTGTGACAGAAATCCGTACGCGGACGAATAAAAAAAATATTTTGTTATATATCACATACAGCGAAACAGCTGTAGCATCTACTGTTTTAATAATATGCATACATATTGTAATTAATGTTTAATAGTGATATACTTATGAATAATATACGATACTATGGTTTATACTCCAGCACTATGTTTTTAGGCTGTGTGATTTGCCTCAATATAAACTGGATTAATTAATACTTATATTCATGCGCTTCATGACAACATCATTACATTTAAAATATACAAATATTACTTAAAGGGGTACCGATATGATACATTTTAATAATATAAATATTGAAAATACACATTACAATCGCTTACAACATAAGTTATTGATTGAAAATAGTCACTGCATCGTGACCTATTTGACCGCATTACCTATTGCGCGGCAACCTCACCAAACCCGCTGTTTACATAGGTAACCGGGGGTTTGGTGAGGTAGGCTCGCTAATACAATGTTTGCGTAATGCATAGTTGGAACAGATCAAAAACCTATCGAAAATGTGTTTAATGCAACTTTCGAAAGTAAAAGTAGAATCTCTGTTGAATATTACTGGGATCCATGTTTAAAAATACGCAGTCAGGTGATCACACCAGTGGCATAACATTATGCAATGAGACAAGATGACATCAGACAATGTTACTGAGGTATGGTGTGACTGTGCTTTATCATTTTCCTCATAATTTAGATGTGAAAAAAGCTTAGCCAAGGAATTCCTGATTTATACATAGAGGATCTGAAACGAGTTCCCATTTGATATGGGATTTATGAAACGAGTCTCATAAATCTCATATCAACGGGAAACGAGTTTGAGATTCTGTTTATCACATGACTGCAGCCTCAAATGAGCAGAAAACTTGGGAGATATCCAATACGTTTCGATGAGCAGACGCCATTGAATCTTTTCGCATCTAGCTGAATATCTCCACAGAGAAAAATAGTTTTAATCCTAGCAATACAATTATTATAAATATGCATATATAAATATGCCATATAACAGGTTCTTGTTCTTTGTAAACACTTCATACTACCAATCAGGAGCTCATTCTGACAATTGCAGTAATTTTAAAGAGTCACACGTTGGCGCATAATATGAATACGTAATTAGGGTGATGCGGCCAGCCAATCAAATGCACTCCAGGTGTTATTACATGTGTGACATAACACATTTATGAAATGGGTTAAAACATGGCATAATAAATAATAATAAATATCAGTCTATTTTCATGAGACAATTATGATGCATGTATTTTATTGCAATGAAAACTGTGCGAAACGTGCATGGTCAGAAATGTCCTTCATCATTAGCGGCTGTCTGCCGCAAATACCATCATGTGTGTTGTAATGTCATATTGTCGCGCCAAATGTCTCTGTTTTACAATCAAGTCGGTTTATGTACGGTAAACAGATTTAATATCATATAGTTATTTTTGGCAATCCTTCATGTTTTCTATGCAACTGTCAAATGCAACTTAGAACTATCAAGTGCCTCGGCAGCCATCTGTTTCTTTTTCTTCAAATATTTTTTACAAGCACGAAAATGGTTCAACTTTTGCCAAAAATATTGTTTAGTTCCTATGGCAATTGGCATTGTGATAATACGTGTATGCCAATCTAATATAACAAGCAATTTATGTTGTAGTATGTTCTGCCATCCGTCCATAAACTTCTCATTTGTACTCTTTCAGTTTGAGTTTCAAATTTACTATTGGCTTCTGTGGTCTGTATCTATTGCTCTAGTGCTACACAGTTGTCTTCCTGTATGTAGATATTTAGACAATTTTATCTATTAAACTATATAGAACACATCTTCTAGAGTAACAAATTCTGTCACCGATCCTAGACTAGATTTCTGTATTGTCTGCTTTTTTAAACTAAATGGCGAAGTAAGGGGCTAAACTACCAAGGCATCTTTACCTGTTTCAGGCATTCTACAGTTTAGTTTGCTCACACAACATTCATTGTATTGTATGTAACTTAACAAACATCCCATCATGTTTGCCTTAACTCTTTTCATGCTGAGGATATGCCATTATGTTTGCGAAAAATCCTAAATATTTTCCTTTTATGCGCTCGGAAGTATATGTCGCGACCACCATTTGAACCGTCTCATCGAGATGGTTCAAATGAGTGGTCAAAACATATACATGTACTTTCATTGAGAAATAACAAAAATGAAAATAACGTTTTTAATAAATTTTATGCCCGTAAGGGCGTATTCTGAAAGGAATGGGTTAAAGTAACTGTAAACAAAAATCTGCTTATAAATGCCATTTTCTTGCACAAAACCTAGATTGCTTCACTGATTGATATTTTTTTTTGTGTATGCCACTCAAACAGCACAATGTGTTTATGTTCTTCAGCATTGGGAAAAAAATATTATTAGAACACTTACAGCATCACATGGTATTGATTGGCTGATTTGAAAATCAATATGGAAATTGACCAGTATATAGGTAGTAGTTAATACCCAAGGCTTGGGGATATAATCATAAATTTATTAGCTACAAAGTCCTCATTTTAATGGAAATTATGCTTTGGAGAATTTTAAGATACTTTAATTTAAGGGCTCTTTCATGACTGGAAATACTGTTGTTAAATGGCATTGCAGTTTTATGGCCTGAAATACTAGCTTATTTCACTATTAATACCACAGTTGCTAAAAATTATTTTCTTCTAAATTTATAAAGCATTTTCTACTCTTGAATTTGTGCAACCATTAACCTTCTGTTGCCGATTTCACCAAAATTTCTAAGCATACTTATCTAGCTAAGTATACTTTGAAGGAGTAATCATTTATTTTTCCCAAAATGCATTATTTCATATAGAACCAACCACTGCATATATTTGATGATTCAAAGTATGCAGAATTATTATACTGAATTTATTACATTATCAATTTATCACAGCCAAAATGGCTGTGATAATGTAATAAATTCAATATAATAATTTGTTGAAAATTCTGATCTGCCATATTTGATTTGATGATTAAAAGTATGCAGAATTATTATACTGAATTTATTACATTATCACAGCCATAATGGCTGTGATAATGTAATAAATTCAGTATAATAAAAATTAAATAAATTTATTCTTAAATTGAAAATTTCTCCCTCAAAGTACACTTTGCTAGATAAGTATACTTTGCAATGTTGGTGAAATAGGCTACAGGGGCTACTGTAGCAAGATAAGTATACTTTGCAATGTTGGTGAAATAGGCTACTGGAATGTTTGTATCTTAATCCTTTAGGACTTTAGTCGTTTAGTCACTGAAATGTTCCGACTTTCTCTAGAATACATACATTTCTTACATTTCAGCCAGTAGTTTACAGAAATATAACGGTGAATTACATCACTCGGCAGCAGTAGTTTACACCACTCTCGTGCTTACCATATATGGAGAAATGACGTCAGTAACTTCGCAATGACATGTTTCCTTCGAGCAATCAAAACATGTTCTCGGACACACCCTCTGAATCGCTAGACAGTCGCCGTCAATACAAGCCACCTCCAGAAATTAATTTGCATATGTGTTGACCATATTTGGCGCTTGATTTGCTTTGTTTTTACGAAGAATCATGTGTGAAATGTAAGAAAATGTTTATTTAACCCAGTGAGCCGATTATCTTTAGATAATGGCCTCCTGATAGGTTCTACCGCTATGCAAGCTTGGATCACTACGCTCACTCGTTTGTTGAGTGTAAGGACCCAATCACTCGTGCATTATTTCACGACAATAAGTTCACCTTGTTATATAAACGATATGTAGCACATTTGAATTTTAGAATGTACAACCTGGTTCAGAAAGCTTTTGCAAACAGGTGTGAAATCTGTAAAAACTACACACATTATTTACATATTATAGTTAATAGGTTAAATGTGGAACATTGATAAATTACATTTTAAAAGAAAACTACATAAAATAGCGTGGTTTAGTGAAGTATATTAAGTAAGTATATTAATCCTGCTCCATGAATAGTTGGCAGTAACCCCAGTTTGCTGCAAAATATGTCTAAACCCGTAGACCGCTATCTTTTTTTTTTTTTGTCTGCTGTTTATTTTCTATTTTCCATTTTTATCATCAAAAACATGCTTTGACAGCACTTTAGAATAATTTACAACATGCTTTGACAGCACTTCAGAATCATTTCCATCGGATATGATTCTGAAGTGCTGTCGAACCATGTTTTTATTGAGAAATAAGGCAAGATATAAAAGCAACAGCAGATGCCAATTGTTGTGAGTAGCGGTCTAAGGGTTAGGCCACAGAAAGTTAATTTGCAGATTCTCATCCGAATTTTGGGGAAAAAAGGGGCAGGTGGGAAGCTTTTATTTTGTATTTTTTATTAAAATTTGTTAAATTTAATAGTAAAAAATGATAAAAAATAATATATTTCTGAAATACATGTATATACAAATAAAAGATTAATTTGGCAATTTATTTTAGGGGCGGGTGGGGATGAGAATCTGCAAATTAACTTTCTGTGGCCTTAATATGGGGGTCTTATTATAATTATACAGTATCTGAATTTCAAACTTCAACCTTGTTCTCAAAGTGAAATCAGAAAGACGACATTGCCATGGAATTAATCAAGACATGTAATTCTGCTTCCTTTTCATTTCAAAGTATTTAGTAATTTCATCTGTTGAGCCCCAAGAAGCAAGTTACTGTATGAATATTATATAATCTATATGAGACACGCCATGTGATTTTGTACATCTGTAGCCTAGCTATTTCATCAACATTGCAAAGTATACTTTAGTAGCAAAGTATACTTTGAGGGAGAAATTTTCAATTTTGTGATAAATTTATTAATTTTTATTATACTGAATTTATTACATTATCACAGCCAATTTGGCTGTGATAATGTAATAAATTCAGTATAATAATTCTGCATACTTTTAATCATGAAATATATGCATTTGTTAGTTCTATATGAAATAATGCATTTCAGGAAAAATAAATGATTACTCCCTCAAAGTATACTTTGCTAGTAAAGTATACTTTGCAATGTTGATGAAATAGGCTACAGAACATGTGCACTTTTTCGTAAAATATATTTACAGAAGCTGTGATATTTTCTATAAATGACGTCGAAAGATGAAATTTGCACAGGTAAAAGCGGAATAAATGTTGTAAATATTTTTCATGAGATATTGCACATGTTCTTAGGTGCAAAATCACATAGCGTGTCTCGTATGTTACTTGGCTATTTGCCCCAACTTGGATCATACCATGCTATCTCCGTTTAATTGTATCTGCACCTATATCAGTTGGCTCTGATTTGGGCCTGCGCTATTTATCCTTCAGTCAGTGAAACACGTGTTGTATACTTCTAACAAACAGTTATCAAACTGTGTGTATGAGTATGCAAGCAGATTTGCTAGACAGGCCGCAATAAATTGCTAAATCAGTCAACCAACCAATCCATTGTGTTTACAGATGAACCTACAGAAGCTAAACACAGCGCCAAACTACAGTACCAAGATTGCCACAATCAAGGAACGAATCAAGAAATGGGAGAAAAAATGTGACGAGTAAGTGCATCAAGTTTAGGAATATATGTATATTCACCTATGTTCATTTATTGTGTTTCACTTCCGAATTACTGTTTGTTCCACATGTTTCTGTCGACAAACTTTTGGCTATTATGCACATTAAATCTAAAATATTCAAATGTAAGTACTTTTTCATCAATAACAAAAAAGTCACCCTCCCACTTTGTTTTTAGCTCACCTGAGCGAAGCTCATGTGAGCTATTGTTACCGCAATGTGTCCGTCGTCGTCCGTCGTCTTCCGTCGTCGTCCGTGAACATTTTCAAACGTCTTCTCCTCTTTAACCATTGGGCCTATAGTCACCAAACTTCATGGTCATGGTCCTTAGGTATGGGGATTACAAAATTGTTAAAATGACGTCATTGCGTAATACAAGATGGCCGCCGTCTAAAAATAGCACAAATTCTTCAAAAATCTTCTTCTCAAGAACCGCCAACCGGATTTCGACAAAACTAGGAATGATCGATGTACATTGCTCTTTCAAATTTGTTAAAATGGTGACCCCAGGGTCAAAAATGGGCATGGTCCGTGGGGTCAAATTGGGGTCAAATTTTATTTTTGACCGAATATGGTCATATCATATATCAAATTGAAGGTATCAATGAGGCGATCACTCTGGTGCATTTTTTGTCGAAATCAGATGGTTATGTCATCCAAGATGGCCGCCAAAAGGTCACAAGGTTGTTCTTTTATTAGAGATTTCAAAATTCTTCTTCACATGAACCGCTTGGCCCATGGTAGCCAAACTTCACAGTTATGGTCCATGGGTGAAGCCTTTTCAGATTTATTAAAATGGAGGTCATCGCTAATCCAAGATGGCCGCTGTCTAAAAATATCATAAATTCTTAAAAAATCTTCTCATGAACCGCTAGCCGGATTTCGACGAAACTTGGTAGGAATGATCGATGTACATTGCTCTTTCAAAGTTGTTAAAATGGTGACCACGGGGTCAAAAATGGGCGTGGCCCGTGGGGTCAAATTTTATTTTTGACCAAATATGGTCATGTTATATATCAAATCGAAGGTATCAATGAGGCGATCACTTTTTGTCAAAATCGGATTGTTATGTCATCCAAGATGCCCGCCGAAATGTCAAAAGGTTAGAGATTTCAAAATTCTTCTTCACATGAACCACTTGGCCCATGGTAGCCAAACTTAAAAGTTATGGTCCATGGGTGAAGCCTTTTCAGATTTGTTAAAATGGAGGTCATCGCTAATCCAAGATGGCCGCCGTCTAAAAATAGCATAAATTCTTAAAAAATCTTCTTCTCATGAACCGCTAGCCGGATTTCGACTAAACTTGGTAGGAATGATCGATTTACAATGCTCTTTCAAAGTTGTGAAAATGGTGACCCCGGGGTCAAAAATGGGCATGGCCCGTGGAGTCAAATTGGGGTCAAATTTTATTTTTGACCGAATATGCTGATGCCATATATCAAATTGAAGGTATCGATGAGGCGATTGCTCTGGTGCAATATTTGTCGGAATCGGATGATTATGTCATCCATGATGGCCACCAAAAGGTCCATTTATTCAAGATTTTGAACGTCTTTTTCTCAGGAACCACATGGCCGATGCTGGCCAAACTTCATAGGAAGTTAAGATCCTTGGGTGAAGCATTTTCAGATTTGGTAAAATGAGAGTCATCGCTTAATCCAAGATGACCGCCATCTAAAAATAGCAAAAAATTTTAAAACACATGAACTCAATGTCACATTCTCCTCTGGTGTTCATGGAGTCAGGTGAGCGAATTAGGGCCATCATGGCCCTCTTGTTATTTGATAATATTGATTTAATTGCGAAATTCCTTTTTCACATCGGGCAAAAAGGAGCTGGGGAGGGAGGAGAGTCGAAAAACAAAACAGTTTGGAAATTGACTCTGAAACCTGGCTACATAGCTTTGAAATTATGTAACTAAGGAAACAGAAGTTAGATTTTGAAAATCGGTCCACAAATTCCAAAATTATTTCAAGAAATTTACTTTTAGCCCCTATGTTGAATTTTTTTTTTTCACAATAAAATCAATATTTGATGGAATTTCATTAACAAACAAACAAAACTTACATTTAACTCTTTGCATGCTGGGAAACTTGTGGGCTATAAATAGTTAATAAATAGCGGACACAAAATCATCATATTTGCTTTTATTTCTCCTTGTAAATATCATGAATATGTCTTGGAATTTCATTAGAATTGAGTCCTCAGGACTCGATTCTAATTAAATTCCAAGACATTTACAGAGAGAAATAAAAACTATACTCCTAATTTGTTTGGCAGATATTTTCACCGCTAGCGTGCAAAGAGTTAAATATATTATAGATTTAAAGGTACATGCCCACGCAGTAGGCACAAAATGTTCTTTATAGGAATTAAATAAGTGTATAATATGTCACTATTCCACCAGTTCTAAAAATTATGAGTGCCCGCTATACAAATATAATCATTTATTAATTATCAATTTACTGTTAGCGACGCGCGGCGATAACAGTCTATTTTGATAATGTGCGGGGACGACGACTTTCACATCACGGCTTGCGGTGCGCATGCGCAGTATACTACGCGCACCAGTAGACTTCCCAATATGTAAACAAGAATATCAACATGTCGAAACGTCCAGGACGGAAATTGTATGAAAAGGCGTCGGCCAAATAAAAAGGGGAAATGTCTGAGGGACAGGCAGTACAGAGAGAGAGAGAGAGAGTGGTTAATATTGGCGACCAGATCACCAAATGGAAAGAGGTACGTGGAGATTTAGATTTGGACTCGAACAGAGATTTTTCTTCTCAACTGCCGATACTTCACTGCGCATGTCAAAGATGTGATATGATTGACCATGTCACGTGACGCATGTTGGTAAAAATAGCACGAGGTCGGAAAATACCATTTCTGGTCGCGGCATATAAAATGCGATTTAACACGAATTAACACGCGCCGTAATTAAAAATAACTCGTTAGTGGGGAGACAAATGGCTCATATAAGGCATGACAGAAAATGAAAAGTATTAGTACAGTGTAACCTGCTGCGTGGGCATGTACCTTTAATGTTATTTAATAGCCAAAAACTCGCCGGCAGTAAAACGCGGAACAGACAGTGCTGTAGTGACATATCTTTCAAATAACAATATGGTAGAAAGCAGACACTGCAGACACTGCAGACATTGCAGACACTGCTTTCTACCATATTGTTATTTGGAAGATATGTTCAGAGCAAAAGGAAATTGAAAAAAAATGGAGGTAAATGTAATTTCTTCACAATATTCTGTTTATCACATTTGAAATTTATTCACGTATTGACATATGCTCGTATGTGGCTACTCACAGCTAATGAAAATGCTCAGAACCATGTAAATCATTTGGAGTTTTACTTATTATATTATACATGGTACAAAACATGACAAACCTGGAATGATAGCATAGTGTAGATCCTGATAGTAAACATGTTGAATTGCTGGACACATGATATATGTGTCATTGAACACATTTAGAACAGTGAAAACCTCATATGAGACACGCCATGTGATTTTGTACCTTCGAACATCTGTGTAACTTCATGAAATACGTTTACAAAATTTACAATATTTTTCATAAATAAATTAAAAAGTATAATTCCGCATGTACTATTTTGTCAACTTTTGATGCCATTTACGGAAAATATTGTAAATTACGCAAATGTCCGAAGATACAAAATCACATGGCGCGTCTCCTATTGTACAGATGTGAACACTGGTCTGGGTTTTCACTGATCACAAGGCCTGGTGTTCAAATAAATGCTTATATGTGGCTGTGACTGGAGAAATGGGGCTTATTGGATTTGTGACCAGCGTAGCTCCGGACCAAATAACACACTCGTGTAGTATGATAACGATCTATGTTGCTTGTTAGAAGCATGACGGGTGGTGCTTCATTGATGGAATGTCGAACAGTGTAGATCCTGATCAGACTGCGGATCTGGATCTACACTGGCCGTGAAACAGATAAGCCCCATTTGTTTAGTCTCAGCCGCATATATAATCATATTACATACAAGTTCTATTATATCATATTGTATAATAATTTAGTGTTTTGTGGCAAAATTTCTATACGGAAATCATGTCAAAACTTTTGGGCATATTTCTGAGTGAATGTTTGCCATAAAAGAAGCTTTGTTGGCCGGTAATGTTCATTATATTCCAGTCTGACAGTTTCCTTGACAGAAACTACTGTTAGAGCACAAATTAACCCTTAGACCGCTATCTTTATTTTTTTTGTCGTCTACTGTTAATTTTTTATTTTCCATTTAAATCATCAAAAACATGCTTTGACAGCACTTTAGAAAACATGCTTTGACAACACTTCAGAATCATTTCCATTGGAAATGATTCTGAAGTGCTGTCAAACCATGTTTTTAGTGAGAAATAAGGCAAGATATAAAAGCAACAGCAGACGACAATTGTTGTGAATAGCGTTCTAAGGGTTAATACTATTGACCATACAATGCAAGCTCTCTTCAACAGCCACCCATGGGAAGACACAGAACTAGCTGTTGTAGAGAGGTGGCTGTTGTAGGGAGGTTAAATATAGAGGCAATTGTCAATTCGAGATACAAACTATTGGCAGTATCATTGACTTATAAATGATTGCAGAGCTACAGGTAAGGTGTGTATTGGCGTATTTTACGCACTTAATTTAGCAGAATACACATTGATTATCAAAAGTGGGAGTACAAAATAATCACAGCAATGCGAAAATACGCATAGATTTTCAAATTAAGTAGTGAAAATACTGTAATAAAGTTGAAATTTACTTAGTCGAGCTGCAGCTCATGTAAGTGAATTTTTAAATTTGTTTTATTTATTTTTTTATCATTTGATCCCTATTTAATATGGAAGAAAATCTATATAAATGTAAAAGTAAAATATGCATTGAATTTGAAATCTGGGGGTATAATATTCTTTAGACACAAAACTTATCTGGAGCTCTGTGATTGTTTGTTTGCTGGACATTTAGACACATACATGATCTTCACTAGACAATTGCTGTTGTTATAGAATCGAGGCGTTTTACGAGGAGACAGTGGCGTGTTTCCGGCAGTCGGCCCAGACGTTGGTGAACCGGATGGTTGTGGAACTGGAGTCAGGTGGCAATGTCCGCTTTGAGGAAGGCACTCCGTCTGATATGTGGTACGTTTTCATCTTTCATGCTTACTGTAACTATAGTGAGACCTGAATCCACTTTGAGGAAGGCACTCCGTCTGATATGTGGTACATTCTCATCTCTCAAGCTTACTGTAACTATAGTGAGACCTGAATCACTTTGAGGAAGGCACTCCGTCTGATATGTGGTACATTCTCATCTCTCATGCTTACTGTAACTATGGAGACCCTGAATCCACTTTGACCCACTAATGAGGAAAGCACTCCGTCTGATATGTGGTACATTCTCATCTCTCATGCTTACTGAACATAGTGAGACCTGATCCATTTGAGGAATACATGTGGAGCACCTGATCCACATGTCTGATATGGTACATTCCATCTCTCATGCTTCAACGTCGTCCTTTTTGAAATGTGTACCATTCTCACTCTCATGCTTTTACTGTAACTATTAGTGGGACATGATCACTTTGAGAAGGCACTCCGTCTGATATGTGGTACATTCTCATCTCTATCTCAAGTGCTTTACTGTAACTTATAGTTGAACTATATGAGACCTGAATCCACTTTGAGGAAGCACTCGTCTGTATGTGGTACATTCTCATCTCTAGCTTACTGAACTATAGTGACCATGAATCCACTTTGTGAGGAAGGTCACTCCGTCCTTTGATAATGTGTACTTGTTCACTCCTCCTCATGCTTACTGTACTAATATAGTGGGACATGAAATCCACTTTGAGAAGGCACTCCGTCTGATATGTGGTACATTCTCACCTCATGCTTCTGACTAGTGAGATGAATCCACTTTGAGGAAGGCACCCGTCTGATATGGGTACATTCTCATCTCTCATGCTTACTGTAACTATAGTGGGACATGAATCCACTTTGAGGAAGGCACTCCGTCTGATATGTGGTACATTCTCATCTCTCATGCTTACTGTAACTATAGTGGGACATGAATCCACTTTGAGGAAGGCACTCCGTCTGATAGTTGTACATTCTCATCTCTCTATGCTACGTGTACCTAAAGTGGAGACCTGAATCCCACTTTGATGAATGCTACTCCGTCTGATATTGTTGGTAACCTTCTCATCTCTTATGCTTACTTAACTAATAGAGGGACCTGAATCCCCTTGAGAAGTCACAACCGTCTGAATATGTGGAGTACATTCTCATCACTCATGCTTACTGTTACTATAGTGAGAACTGAATCCATTTTGAGGAAGGCACTCCGTCTGATATGTGGTACATTCTCATCTCTCATGCTTACTGTAACTATAGTGGGACATGAATCCACTTTGAGAATGCACTCCGACTGATATGTGGTACAATTTTTTTTTCACACCTCTCAATGCTTTACTGTAACTATAGTGCAACTGAATCCATTTTGAGGAAGGCACTCCGTCTGATATGTGTTACATTCTCATCTACTCATGCTACTGTTAACTATAATTGGGACCTGAATCCACTTTTAGGAAGGCACTCTCTGATAAGTGGTACATTCTCATCTCTCATGCTATTCTGTAACTAATAGTGTACCTAGAATCCACTTTGAGGAAGGCCCTCTGTCTGATATGTGGTACATTACTCATCTCTCATGCTTACTGTACTATAGTGAGACCTGAATCCACTATGAGAAGGCAACTCCTGTCAGATATGTGGTACATTCACACTCTCATGCATACTGTAACTATAGTGGGGACTGAATCCACTTTGAGAGGCTCTCCGTCTGAATATGTGGTACCATTCTTTCTCTCATGCTTACTGTAACTAGGTGAGACGATCATTTGAGGAATCACGTCTGATATGTGGTACATTCTCATCTCTCATGCTTACTGTAACTATAGTGGGACCTGAATCCACTTTGAGGAAGGCACTCCGTCTGATATGTGGTACATTCTCATCTCTCATGCTTACTGTAACTATAGTGAGACCTGAATCCACTTTGAGGAAGGCACTCCGTCTGATATGTGGTACATTCTCATCTCTCATGCTTACTGTAACTATAGTGAGACCTGAATCCACTGATAGCACTGCGTCTGATCCTTTTGTGTACATTCTCACTCTCATGCTTATGTAACTTAGGAGACATGAATCATGAGGGAAGGCCACTCGTCTGATATGTGGTACATTCTCATCTCTCATGCTTACTGTAAACTATAGTGACCTGAATCCAGGGAAGGCTCTCCGTCTGATATGTTGTAAACCTCTCATTTATCCCGTCATGCTTACTGTTACTAATAGTGAATGAATCACTGAAGGAGCACTTCGTTTTCTGTATATGTGGTACATTCCATCATTCTCTCATGCTTATAACTAATAAGAGACCTGAATCACTTTGAGGAAGGCACTCCGTGATGTACATTCGATCTCTCATGCTTACTGTAACTATAGTGGGACATGAATCCACTTTGAGGAAGGCACTCCGTCTGATATGTGGTATGTTCTCATCTCTCATGCTTACTGTAACTATAGTGGGACCTGAATCCACTTTGAAGATATTATTGAGAATAAACACCTGTATATATTTGATGACTAAAGTTATGCAGTTTTCATATGCTTTATTACATTACCACAACAATTGTTTGGATCCGAAAATAATTTATTTTGTATAAAGTGTGCATAAATTGCTCCCCCAAAGTATATTTAGCAAGATAAGTATACATGTTCTTCGCGATTTTGGTGAAATCGGCTACTGGTGTATCCATGAATGCTATTGTTTTCTGGTTCACTTCAGGTTTTCCTCCTGCCACGACCTTGTACTGTCGCGATTTTGTGCTGCTGATTACCGGGAACACGGCATTGTGGGTATTAAGGTGCGGCGAATTATCCGGGTACACAATCGTATATTGCGGTCAAGGTTTGACGAGAAACTGTTGTCCATTGTGGATGATGGGGATGGCGAGTTCTACGTGAATAACAGGTGTGTGTGTATCTGTAGCTGTGAAAACTTCAATTGTATTTGTGGCTAATTCTGGTACTTGCGCCTGTTTTCCTGTCTAAATGGCAAACAGCGCAGACCCAGACCAGCCTGCACAGATGTTTGTAGCCCCAGATTCAATCCTTATGTATGTAATTATATTATGTATGATCATTGTGTTAAAGGATGGAATTGATAGGAAATAGGTGTAACATTATACATGTGATATCATTTCATGCTTGTTTACACTACATAGTGATTCACATTGCATTATCATTTTCTTTCGCGAATAGTAACCCGCTCTTTGATGTTTGCATTCCACATGCGACTGAAAATCTATGTGGGCCTATCCATATTTCGCAGAATTCATCCTGTTTATACCGAAAATAGTAACTAAACTTAAGATTCCCCGTATAATTCCATCCCACTGGTATTTCAGATGACTTGAAACCCAAGGTCCCGTACATAAATACCCATAGTTGTTGCTGGGCTGTTAAGCCCATTCACTTTCTCCCATACTGCATGTTGCAGGAATGCTGCGTACAAGAAGCTGCTGGAGTATTTGTTCTGGATGTGGGACCCCCAGTTGTCGGGCGGGGTCAATGAGCCCGACCGTATCCTCGACGAGGGCTTCATGGACGCAGACACATACAAGGTATGTACAGTCAAACTGATGAAGAGAAAAATATGGCCTTTGTTCACAGTTAGTCTTTGTTCACAGGTTATTTTATGTAGTAATTGGGAAAACAAAAGCGTGGCTGCTATAGACCGGTAATTACTATTTCGGAGGCGGCCTTTAGCACAAGTTCGACTGTACGTTTCCTCGTCTGACAATACCGTTCTTACTTCATTTCTGACTTTCTTGAGAAATGGGCTTATATTTCTGGTTTTGCAGTCCTCACCCTAGGTGTGAAAAATACTTACATAGTATTTCTATCCCACTGGTCTGTCGGATGAGACTAACCCTTACAGTGCTGAATTAAAATTTGTCGTCTGCTGTTTATTTTTTATTTTCCATTTTCTTATCAAAAACAAGGTTTGACAGCACTTTAGAATCCTTTCCAATGGAAATGATCTAAAATGTTGCCAAACCATGTTTTTTTATTTACAGAAAATACAAAATAAGTTACAACAGCAGACGACAGTTTTCGGTTCCCGCCTTCTAAGGGTTAAACTGTGGTCCTCCTGTCTCTATATGACCTTAGCTGTTGCTGAGACGTTAGATTCACTTTTCACTTTTACAGGTTTTTCAACCAGTGTAGATCTAGATCAGCCAGTGAACCTGCACAGTCTAATCAGGATCTGCACTGTTGGCCATTCTATCAGTATACTTTGAGGGAGAAATTTTCAATTTTATGATAAATTTTTATTATACTGAATTTATTACATTATCACAGCCAATTTGGCTGTGATAATGTAATAAATTCAGTATAATAATTCTGCATACTTTTAACCATCCAATATATGCAGTTGTTAGTTTTATATGAAATAATGCATTTCCGGAAAAATAAATGATTACTCCCGCAAAGTATACTTTGCTAGAAAAGTATACTTTGCAATGTTGGTGAAATATGCTACAGATCCACAGGCTGATCAGGATCTACACTGGGAACAAAGCCCATAAGCTCCATTTGTTTTCAGTCACAGCCATATTTGTATGTATGTAGGCATTGTACACTTTGTGTAGTTAGCATATTTATGAAATAATCCAATTTGTATGATCCCTGCTCAGGAGTTAAACCCATTCACTTTCATTTTATGGTCTTCTGTATGCCAACATTGCCTCTTATGTTTTACAAACACACTGTCTAGTGTGTATCTTGTTGAACATACACTACACCCATTCCTGTGATGATACAGCTTGCCATTTTCAGAAACTTGGTCGAGACGGTGCTGTGCCACTGAGCAACAGTTTGAGCCTCGCGGATCGCCACAGAATCAACTACCTCATTAAACAGGCCCGCGGCAAGGATAACCAGGAGTTGTGCCCCTTCAAGTATGGTAAGTTGGCTTCAAACTTTATTTGTGGCTGTGACTGGAGAAATGGGGCTTATGGGATTTGTGACCATTGTAGCTGCTGATAAAATAGCACACTTCTGTAGCCTGATAATGACTAAATTGCATGACGAGTGTTTCTTTGATGAATGGCGAACATGAACCGTGCAGATGCTGATTAGACTATGCGGATGCACAGGCTGATCAGGATCTACACTAGTCGCAAAACTCATATGCCCCATTTATCGAGTTAAAGCTCAGATCTAATCAAATTACTGTTATCACGTCGGGCATAACTGCACTTTTTGCACTGTAAAATTTTAAAAGGCATTTGGCAGAAAGCGAACCTCCTGATATTTATGTTGCAAATTTTCTGTAAACAACATTGAAAAGTAGGTAATATAATTCACTGCTGAATTCCATTAGATGACTATTATGTCTGTGATCTAGAGCAATCTGTAGTGTACCACCTGGATGTATTTATTGGGCTTCACCCATGTAAATATTATAGGAAAATATCAACCAGTTCAGTGCTTCTCAACCATTCTGTACGGTATTCCATTTGCAGGACAACTGGTGATATCCAAAGTATATCTCGGGAAGAACGCCAAGGCATTAGATGACAAGTTGTAAGTCATATTTGTCTTTATATGTGGTCGTGACTGGAGAAATGGGGCTTATGGGTTTTGTGACCAGTGTAGATCCAGATCAGCCTGTGCATCTGCACAGTCTGATCAGGATCTGTACTGTTCGCCATTCCATCATGTACGTCTTTCATATTATTCTGCTCAGTATTTTATATGTGATCCAGTCAATGAATGGGTTGCTAGTTTAGTGGTAGTGGTCTTCAATACCAGAGGTTGTAGGTGCAATCCCAATTTTTCGCATGGAAAAAATACTTTCATAGCATTTCAATCCTGCTGGTCTCTCTGATGGAAACTTGAAACTGAAAAAAAGGGACAAACTGATGCCAGTATATATTTGTAGCGTACATAAGCTGCAATTTATGTCGCAAACTCATCCGTATGGCACTCTAGCTTGTTTAAATATCTAGTTGTTTCTATATCTATATATATATATTTGTTTAACCCTTTTCACCCCTATGTAAATGGAATGGGTTATATATAGACAAATCCAATTGTCAGAAAAAGATTTTCAGACTAGTACATTTATGAAAAATTGGTGTTTTTTATTCTGAAAATGTGAAAATTACTTGCAAATCGTGTAGATCCTGATGAGACGGCTCGTCACGAGCCGGCTCATCTGGATCTACACTATTTGCAAATACCACTATACAGGCCTGTGGTCTTGAAAGGGTTAATACCACACTCTAGAGCTACTAAATTTTGATGTGTTGTGTCCCTAGGATACAGAGGTCCACCTACTCCAAGTTGGATGCTGTGTTCAGGCCGCGGAAACTGTGCCTCTCAAATGAAAAAAGTAAGTGCAAGCTAGTGCGTCGTTATCACTCATTCACATTGTAAGGTTCTATACATGTGTATTCCACATTTGCTATGAAAGTTTTGCCAACTTTCGACGTCATTTACAGTAAATATTACAATTTCTGTAAATATTTTTCATGAAAATCACACACTTTCTTAGTTACAAAATCATACGGCTTCTCTCATTTCAAGTCGGAATTTGAGGATAAGCAGATTAGAGTTTGAGAATGACAAACATTTTATTAGGGTCTCGGCAGTGCCCTATAGGTTTCGCCCTGTCTGTCTGTCCGTCTGTCCGTTTATTTTTGGAAGTTTTTGTAAAAGTTTCTCAAATCACCTATAGGGTCCCTAAGTGCGTCGACAGACCACATTTTCATGTTTTGACCCGGGTTTGGTTTTACTTGCAGACCTACTGAACAACGTGGATACGTTCGCCTGTGAATGTAGTGCCCGCCAGTGTGAGTGGTATCTGTTTGACCATGAACTCGTGTTGCCGGAGTACATCATAGAGTATGAATACATCACCAAGGTAGGCACTGTGCTTCTGGGGGCCATTTCACTGAACTTTGTATGACTAAAATGTTCGTAAGTGCAACATTATGATAGTCTGTAAATGTCACATTAACACTGTGTTCTTGTAAACGATTATTGGATTTACATTTATTGATCATAGGCTGCATATGCAGATGTCGCAGATGTTATTAGGTACAGGGAAACCTCTCTAAACCGGACACCCTGGGAGGTTTCGCTGTAAATCAGGCATTTGATCATCCTGAGTCCTAGTTGTGTGCTATGTGATCACGAACAGGCATTATTACCAGAGATAAATGACCAAGAACTCGTCAAAAATAAGATTACAGGTGTTTTCTTGGTGTCCGGTTTAGAGAGGTTCCACTGTACAAAATCACATGGTATGTCTCATGTAGATGAGTTTACACTACCCCCATTGAGAGCCATCACTGTGGTGACTGTTACAGCTGCGGCCGAAGTCTCCGTTCGCCCAGTTCAATGAGGTGTTGCTGGACAACAAGGACAGCAATTACCCGGTGCCGCCCTACCAGGAGGAGGACAAGATGGTGGACAATGATGTGCTCACTGTCGAACCACTGCCCAAACCCCGCCCACGGTTCGTATTGTCATAACCTCGGAACAGAACTGCACCATCAGCCAAACAAATAGACATTACTACGTGAGAAGGAAACCTACTGCAATCTGCTCGCAGTCTCCAAAGTTGAATGGAGATCGCCACAATTGTAATCTACAGATATATGCATCAGTGCCGAAATGGAAGCCATTTACGGCCACACACATACATCTGAGTGACTTTATTTCTAAATAATCGCTATTCATCAATCGTCAACCAGTGTTTCCAATTCCGACATGGTATTATGTACACTATTGTGAAGTGCAAATTAGTAGTGTACCGATCTCCCACTTGCTCGGCACTGTTTGATTTTCATAATAGCATATTATCAAAATCAACCTATGGTCCTGTTTGCTAAAAGTCCACCTACGGCCAGTATTGCTTAAAATTCACCATGGTTAGTGTTAATAAAAACCATCCTAAGATAACTATTGCTGAAAACCTGCCCATGATTAATATGTGGTTGAAAATCCACCCATGGTCAGTATTGCTGTGAATTCATCCATGGTCAGTATTATTGAAAACCCACAGTTTTACCTTGCTGTTGAACAGACATAAAACCCCTTCATGCATGCGAATCGTCAGCTAGCTGATTTCAGATGATTTTGTCATAATTTACGTTTTCAAAATGATTCAGAATCAATCTGGTTCAAATTTTATACATTTTCAAGTTGGGTGTGGGGGTTTCAGTGGATTTTCAGATGTTTTCAGCTACAGCCATTCTCATGCCTGTGGCCCTATCAGTCAATCAATCAATGGTCAGTTTTTCCAAACCCACCCATGGTCAGTTTTGCTAAACTTGTCCATGTTCTATATAGGAGGACACAGTGCTCATGGTCAGTGCATTGAGCTATGAGTACGTTTTGTACTTACCTGTGTTACACAACAAAAAGAGAAAGAAATGCTTACACATAAAATTTTGATCGAATGAAACATTATGGATTACTATTTTGATTAACTGTATATGGATTACAATTTTGATCAACTGTTTCATTATGGATTACAATTTTGATCAACTGTATATGGATTACAATTTTGATCAACTGTTTCATTATGGATTACAATTTTGATCGAATGAACTGTTTCATTAATGGATTAACAATTTTTGAATCAAACTGTTTATAAGGATTACAATTATGATCAACTGTTTTCATATTAATTGTCAATATATGGATTACAATTTTGATCAACTGTTTCATTATGGATTACAATTTTGATCGAATGAATCGTTATGTATTATTGTTGTGTGCATTCTTCCAGGCTGATAGCCTTGACAGAGGAATGCTACTCAAGGTCACATGTCAGGAGGAGTTTGAGCATATATCTGTTCTCAATCTCCATGGCAACGGGCTGTCTAAACTGAAGCCTCTCCAGCAGTTGAAGATGTTGAAGCGTCTCGTTGTCAGCTTCAATGACCTCAGCAGGCTCGACGATCTGTCTCATATGGTAAGTCGAGGGATGCATGGCTTGTATTGGATAACGTTCTGAGCAGGTACTCGAAATTTGTATTCAAAATCATGCAGTTTGGTTGGCCGAGACTGAGCAAACTTCATGATTTTGAGCATGAAACAGAGCACTAGCTCAGTAACAAATACTATTGAATATTCCATTTTGTAAAACAAAAGTTGTACTATGTACATGAAAATAAAGGATTCACACGCAGGTTATATTAGTATAGGCCCACATATGGAGTATTAGGGACTCATGTTTCCGGGTTGCCAGTGTAAAAATCATTGATCTTTTCCGTGCTCGGCATATTTTTGTCTCCCCACATATTAGCATGAAGTGAGACATAGTGGTCACAATTCCGACGTAGTCATTGTCGTAGGCATCAACAATTTTGGAATGTTACATATCCTGATATGTTGGTTGGATCTTTTATCAAACTTCATCAATAGCTTCCTCACATTGGTATTGGGTGAGACACTCACCACCTTGTTGATGTTCAGGGTTTATGGGAATTGTGGTCCATCTACCCCGGTGGGCCGTTTCACTAAACTTCGTACTAATAAAATGCAAAATTATGATAGTCTGTAAATTTCACATTAGCAATGTTTTCTTGTGAACAATTATTAGATATACATTTATTGAGCATAGGCTATGCTCAATAAATGTAAATCATTCAATTGAAATTTCCAGACGATCCCAAATTTGCACTTACAAACGTCTTAGTTGTACAAAGTTTTGTGAAACGGGCACCTGATCTGCTAGCACACTCTTAGCATTGATATAAGGACCTGTATGCTGTTTGTATAATACATGATGGTGTTTTATTGACCGATTGCAGTGCAATTCTGATCAAGTTTAACCTTAGACCGCTACACACAACAATTGTCGTCTGCTGTTGCTTTTATATCTTGCCTTATTTCTCTATTAAAACATGATCCAATGGAAATGATTCTAAAGTGCTGTCAAAGCATGTTGTAAATTATTCTAAAGTGCTGTCAAAGCATGTTTTTGATGATAAAAATGGAAAATAGAAAGTAAACAACAGACGACAAAAAATTAAGACAGCGATGTAAGGGTTAATTTGCATATATATTGCAGGGCTTGGAGCAATTGGATGCGAGCTTCAACAAAGTAACAACCTTTGAAGGCATGAGGGTGAGTATCTTAGTGGCTTATACTGACATTCTGTATGTGAGTCTTTGTATGACTTTGTCAAACCACAGGTGATTGAACTCCCCACCCACACAGCCCCATTAGATAAATCCATCCGCCATGATCTGGTCCATCTATACTATGTATGTTATAGTAGTACATTGATAATACAGTGAAATGGCGATGGCTCGTAATGTCTGTCTCGCTCGAAATGGCGTCGCGGTCCCGATAATTTTCCCTATATGTTTAATGTATTTTACATGCGATGGCTCGAAATGCAACTCCTCGAAAAATGCGATCGCTCGAAACAATTGTCAAGTCCCGCGGACAAATTTCTCGCTATTTTGCTATACGATGACTCGAAATTGATGTCGAAGTTTGTGTTTGGCTAATTTTGACACCTCCGCGTCTGACTTATTGCGATCAAAGGCCGAGCCGCGCTCTACCTGTCTGTGAATTTGTGGAAACTATTTATTGTTATGCTTGTACATTATTCGTGAAATAAAAGTTATTGTATTCTTAATTTGTTGTTGTTGTTTTGTGTCCCATAACAGCTCAACGGCATACGGCGATTTTTGTTTTGTAAATACATCTAGTTTATTTAATTTCTCATGATATCTAATCTGCGAATAAATATTATAATCATCTAAAACATGGATACATTCTATTGTGCTTTCTTTATTTCCTAAATCCGACGGGTACAGTAGTCGGCAAATATAACAAAATCGAAAGATGCGATCACTCGAACAAAATGTGCGGTCCCGTGGCATTTCGAGCCATCGCGATTTCACTGTAGATAGTATTGGGTGGGGGATGTGGAGATGGGGTAGTTCAATTGCCTGTGGTTAAATTTGGCAGGCTCCATTCTGAGATATAGAGACAGGATAAGAGATATGATCTTGTACAAATTAATATTTCTTTTCCATTAGTGCCACTGATTGACAATTCTACAGATACATTTTCAATATTCTGATACACGTACCACTCATATCTGTCACTTTCTTCATGTTGTACCATACATAGTTGAAACAGGAGATTTAACTATTACATGCAGCATACTGAGTCACAAGTAGCCAACTAATTATGTATGCCCCCGGGCTCCGTAGATCCGGGGCATATAGTGTTTGGACTGTGTGTCCGTCCATGTGTGTGTGTCCGTGTCGGAGTCTGTGAGTCTGGTTACGGAGTATGCTGGCGTTTCTCAAATCTGCTACTGGGGGCATTTGTGTGCCGACAGGTCACGTTTTCTTGTTGTTTTTATGCCACCGGTTTTCGAAGAAACGGGTGGCATATAGTGTTTGAACCGTCTGACTGTCCATCTGTCCGGGCACACATTAGGGTACTTATGGGGTAGGGGGCGTGGCCTAAGACAATAGAAGACAATGGAACTTATTCCGTACCCCGTAAGCCTATTGTGTCTTACGGGGTATTTCCTTTGATCTTTTATGTAGCAAGTACCCCCTAAGGTCCGAAATGTAAGTTCGTCCGTCCGTCCGTCTGTCCGTCCGTCCGTCCGTCCGTCCGTCACACTTTTCGGTTAACCACTTTGTCACAGTTTCTCAAATATGCTGCAGGTGGCATCCGCGTTCGACAGACGCATTTCTTGTTTTATAATGAAAGTATATGTAGTGACCACTCATTTGAACCATCTCGCCAAGATGGTTCAAATGAGTGGTCACAACATATACTTCTGTGAAGATATAAGAAAATTATTTAAAATTGTTTTTCAGCATGAGTGAAAGATGTGACGTGGAACCGAAAATACATTGTAGTTCAATATTCTTTGACACTCCCATATCATTCTGCACGTTTTAGAGATGGGTTATGGCCTAGGGGTTTGAACACCTGACTTCCAACCTGGCAGTTGTGGGTTCAAACCCTCCTTGGGCATAAAAGATGAGACTTTCGGATGAGACTTGAAACCGAAGTCCCGTCCGTAAACAATCTTAGTTGTTGCTGGGACATTAAACCCACTCAATTTCGCTTTCAATTTGATTCTGCATGTTTTGTTGTCAGAGCATGCACAAGCTTCGCATGTTGGACATGAGTTGGAACAAACTACACAACACACGGGACGAACTGTCCATCCTAAGGAAACACATGCCCAGTCTGAACACGCTCGACGTCCGACATAATCCCTGGCAGAAGGTAAGCACAACATCAACGCTCCTTTCCTTAACCCTTTCACCCCTAAATGACTGGAATGGATTTTGGATTTTGATATGGAAATTATCTGGCCAATCCCATCGTCAATAAATATCAAAAATGGGCGTGACCCGGCGGGTCAATTAAGGATCATTTTACCAAATATGGTCTTTTTGTATATCAAAGGTATTGAGGAGACAATCACTCTGAAGCGATTTTTATCGAAATTTGATGATTACGTCATCTAAGATGGCCGCCAAACGGTCAAACCGGTATCTTCTTATTACAACATCCTTTTCTTACTAACCGTTTGGCCAAACTTCATCGTTATTGTCTTTCGGTGATTAGAGATTTTTCAAATTGGAGATCGTTACATAATCCAAGATGGCCACCGTATAAAGTTGGACAACAGTGTCTTCCCATTATAATCACCAGAATGGCTTCGACAAAACTTTGTAGAAATAATGAATATATAAAGCTCTCTCAGATGTACTTGCATATTATAAGTTATTGTGATTCTACACAGGCTATATGGTGTAATATTGCTCGTCTGGAGGCATGATCGCCTCGGGTGAACATACTTTCAGACGGGCAATATTACACCATATAGCCTGTGTAGAATCACAATAACGTATTTGTCATACCGCAGATTCTGTATTTGGCCGTTTTAACATATCTCTTCTTTTGATCTTTGCGTTTTTTCAGGAAGAAATATAATCCGAGATTCGATTTTCTACCGTCAATCTTAATATAAAGGCGTAAATGAACATTTTGTTTTTTTATTAAACGAAAACAAACTGAATATGGAGTAAGAAATCCATAGAAAACGACTTTATGACAGTTTTTTTTATATCGTGTAATTTAATTTATATTCCACTGCTCTATCGATCTGTTACCCCTTTGACGCCTCTAGAATAATGCGACTGGTTCCCAAACATTCGCTGTCATTGCTACGCCGCGGTTTCGTGCGTGGAACCCATAGTTTGAGACCTAAATATAGCCGTGTCACGAAGTCGAGCGTGTTGAGATTTGAAAAGCAATTTTCGTTATTTTGGCTAATTTTTCGCTCATATTTTGATGAGCGAAGAATATTTATGGAAAAATAAACAATAAAGACTGGTTTTGAGTGTACAATTTGTTACTTGTATTAATCAATTCGGGGTTTTATTGTGTTTAGTGAGGAATACAATTTGCAATCGCTAGACGCTTTCGAAATGTGTCTTCATTGGACACGAGGCGCCGGTGGGGAATCGCAATTTCTCTATGTTCGACGGCCTTGGCAGGTCATATAATATATATGACCAGGCAAGCTAGCCAATCGAAAGCAGAGAAACTTATCTGTGGTATGACAAATATATATATAATAACCAGGTGAGTGTGATATAGGGCCTTAATGGCCCTCTTGTTTATTTCCATGTTTCTCGTCAAAAACATGTTTTTACAACAATTTAGAATCAAGAATCATTTCCAATGGTGTCCACCACTAGGTGGTGACAGATATTACAATACTTAAACCTATATTTTAATTTTTGTTTAGTCAGAGTATGATTGTGGGAAAACATCTATAGATACTAAAAAGGAAACTGGCAGAGAATGGCCAACTTTGTAGTATATGGTTAGGTATATAGGAAAACAGGGGCCGTTTCACTAAACTTTGTACGTCTAAAATGTTTGTAAATTATGATAGTCTGTAAATTTCACATTAACAATGTTTTCTTGTAAACAAATATTGGATTTACATTTATTGAGCATAGGCTGCATTTCCAGCCTATGCTCAATAAATGTAAATCCAGCAATTGAAATTTCCAGACAATCCTAAATTTTCACTTACGAACATTTTAGTCGTACAAAGTTGAGTGAAACGGCCCCCTGATGATGGTGACACACCTTTATCTATGTTACATTTCTATTGACGACAGCCGGACAGTATACGACTGCGCATCATCGGGAGGTTGAAGTCCCTGACGGTACTGAATGGTGTGCCAGTTGTGGAGTCTGAGGCCTCGTCTGCCCTTCGTGTCGCCGCCGGCTCCCGCATCTCTCAGGTAACTCAGTCCCAGTTATGCTAAAGCTGACTGAACTCCCCCACCTCCACCCCATTCCGTCATTAGCCAGGTCGATGTGGCTTGCAGCCTGCAACTGTGTTGATTATGATGAAAAAAATCGGTTTTCGAACTCGGTCAATGTTACCTGCTGTGTAACAATTTCACATATGAGACACATGTGATTTTGCGCAATTTCATGAAATACGTTTAAAAAATTTGCAATGTTTTCCGTAAACGGCATCAAAAGTTGACAACATTTTCAGAGTACATGCGGAAATGTCAACTTTTTACTTTATTTTTGAAAAACTATTGTAAATTTTGTAAACGTATTTAATGAAATTACGCAGATGTCCAAAGGTACAAAATCACATGGCGTTTCTCATATTAACCACAGATTGTTATAAAATAGTCATAACGCATGTAATATAGTGGGCTCAGTTGGACCCGTCTGATGGCGGAATTTGGGGAAGTTAAATTGCCTGTGATTATACCAGGTGTGTCACGCTCAGTCACAGACCAGGGTTATACATAGTTACTTCCCTTGGAGCAACCTGCAGGGCATAATCAATGTTGGAATTGAAGGTGTTGGTGAAAGAAGGGGGCTATCCCCATGAGATGAAAAAACTCCACCAAAAAAGCCTGGTATGCTCTATGTTTGGTAGAAACAAAATTTAAGGAAAAATGCATAGAAACAAAATACCATTAACTGCTATCTTAAATTTTTATCATCAAAAACATACTTTGACAGCACTTTAGAATAATTTACAACATGCTTTGACAGCACTTCAGAATCATTTCCATTGGAAATGATTCTGAAGTGCTGTCAAAACATGTTTTTATTGAGAAATAAGTCCATATATAAAAGCAACAGCAGACGACAATTGTTGTGAGGAGTGGTTTAACCCTTTCACCCCTATGTAACTGGAATGGACTTTGATATGTTAATTTTCCGACCAATCCAACCGTCACAAAATGATTTTCAGACTAGTCTCATTTAATATGAAAATGGGGTGTTTTTGTTCTCAAAAATATAAAAATCACTTGCAAAAAGTGCATATCCTGATGAGACGGCTCGTCACGTTTTGCCAATACCACTACACAGGCCTGTGGTGTTGAAAGGGTTAAATATGTCCATTAATATTACACCACATTTCAATGTTTCAGGTATCATTGCTGTCGTACTCTAGGACCGATATAATGAAGCCACGGTCACTAAGCCTGATGTCAACGGCCCAGATTATGACTACGACGAGCCGGAACAAACCAGAGAAGATTGGTGACCACGATGCATTGTGGTATTCAAAGGTAGCTTTAATATTACATGTATATTTGTGAGTGGCAGGTGGGAACATGCTTTGGGTATTTAACGATCGGGGTTCATCCTTACCGGAATTCTGAATGGAGACCTGGTTTGGTCCTCACATACGTCTTCGGCATTTTGTATGTGACAGTTGAATCTGGTTATACCCCTTATGTGAGTATTACGATTATTCATAATCCTATTTTTGGGGAAGGGGCCAAGTGACGTGGTGTGGTATGGACCTGGCACCAGGTCAGGTTATTCTAAATTTCAGGGCTGAATATATTTTTTGGGATTTTGGGATTTTCCCCCCAATGCAGCAGGTTAAAACGGGATCAAACCTGTTTGCCCAGCCTTACATGACCGTAGCTGTTGATAGGCAGTTAAACACCAATAAACAAAATTAATCTTATAATCCAGTTTATACTAAAGTTGGAAAGTCACTAGTAAACTGCCATAAACTTAAGACGACTCGTCATGAGCCGGCTCATCTGGATCTACACTTTTAACCTCTTCCGATGAACCCTTTCACCCCTAAGTAACTGGAATGAATTTTGATATGTTAATTTTCCGACCAATCCAATCGTCAGAAACTGATTTTCAGACTAGCCCTTTTATGAAAAGGGGGTATTTTTGTTCTAAAAAATATGAAAATTACTTGCAAAAAGTGCACATCCTGATGAGACGGCTCGTCACGAGCCGGCTCATCTGGATGTACACTTTTTGCCAATACCACGATACAGGCCTGTGGTGTTGAGAGGGTTAAGCTGATTCATGGCATCTCATAAGATTTGTTTCTCAACTGAATTTGACTGTGATATGTATGACTTTGAAACTGACTTTGTTTTGGATTAACATACGTTTAGGCCAGAACCTCCAAAAGAGGGGAGATTGTGAGGTGACCCTATCTTAATGATGAATCCATCCTGATGTGAATTCAATCTTTAACAAACGACGATCCTGGCTGAAATTCGTACCCGGGGTCAAATTATCTGGTTTAGTAAGGGTGTCTTGCACCAGATCAGGATATTTCAATGCTAGAGGCAATGAGTGCACCTGCAGGTATATTCCTGTCTCTATATGAGACAAGCCATGGGATATTGTACCTAAGAAGATGTGCGATTTTTCATGAAAAGTATTTTCAGAAACTGCAGTATAGTCTGTAAATGACGTCAAAAGTTGACAAAATTTTAATTTTCATGAGATATTGCACAGGTACAAAATCGTAGGTTAAACAGACATAAAACACAATTTAATCAACAGATCAAGGATAGATATGTTACTTCATTCTACACGTTTCTTGACACGTCCAGTTGCCATGGTTACAGGTGACGGCCCTAAACCTGGACAAACAGCACATCACGAAACTGTCCAACCTCGACAAGCTGGAGAACTTGAAGTTCGCCTCCTTCAACGACAACGACATCACAAAGATCGAGGTTTGTTTCCATTGTTGTTACTCGGGGATTATTGGATTTACATTTATTGAGCATAGGCTGCACATGCATTTAGTCAAACGGGCCCCTGGTGTGCTGGTGCAGTTATACCAGTGGGGCATTGCTGTAGGAGTGTTGCCATATACCTTATCAACTACTGAATAGTGTGCTAGTGGTGATTCCCCTATCAGGAAATCAATCGGTAATCTATGGAATGTCCTTACCTTATACTGCCTGATTCTGTTCATATATTAACTACAGTCGAACTTCAATGGGTCGAACCCTGGTAAACTCGTCAGCCATGCTTGCCTCGAACTAGCCTTTAGGTCCCGGCAGAATTCCTATATAAATACGTTAAAACTACCCGGTATAGGTCGAACTTATGAAAGTCGAACAACCCTCAATGCCTCGAATCGCTATCACGCCCGGTCGTGTATATATCCACTATAAACACCACAAAAACTCGAACATCTCAGACGATTGTCTCCAGACTAGTTGATTGACTTTCATACCTATTGTTAACCGGTTGTCAAACAAATCTCAAGTGGTAATTTGAGTGTATACAATAACGGCAGTCGTGACCAGCATACGTGGTAATTATGCATTGACCAATGTCGGCGAAGTTGTTAGTTAATTAAAGTGGTAATTTATGGGACATGTGAAATTAAATAGCGCTCAGTTTTAATTAATGACCCAAGCATCTGGCCTTTTAAGTTGTAAATCAACATGAACTGTTTTTACTATGATCAGTAATGAGTGTGATGTGTCATCCGATTTATTCGCCATATAAGCAAAACATATTTTACAGATCATTTTCAATACCGGACGTGTATAACTTTCATGTATAACTTGTACTGGGTTCCATGTGATAGTAAATTATGATATGCAGTGAATGTGGTTCTGGATCCGAAGTAGTGATGGGGCGACTGGGCATGCATCTATTGATTTATCAGTGTATGATGAGCGATGTAATTTTATACCTACAAGCATGCGCATCATTTTATGGCAAATACATATTCACTCACAGAGATTTATATTTGATTAGATAAATATTTGTCATGAAATTACGCAAATGCCAATAGGTACAAAATCAGAGATGCTTTCACATGATCGTATCGGACTGGGCAATCAAGTCCGCCAATTGTATTTCGTAATCATTTTCTGTTGTTCTCATGTTATATTGCTGTATAATGGCTATGTAAATAAAAACACACATGAGTTTGCCGCTTTCTTTATTTTATTAAAGCCTGTTTCTGTTAATAAACGACTGTGACAATCAACTGTAAATGCAAATGTAAACAACGTGTCGTAATGACGACTTGTTTCACTTAGTACACTGACCAACTCTTAGATCTGAAATGGTTACAGTAGAAAACCCCGATGGGTCGAACAACGGATGGGTCGAACTAAAACTTAACCCCGCAGGCTGTTCGACCTATTGAAGTTTGACTGTATATCGAAGCTGACTTGCAAATAAATGCCTGGTATAATTGTTCTATATGCGCATATGTCTGTAAAAGACACTACCATGGCAATAGATATTGAAAACATTCTAATCTATCAAACTGAAATGCAATGACTCCCGAAACAGTCATTATATTTTCTTACATAATGGTGAATTACACCACTCGGTTCTGTAGAGCGGCTAGTTGCGAACAGTAACTCTTGCAATTTACTCCTGTACCGTCTGTAGCCAGAGTTACGATTCCACTCATTGGATTCCTCGGCAGAGTAGCGAATCAAATCTGATTCTTACTTTAGCAGTTAATTGTGACATATTTGAGATATTTTCCATCTGAAAAAAATATTAATATTATAAAAGTAATACAAACTAATAATTCTGAAACAAGTTTTACCCTTATAGAATGTTTTCAAAATTATTTTTTGCCTTTACAGAAAGTGGACCCCATTTTAAATTTTACATGTTGAATTTGGCTGCCACTGACTGGGTCACTTGTTGATTCTAGCTTAAATTTACTTTATCAGGTCATCTACATATGTAAATTTATGTCATAATTACTTGAATATGTTATTTTCATAATATTAACACTCATTTCAGTTCATAAACATAGAGCATCTTTCACAATTAACTGCTAAAGTGTGAATCAGATTTGATTCGCTATTCTGCCGGGGAATCCTATGAGTGGAATCGTAACTCTGGCTACAGATGGTATGGGAGTAGATTGCAAGAGTTACCGTTCACAACTATAGAGCGGCAGTAGTTTACACTACTCTTGTGTTGACCATATATGTGGCTGTGACTGGAGAAATGGGGCTTTCTGATCAAATAGCACATTCCTGTAGACTGATAACGATCTATATTGCTTGTCAGAAGCATGACAGTTGTTTCACTGATGGAATGGCGAGCAGTGCAGATCCTGATCAGACTGTGCGGATGCACAGGCTGATCTGGATCTATGCTGATCGCAAAACGCATAAGCCCCATTTCTCCAGTCACAGCCACATATGTAGAGATGACATCAGCAACATTACAATCATTTGTTTCCTTTGATCAATCAAATTATTTCCTTTGAATAGCAACAGTCACTTTCACTATAATGCGCCTCCGGAAATTAATTCGCACAACTCTTGGCCATATTTTACTCTTGAATCGCTTTGTTCTATGAAATAGCATTTGTCCAATGCAAGAATATGTTTATTCAACCAGGTGAGGTGATTATCAACAATAATGCTCTCATGATTAGGTCCTACCGCATGCTCACTCATTTGTTTAGCAGAAGGATCCAATCAATCGCGCACTATGTCACGATAATCATCCCACCTGCTGAAATAAACAGTTTATATTTCATATCTTATCTTCAAATGTGTGGTGATTGATTTGCATATTACTTCCAGGGATTGGACAGCTGTCACAAGTTGGAAGAACTGTCACTGGAAAACAACTGTATTATCAAACTAGAAGGACTGTCCAAACTGATCAATCTTCGCCGCCTGAGTTTGGCGTGTAACTATATAAACAATGTGGATAACATGGGTCTGCAATTCCTAAGTCACCTTCACTACCTGTCACTGGACAACAACAAAATCTCCACTATCTCGGGTCTACAAAATGTCACGACGCTTGTCGAGTTGTATGTGGGAAATAACCAGATATCAAATATCAGGGATGTGTTCCATTTAAAGGTAAGTGTGTTATCTGTGTGAGGCAAGTATGACAACTTCACACATTCATTCGTCAGATGGTCCTCTATCATGCTCTGACAAATCCACGATTCTCTGGCCTTTTGTGTTTGCATTTTCTTAGGCTACCAGCTGGTACATTCGCATGCTGACAGGCCACATTTATTGTTCCGACAATAATACAGCATGTTCTCGATTAATCTTTTATCCCATTAACACAGTGCGTATGTGCCGTGAAACACGTGCCGTGAAACATTTTTGATATCCTGTCAATACGACCTAATCACTGTGTATGAATATGTGTGGTGGCTGGGGTTATACATTTGTAGGTGTTGACGGAATAAATAGAATAGTAGGTTAGTGCCGTGAATGGGAAAAATATCTGGCTCGGCACGGAAACGGGATGTGCTCGGCAAAGCCTCGCCCATCCCGTTTCCTGAGCCTTGCCATATATTTTTTCCCATTCACGGCACTAACCTACTATTCTCAATTTGTTCTAATTTCCAATGGGCAATATGACACCATGTTCACTGTGTTGAATCACAATAGCGTATTTTGTCATACTAGAGATCGTCTATACTTCTCGAGAACTTGCAAAATGCGAGACATTTCTCTGCCATGTGACATTGTTCCTTATTAACCCGCAGGTGTGTTATAGCAGATTGGAAGCTACACGGACCACAAGTACCAATCCAATGGGCAATATGACACCATGTTCACTGTGTTGAATCACAATAGCGTATTTTGTCATACTAGAGATCGTCTATACTTCTCGAGAACTTGCAAAATGGGAGACATTTCTCTGCCATGTGACATTGTTCCTTATTAACCCGCAGGTGTGTTATAGCAGATTGGAAGCTACACGGACCACAAGTACCAAATGTCCCATTTCTTGTCGCAGATCAGTAAGCTACACTGGCCGCAAATACCACAAGCCCTATTGCTTCGGTCACAGATCTGGCACTGGCCACAAATGCTATAAACCCCATTTCCCTAGTCACAGATCAGAAACTAAACTAGAAATGGGACTATGGTCTTTGTGAACAATGTAGACCCAGATCAGCCTGTATGTCTGCGCAGTCTGACACGGTCTGCACTATTTGCCATTCAGTCAATGAAAAGCACATCATGCTTCTAACAGACATACAGCAGAAATGTGCTACCAGATAGAGAGAGAGAGAGACTCAGAGAGACTTGCCACTAATGCTCCATTGTCTGTGTCATGGTCACAGCCACCAATGTCATAAGCCCCATTGCCCAGTCATAGCCACAAATGCCCAATTTGCCCAGCCACAGCCACAGCCACAAATGCCGTAAGCCCAATTTGCCCAGTGACGGCCACAAATGCATTAAGCCCAATTTGCCCAGTGACAGCCCCGAATGCTGTAAGCACCATTCCTTTGTCCAAATGTCATAGCCCAGTTTGCCCAGTCATAGCCCCAAATGCTGTAAGCCCCATTTGCCCAGCCACAGCTGCAAATGCCATAAACCCCATTTTTATGCCCCGCCACCGAATGGTGAGGGGGGCATATAGTGTTACCGGCGTCCGTCGCATTGCTCCAATGGTCCTCTACCGCCCTGTGACAAATCCACATTCGTCCCGCCCCCGCTAAGCCCAGGGTCAAGGTCACAGACTTGGTGCGTTCGAAACATTAACGCTGGGTAAATGGCTTATAATTTCTGTTTCCTTGCTCGGATCTGCTTCACATTTCACACACGCATTGCTCCAATGGTCCTCTACCGCCCTGTGACAAATCCACATTCGTCCCGCCCCCGCTAAGCCCAGGGTCAAGGTCACAGACTTGGTGCGTTCGAAACCTGCACGGATCTGCGTCACATTTCTCACACGCATTGCTCCAATGGTCCTCTACCACCCTGTGACAAATCCACATTCATCCCGCCCCCGCTAAGCCCAGGGTCAAGGTCACAGACTTGGTGCGTTCAAAACCTTAACGCTCGGTTAAATGGCTTATAATTTCTGTTTCCTTGCTCGGATCTGCTTCACATTTCACACACACATTGCTCCAATGCTCCTCTACCGTCCTGTCACAAATCCACATTGGTCACGCCCCCGCTAAGCCCAGGGTCAAGGTAAAATACTTGGTGCGTTCGAAACCTTAACGCTCGGGTGAATGGCTTATAATTTCTGTTTCTTTGCTCAGATCTGCTTCACATTTCACACACACAGTGCTCCAATGGTCCTCTACTGCCCTGTGACAAATCCACATTTGTCCCGCCCACGCTAAGCACAGGGTGAAGGTCACAGACTTGGTGCGTTTGAAACCTTAACGCTCGGGTAAATGGCTTGTAATTTCTGTTTCCTTGCTCGGATCTGCTTCACATTTCACACACGCATTGCTCCAATGCTCCTCTACCGCCCTCTGACAAATCCACATTCGTCCCACCCCCGCTAAGCCCAGGGTCAAGGTCACAGACTTGGTGCGTTCGAAACCTTAACGCTCGGGTAAATGGCTTATAATCAAATATGCCTCGTTTTCTTTGGCTGCCAGCGGGGGCATTCGTGTGCCGACAGACCACATTTCTAGTTCCAGTCTAAGCCACATTTCTCCAGTCACAACCACAAAAGCTACACTGACCACAAATGCTGTAAGCCCCATTTGCCCAGTGACCGCCCGGAATTCCTGTACCTTTGCAGGGTCTGACCAACCTGGTGATCCTGGACCTGTTTGGCAACCCTGTGGGGCTGGACAACGACAACTACCGCCTCTTCGTCATCTACCACCTCAAGACATTGAAGGCCCTTGATGGATCGGCAATAGTAAGTTCTCGTTGAGGTGCAGTTTTAGGCAATCTTCATACACTTAGCATTCTCTCTACCTTACGGTACAATTGTGACATATTTATTTCAAATTCAAAGAGTTCTGTGAATTATTCAATAGGTTATTTGTTCAACCCTTACACAGCCATCTTAATTTGTTGTCGTCTGCTGTTTATTTTCTATTTTCAAAAACATGCTTTGACAGCACTTTAGAATACTTTACAACATGCTTTAACAGAACTTCAGCTTCTGAAGTGCTGTCAAACCAAGTTTTTGTTGAGAAATAAGGCAAGATTTAAAAGCAACAGCAGACGACAATTGTTGTGTGTAGCGATCTAAAGGTTAAATTATATACACACCTTTTGTTGAGGGTGTACTATGTTGTGCATTTGCATTATCATTTATTTCAGGCATATTAGTGAGCCTATACATTTTCAATTGGTTTTGTCTTTATCATGACTTGCATACAACAGGCATGGCAAAGTGTGCTGTAAGGTCTCAAAGTATTGGCCAACAGAACTACCAATTATATTCAGCCAAAGTGTAGACCAGTCCTATAAATCCCTAGAACAACTTCTGTGGTATCCTTGACACTAGAATTGGTGTAATTTGCTTTTTTAATGTCACGTTCGTTAGTTTAAACTAAGACATGTGACATCTTCCTGTTACTGCACCAATTGCAATGCTTCAGAAATAGTTCTAAGGGAAGTTACTCATGATTTTCCAAGTTTGTTCACCTATTTATAAGACTCGTCTATACACATTCAGGAAGCGACGGAAGGCAATAGTGCTAAGGACATGTTTGGTGGTCGCCTGACGCCAGACTTCGTGGCGGAGAAGATGGGTCACTCAAACTTCCTGGAGGTGCGCGAGATGGACCTGCCCAACAGCGGGGTCCGCATCGTTGATCTCGGCACGGGGGACGTCTTTCTAAACCTCAGAAGGTGTGATCATTGTCTATTAGTTATGTCATACGAGACACGCCTTGTGATTTTGTATCTAAGAATGAAAAATTTACAATAGTTTCCGTAAATGACGTCGCAAGGTGACAAAATATTCATAGCATTTGAATTCCTCCTTGGCTATGAAAATTTTGTCATCTTTCAACATCATTTACAGAAAATATCACAGTTTCTGTAAATATATTTCAGGTACAAAATTGCATGGCGTGTCATATGTGGCTGTGACTGGATAACCGGGGCTTATGCCAGTTGTGTTCAGTCTAGTTCACTTCAGCCACCTGATTATTTGTTCAAAGAATGGTTTGTGTTTTACTGATTGAATGTCAACCAGTGCAGGCCCAGACCAGACTGCGCACATGGCGCACATGGCGCAGTCTGGTCTGGGCCTGCATTGGTCGCAAAGACCATGACCCACGGTCACAGCCACATTTTTGATCTGTATCAAATGATGTCAAACTCCGTATGGTACATGGAGGTTTGATTGGGAAAAGTATGTCTAGAACCATTACCACATATAATTATGTATATCTGATGTACACTACATAGCCATAAATCGTACAAAAGAAGTGAAATATTTTTTCCAAGTATAATTTCATAGATTGATTTTCAAAATTGAACAGAATTTCATTAAGTAAATAATATAGTAAATAATAATGCGTTAATAATGGCAAATGTGTGCTATGAAGTTTGAAGCCAATCGGTCATACACTAAAGAAATTATAGGAGAACAGAGAAATGCGCATGTGTCTACTGAATGTAAAAATTTACTGAATATGAAATTTCAAAGTTAATTAACCTTGACCTTGGGCAAAAGGGGAGCATGGGTGGGGTTTGGAATGAAAAACATAAACATGCACATGACGTTTGAAGCCAATCGGTCAGATTTTCTTTCCCTTCCCTACGCATGCTCCCTGTGCCCATTGTCAAGGTCAAATTACTTTGATTTCGCATTCATTAGATGTGTGTACGGTTCTCCATTCTCCTGACTTTCTTCATTAGTTCTGGACAACTTAAGTATAAAACTATCTGATCATGTAATCAAAAGGCTGAGCACTGCTCAGACTCGACCAATCAATATTCTTGATTTCGAGCATGAAAACAGAGCACATCAGTTCTATCATCATGGACCCCGGTTGTGTTTCAGTGTGAACTTGGAACACAACAACCTGACGTCCTTCAGTGGCCTGACCAACCTGCCCAACCTCCGGGTAAGTTCCACATGCGTCCACAACTGTAGTTAAACTGTGGCTGTGACTGAAGAAATGAGGCTTATGGGGTTTGTGACCAGTGTACTTCCTGATCAAATAGCACACTCCTTTATCCTTATAACGATCTTTACTTTTTTTTCGAAACACGAGTGGTGTTACTGTGTTGAAATGGCGAATAGTGCAGACCCTGATCAGACTGTGCGGATGCACAGGCTGATCTGGATCTACACTGGTCACAATGCCCATAAACCCCATTTCTCTAGTCACAGCCACAATTCATTTGGGAATTAGATTTAGAAGGATTCTATTTATCGCATTATGATTTACCCGCCATTAAGGTATTTCAATTAATCTATATTGAAGTGACAACGAGAGGGTTGAGTTGCACTCATTTTCAATTGCATATTTGGTTACTGACTAACTTTGTGGTACATGAGTCACCATGCTGCCATTTCCCAGATTCCAATGAGCCTTATTTTACAGTTGAATGGGTAAGTGGAATAAGGGGGCTAACTCCATGATGGAGTTAGCCCCCTTATTCCACTGACCCCTTTAATTCCTTGTATGTCCAATAGTCCAGAGTTTTATCTTCAATTGACGCATACGGGTGTTTCCTGTATGTGCCCATGCTGTTGAAGAGACATAAAACCCCAATCAATCAAAGCAATTGAAGCTCCCTATACTAGTACCAAGATTAATCTTGGATTTCCAATGAACTCGATCAATGCTATTTTTTTTTTCTCCAGGTTTTGTGCCTGAACCATAATCGTATAGAGTGTGTGATGCCCAAAGCCAAACAGGCGAAGCAGAAGCCGGCGCCAGTGACAAATGCCTTACGCAATGGGGTAGACCTGTATAGCGCAGACAATAGCATGACGCCTGTGCTGGAAAACCTCGAGGTGCTGCATTTAGGGTGAGTAGGAGAACATTTTAACCCTTTCACCACCACAGGCCTGTATATAATGGTATTGGCAAAAAGTGTAGATCCAGATGAGCCGGCTCGTGACGAGCCGTCTCATCAGGATCTGCATTTTTTGCAAGTAATATGAAATATATACATGTGTTGTCACTGGAGTGTACATAACAGCAGTGTACGAGTCCACTTTATTTCAATTATTTTAATACAGTGGAATCTCGCTATACCGAACACCACAGGTAACAATGGAGTGTTCGGTATAATGAGGTTCCACTGTAAAACTCTTTTCTAATATTTGTATATTGATATATGTACTCCATAAACATTTATTCCTTGCTGAGTGGCTCAGAATGTACTAATAATTTTGGTGAACAGTTTTGAAAATCAGTTACTATTCTCAATGAAAGATGAAGTGACCTCAAACTCTTTCACTTGAAATATGCATTTTAGTTTAAACAATATCTATTTCAAATAATATGCATGTATATATGCATCAAAATACATATAAAGTAACGGTGAATAAGGATTAGAAAACAAGCTCACAGAGCTTATGTGAATTCTTCTCCTGGAGTAAAGCATCATTAAATGGGAATGTGGCAAGAATGCATATAATGTATACATATGTAAGTTTTGAAGGGGGAAAAAATAAATGTTATCCCAAACATGCGCTCCGAACCATTGGCATTGTTTTGAAGTGTTATAAAGATATACGACTAGCATTTAACCTGCTATTGGTACTTTACAAGATAATCATTACAAACCGTACAGTCGCAGGGGCAATCTCCCGTCATGCATTGAAACGTTTAGAGGCAATGATGAACTGTTGAACCCTTTGGAATACAAGGCTGTTTTCATTGTCATTTAAAAATTTGCTGACGTAAATTAGGTTATTAAGGATTGGTGGACAAGGAAGAGATGACAAGTATTGTTGTCTTTGATTTGTATAAAGGGGACATGAGAGAATGTAGTGATTAGCATTTTCGATTGTGACATGCATTTTTTCATAACATTAACAAGTCAAACTGACAAATCCCGCCAATTCTAATATCAAGGATGCCCTGGATGTAGCTCTAAGCGAAAATACTCATAGTTTTCCGAGTTCGATAACCTATTTACAAGACACCCATTAAGAAGGAATAACCAGATCAAGGACATGGGTCAACTACTGCAGTCGCCTGACAGCATGTTCTAGGCAATTTGCTGAGTTTGTTACATTATCTTATGTGGCTGTGACTGGAGAAATGGTGCTTATTGGGTTTGTGACCAGTGTAGCTTCTGTTCAAATATCTCACTCACGTTGCCTGATAAGGATCTATATTGCTTATTAGAAGCATGACAAGTGTTTCGTTGATGGAATGGCGAATAGTGCAGATCTGCACTATTTGCCATTCCATCAACGAAACACTCGTCAGACTGTGCAGATGCACAGGCTGATCTGGATCAACACTGGTTGCAAAACCCATAAGCCTCATGTCTCCAGTCACGGCCACATATGACATGTGATGTATCATGTGACCCATTATCCAGGTATAACCAGATCAAAGACATGGGGCAGCTCCAGCTGAGTCACATGACAGCGTGTTCTATGCAATTTACTGAGTTGATTACATTATCATATGTCGCTGTGACTGGAGAAATGGGGCTTATGGGATTTGTGACGAGTGTTTCGTTGATGGAATGGCGAATAGTATATTCGCCATTCCATCAACGAAACACTTGTCAGACTCTGCAGATGCACAGGCTGATCTGGATCACTCGCAACCACATATGACATCATGTGACCTGTTGTGTGACGTATCACATGAACTATTACCCAGGTATAACCAGATCAAAGACATGGGGCAGCTCCAGCTGAGTCGCCTGACGGGACTGAAGGCGTTGTTCCTGCAGGGCAATGAGATCCAGAGGGTGGAGGGCCTCGACAGCCTTCACGACCTTCGCGAACTCGTCCTCGACCGCAACAAGATAAAAAACATCGGTGAGACGTCGTTCATCAACCAGTGGAACCTACAGGTAGTTTTGCAGTCTGTGCATGTTTTGTATCATCAAATACATTACTACCTAACACATTGATCAGTTTTCAATTTAGTTTGTTTATTTGTTGGGGTTTAACGGCCTATCAACAGGTAAGGTCATTTAAGGCCGGGTCAATGGGTTTAGTACTAAATCCCATATATTACCTGTACAAGTACATGTTCAAGTACATGTTCAAGTACATGTACAAATGGGGAGAAAATCCCAAAATCAGACTGAATATTTACAATAAAATAACTATATATTCAGCATTGAAATCAGAATAAGGGGGCAGTCTTGTGTGCTCATTGCTTTATGGTTAGGGTATAAACAATACCGAAATGAAATTAGTGAATTATATATTATAAATTGTTTTTTCTCGAGTTTTACCCATGTACTGTGTTGGTACAGGTAGCTCAAAATGTTTGTGTGTGTCCTATCGGGCGTTCCCCCCGAAACGTTTAGTAAAAGTAGTACATGCCGGGCGTTTTTCCCGGACAGTTGTAACCGGGCGTTTCCGGCGGACAGTTATTACCAGGCGTTTTCCCTGGACAGTTTTACCGGGCGTTTTCCCGGAACATTTAGTAAAAGTAGTACATGCCGGGCGTTTTCCTGGCCAGTTGTAACCGGTCGTTTTCCCCGAAACATTTTGTAAAATTGTTCACCTAACAAAATTGGTACAAGAAACTTTATTAATTAAAACGTAATTTGCAAAACGGAAAGACTTGCACATAATTGCCCCTGGATAGTTGTAATCATATGTTGGATCATGGTCGCCCCCTGGCTGCGTGACTTTTCTATACATGCTGCAACCGTTATTTGCCATTACTGGGTTAATTACATGTAATAAATGATGAACAGTTCATGTTGTTAACTAATTTTTCTAGTCATAAATAACTATATATTCAGCATTGAAATCAGAATAATACTGATCTGATGCCAGGACCTCGCCACACCAGAATCACTTGGGCCCCTCCCAACAGCAGTAGGATCAGTAATAATCTTACTACTTTTATAATGGGCAATAACCCACTTCAACTCCCAGGTAACAAAGAGCCAAAGAGGGCCAAACCAGGCAATTCGTGATTACTATGACGCTATCGCGTTCTTCCGACCAACCGCCCACCAATTATACAATTTAACTACAGTGTCTATGCATGTATACACCACAATGAAATCACTTCTTACTATAACTAACATATATATTTGTGCTTGTTTTAATGGAATATATATAAAAGAGCTCCCATGGATCATGTATGTTTTGTTGGTTTGTTAATTCACACTGTGGCTGGGTGTATCCATGAGCCTCTGATCATTTGCTCTTGTTACATGTTATAAAAGTTATTAGAATATGAGAATGTATTGTGATATGTGTTTAACCCTTCCTACACTACATATGTCTATTCTTATGTTGGCAAATGGTGTAGATCCTGATTAACCGGCTCGTAACGAGCCGGCTCATCAGGATCTGCACCGTTTGCCGACGGTTTCTGATTTGTTCAAAATTACACGTTTTCCAACTGATTGAATAGTCAAAAAGTATTGTGAAATAATATTGATTATTCCAAGTTGGAATAAATCACGGTTATTTAGTGGAAAAAATTCTGTTTACTTGCGGGTGTTGTTGTTATAGGCCATTTCAATTACATAGAGGTGAACGGGTTAGCTATGGTCATTCTTGTATTACTGTCTGTTTCACGAAACCCGCCCAAATTTTACGGCTATATAAATAATGCAAAAACAATATTTTTTTTGGATAATATTAAATTAAAGAAAAATTAAGAATGAGCCTTCTTTTTAATTCGTGAAATCTTGTCAAATATTTATTTGTTTGCGAAAAAACAATTTCCCCATGTTAAATCCCCATAGACATCTTCACAGAGTGAAGATGTCTATGGTGATTTAACATGGGGAAATTTTTAGATTTTCAGAAATACTGGACCGATTTTCAAAATTTCTCAGATCATTTCCAAGCTATCTAGCCAGGTTTCGGAGTCAATTTCCATTTTTTTTTGTTTTTCTGACTCCTCCCACAGCTCCTCTACCTCATTTTCCCCCATGTTAAATTCCCATAGACAAATCAATTTTCCATGATAAAAGCAATATTTGACCAATTTTCACGAAATAAAAAGAAGGCTCATTCTTAAATTTTTATAAAATTTAATATTATTTCAGGACCGACCTGAATTGGCATGAAAAAATAAAGACCACTTAACATATGACTATATTTATTGTTATTTCCTACCACAATTTTATTTGGGAAGTGGAATATAAATGGCCGCAAGATCTTTCCTATAGAGATACAGTTGATAAGTGTATCAACAAGCCCATTACAAGAAAGATCGTCACGGGAATAAAATGAAAACGGTAACCATGAAAATTCATCAAGCCAAAGGACGGGCGTGCAGGTGTCCAATCGGCACCAGGTTAAGTACACAATAGGACAGTCCATCACATTGTACACTCAACCAGGTGCAGATCCAGCCCCTGCTCCAGAGTACGCACGTGCTAGTGTTATACTTATACGAACTTAGTGACTACATGTGTGGCGCGAATAAAGACCACACAACAAGCGCCAAATCATTAGACAACAACAACATACTGTACAATGTAGTCAGCCCGTAGTAATCACCATTCAAGGAACTTGAGCCGCCATATTATACTACAACGAGTCGGCTCAATTTAACTACTACTTTTCCTTGAATAATGATTATTAGAAAAAACTTCGCAGTATAAACAAACACGTAACCAAATACATAAGCTATGCACGTCTTTACACAAGCATTAAATGTTCCATATGTGACCACACGCCCGCCCGTTGGCTTTCTGAATTTTTCGCGACTTTCCCGTTGCGACGGAGTAATGGAAATAATGACTGCCTAGCCTAATTGTTCACCACCTGGCATGTGAAGTTCTGATCAATGGCAATAACAACACTGTAATAACCATTAACCAACAAGCGCCAAATCATAATGTAAATAATCACTGGATAAAAGAAAATTCAGTGAACTGAAGTGTGTTTAATCATGCTCCCTATCAAGCACCGCCCCCAATATTGTTAACTGATTGTTGACCGTAGAGGCCCTCGCCAATGTTCCCAAGCCGGTATATGGGGCACAGTTGTCGTCACTCGCAACACAGGCCCCATTGTCCAAACACCGACACACTGGCCGATAGTCGGCGTCCACAGCGGGGAAAGCGAGTGGTCCTGATGGCGCCATTCCAGCCGAAATGTACATCGTCGCTTCAACTGCAATAAAAGGAAACCAAGCGGCAGCATCCACGGCACGACAGGTGCCTTGCCGCACTTGCTAACAAGTTGGACCCAGAGTTTCCGGTGTGAGCCACCATCTATCGGAATCCACCTTGTTTGCCATAGGCTTATTGTTACGATGACCTTCGAGCTTGTATTGATCAGGGGTAGATATATACAAAGGCATAATGTCTTGTTATGAAAAACACATACTAGAGTGTGGATACCGCAGCGAGCGCAGGTAAGAAAATTACAAGATCTAGTGGTTTTGCCAAACTTGTTATTGGATTATTACATCATACCCAAAACCAACAGGTATGTGAAAATATGTAGACTTCAGAATTCACAGACTGCGCTCGCCACGTACCACCATAGTTATATCATAGCTTGCACTACGTTGCTGAAAACATATGGGAGTGGTGGGCGGGTTTCACTCCGATGAAGTAAAGGTTAGAAAGAGGTCGTGGTATGATCACGTGATACGTTTTAACCTATTGTGCAATGATAAAAACAGCATTATTCCAAATTTAATATCTACTGCGCATGTGTGACCTTGTCACGTGCTATCATGTCAGGGCCGCATGGATATCACGTGAAACACCTTTTCCATTGTGCATAACGATATAAAACGAGGTGTTCCCAACTTCCCATGCAGTCCTGTACTGAACCTTGGTGACCTTTTTGAACCAGGAAATGAACGTAAACAAAAAAAACAGGTTCTGCCAAAATAATAGCGATGGTATTTCCATATTGAAATAATCGGCATTATTTCAGGACCGACCTGAATTGGCATGAAAAATAAAAGAAACCACTTAACATATGACTATATTTATTGTTATTTCCTACCACAATTTTATTTGGGAAGTGGAATATAAATGGCCGCAAGATCTTTCCTATAGAGATACAGTTGATAAGTGTATCAACAAGCCCATTACAAGAAAGATCGTCACGGGAATAAAATGAAAACGGTAACCATGAAAATTCATCAAGCCAAAGGACGGCGTGCAGGTGTCCAATCGGCACCAAGGTTAAGTACACAATAGGACAGTCCATCACATTGTACACTCAACCAGGTGCAGATCCAGCCCCTGCTCCAGAGTACGCACGTGCTAGTGTTATACTTATACGAACTTAGTGACTACATGTGTTGGCGCGAATAAAGACCACACAACAAGCGCCAAATCATTAGACAACAACAACATACTGTACAATGTAGTCAGCCCGTAGTAATCACCATTCAAGGAACTTGAGCCGCCATATTATACTACGAGTCGGCTCAATTTAACTACTACTTTTCCTTGAATAATGATTATTAGAAAAAACTTCGCAGTATAAACAAACACGTAACCAAATACATAAGCTATGCACGTCTTTACACAAGCATTAAATGTTCCATATGTGACCCACACGCCCGCCCGTTGGCTTTCTGAATTTTTCGCGCCACAAATTTATTTATAAATTCCCCCAAAAAATTCTGATATGGGAAAGCAGATGAACTTTGAGTTTTTCTAAATAGATGTCCAGGCCCTCATTTGACAAATGCACACCGTCGGTCGAAATAATCCCGGGGTACGCAGGTTTATACCCAAGTCGAGCGCGTTACCCTTGGTAAGTAAACGCACTTGCTGCCTGCCATATAAATTTACACGGCGCATTTTGCGCACCTCAGCCCCCGACCACTGGGCCCTCTCAAGAATGTTAATCCATGTGCATGTTGCCTCCGGGAAAGCTGCATGCACATACTTAATTGTGCGCTTTATCACCCGAAAAAGCTTATACAGGGATGACGTTTGCAGATCATTTCCACCTAGGTGGAATATAACTAGCCGCGGGACGGGCTGAAATATCACCTTTAGTTGGAGATGGTGCACCAAGTCGCCCCACTTCAGGCCGCGGACGCCGTACCAGCCAACACTCGCGTCAGTACCGAGGTTACCATGGTTCCTGGTGACGGGCCCGTTTACCAGCCCAGTGTGGGGTATGGAGTCGCCCAGCACCCAGACGTCTGAATTAAAATATAAACCAAGGCCGAAAAACCTGGACTTTAACGATCCTATTCAGTTATAAATATAGTAATAGCTATAACACAATATTCATGATTACTATTGATTAAACACATCTGTATATACCCATATACATGTTAAAACTTAACTGTGATACAGAAATTAAGAAATCCAAGCTCCAAGTAATTGAATCCGGAACCCAGATCTCCCAATTCCACAATAAACCCACCCACGCACATATATATTTAAATGTAGCGACGCACGTGCATGATCTGATAGAAAACTTATCATTATTTGAAACCAGGCATCAATTTGATGAACGAATGTAAGTTGTGTATGCCTTAGAGCGCCACCTTCCCAGTTTCATGATCACATCCCCAGACACACCAGCTGCCGCCAGCTGTGACGCTCTACCAATGCGAAAACTATGCGATCTGACCATTTGACCACGAAACTGCGACGCGCCAATGCATTTGGCTAAAACTGCACTAAACTGTGAACGTGACAACACCGAACGGTCCGCATGACAGAAAAATGGGCCATGGCCTACAGGACGAATTCTTTTGAAGTTATACATACTTTGTACCGGACACATTGTGCTATCCTTCTCCCTCGCTAACTTAATGACTGTAGGAGAGCCATATTGCTTAGTTTTGTATGTTTTTAAGGAAACCGACAATGATCCGCATTCCTGATCAAAGGCAATATCCCCCACTCTTAGTGCACTACCTATCACTGTTCGGGACGGGCATACCAGTTCGCTGACCCGAAAAAGTCCAAAATATGCCAGCAAGAATGCTGCCTTAAACATGTTTGCTTCGTATTCACTGTAACATACCAGCGGCAGCAATCGACATATTTCCGACAACATTTTGGGCGTTATTGGCGCTCTATTAATCGGAATACGCATGCGTGATCTACGGCCACCCTCCAATAAATTTGCTGATTATGAAAACACCAGCTATGTTAAACCAATTGTGTAACTTGTGAAAATACGTTAAACTATGGACATATGTAGAAATTGTATTTGGTGCCAGGCCAGTTTCGAAACAGTAGGAAATAAACATAACCACCTGCTCAACAGATGCTGGCCAAAGTTGTGGTAACTTATATAGCCGGCGTAAATTGCGTGAAATAACATTTTTACTGCTGTAGAATATGTTGTTGATGTGTTGGCTGCCCTGCTGGCACACAACCTTGCAGCTCGTCGCTGAAGGCAGTCCACAGATGGACCGGCACACTGCATGGCTCCGGATCCGCCCCTGGTGCCCGCTCTCGGAATTTGCTGAGCTGCAAACGAGACAACGCATCACATATACCGTTCTTATACCCTGCTACATGAACTGCTTTTAACACCATGTTGCTGTGGAAACATAATATGGCAAGCCTGCGGACCAGAAACATGACTGTCTCCGATTTGGATGTCATGGTGTTCAAAATGTGCACCACCGCCATATTATCACAGTGGAACACAAGTTTCTTGTTCCGCAGTTGTTCGCCCCATATATGAAGCGCGACTAAAATGGGAAAGAGCTCTAGCAGCGTGATGTCATTTGTCAGTCCCAACTCATGCCACCTATCAGGCCAGGCTGCATAGGTCCAATGCCCATCAAAGTATGCGCCGAAACCAAGACCATGTCCGGCTGCACTGTCGGTAAACAGCTGCGCATCTACATTTGACATCCAGTGACGTTCATGAAAAACGGAAATACCATTGTGATTGTCAAACAGTGTCAACCACATCCCTAGGTCCAGTCGGATACCCCTATTCAGCCGTAGGTGGTGGCGAGGATGAGTGAGACCACAAATGGCGTTTATTAGACGGCGACAGAAAGGTCTGCCTACGACAATGGCCCTACAACAGAAATTCAGTGAACCGATCAGTGACTGCATTGCTTTCAGTGTCGTTTTCTGCCCCGCTAGCATGACCCTAATCTTGTCAACTACTTCAGAAATTTTATCACTCGGGATACGCACGATCATTCGATCAGAGTCTAACTCCAAACCGAGAAACGTGGAGGAACTTCGGAGGGACCCTCCGTTTTCTCCGTTGCTATAGGAACGTTCAGTTCGTCTAGACACTTTTGGATAGTAGACATCGCGTCTCTACATGCGGTACCCGATCTATCGCCGCCGAAGAAATCATCTAAATAATGAATTAGTGAACTACCAGCAATCTTGCTTCGAATATAGGCTTCTAAAAATGTGGCAAATTTCTCAAATACACTACAGCTAATAGAGCAACCAAATGGTATACATTTGTCTACAAAATAGTACCCGTCGAACATAAAACCCAGCAGCTGGAAATCCTCACACCTTACAGGTAATAACCGAAACGCGTTCCTGATATCGATCTTAAAGAGTTTACAGTGTCGACCCAAAATCCTGCAGCATAAATACGGCCTCGTCAAAACTGGTATATTCGACTGAGCACAACTTTGGATCGATGAAGTCATTTACAGACCCCCCAGCTGGATGGGATAAATGGTGTATCATTCTAAATTCCCCCGGTGATTTCTTTGGTACTAGTCCTATGGGTGACACGCGCAAACCCGGAAGAGGTCTAGCTGGGAAAGGGCCAGCTACACGACCGGCTGCAATTTCCCTACCAATTTTTTTACGAACAATGTCTGGATGATGAGCAACTGATTTTAAATTTTTTGCTATAGTTGCTTCCCTTGGACCCTCGTAGTGCAACGAAAAACCATAACTAAACCCCTGGATTAAAAAATCTGCCAAACCCCTGTTGTAGTTAACAAGATGCAGCGCCCTGCATAACTCCTCTAGATCCACCGGTGACGTCGCTAAATTAGTAATGTCCGCATTAATAGGGAGAACGCCGACCATATCCCCTAGTAAAAACGTCTACGACCCCAACTTTGCCCTCGACCACGCTGGAAACCACGTGATTGGCCTCGAAAAGAACCACCCTGTCTGACTTCGCCCGTGGCCGTGCTAGCGTGCTGGGGTTGTGGATTGGTCTCCAGACGTGTGGTGGGACAATTAGCTACTTTGTGAGGTAAACCACACCCCGAGCAAACATGTGGGAATCGACAGTGAGGCCAGTGACAAGTGCCAGTGTTAAATGCGTTGCACGAATAGGACCTCCCTGTCGTAGCCCCTGGCTGCTGCACATCGCGCACCTGCACACACCTCCACCATAACTCGTTGTGAATTGTGGACCAGGAAACGGGGTTGACTGCCTGTCGCATTCTGAATTGCTCATCATAATTTTTCCAGGCCAGACCCCCCTGCCTCGCTGCGCAATCCCGTATATTATACATGTATTGCAGCAGTTCCGCTGCCTTGTCGTTATGGACGGAGATGTATATGGACATAAAAATTATAAAAGCATTTGTCCAACCCTCAATAGTTTTAATAGTGTCCTTGCACTCCTTGGCTTGGGCCTTGATTCGATTACCCCCTCAGCGGTCAATCGCAAGGTACCCCCCGTGCACAAATCGTTCAGTTCCATGGCACCTTTCAAAAGCAGTGCCAGGTTCGTATAATCACCCCGGCATATGCTTCTACACAACGCCTCCGGTACATGTACCGATATACTGTCAGAGGCGCAGCGCATCGCCTGAATGTGGGTGGACATGTTGGAGGGCGAGGGAAATATATCGGCACCCGCGAACTGTCCAGGTGAATTGGTTCATTCACGCTAGATTGTGTAGCGAGCTGTGGATTGGGACCTGGGAAATTCACCGGTCCAGTTGACGTAGCAAAACCCTGAACAGGATGGGATATAATAGAGGGGGTACATGTTTGCAAATCAGTATTGGCCGGGAGGTCCACAATATTTGCTTCACGCAAAATTTGTAAAAAATCAATTGTTTTACCCGATGTATCTTCCTCCGTATCGGATAAATCAACTGTCCGTGGCGCTTTACTGGCGGTCTTCCTCGCCGATGACGCTGATCGCTTCTGCCCCCGTCCTCTGCCCGGCATTATTTCGATCGATGGCTTAATACACAGATTATGTAAGATTATATTATCGAAAAATTGCGAGCTCGATTTTTGCTTTCACTCCGATGAAGTAAAGGTTAGAAAGAGGTCGTGGTATGATCACGTGATACGTTTTAACCTATTGTGCAATGATAAAAACAGCATTATTCCAAATTTAATATCTACTGCGCATGTGTGACCTTGTCACGTGCTATCATGTCAGGGCCGCATGGATATCACGTGAAACACCTTTTCCATTGTGCATAACGATATAAAACGAGGTGTTCCCAACTTCCCATGCAGTCCTGTACTGAACCTTGGTGACCTTTTTGAACCAGGAAATGAACGTAAACAAAAAACAGGTCTGCCAAAATAATAGCGATTTATTTCCATATTGAAATAATCGGCATTATTGAAAAAAATATTGTTTTTGAATTGTTTTGTTATGGCTGTAAAATTTGGACAGCTTTCGTGAAACATGACTTTTAAGTAGTGTCAAAGACACAGTTGATCCCTCTCGTAATTTTAATCTCGCCTGTAAATTTTGAACACACATGTATTGTCACTCTTATAGTTATTATCTCCACGAGATATAGCATTAGTCCATGTATGTATGTATGTGCGTGCATTCATGTGTGTGTGCGTGCGTACGTACATTACTAACACCTTTCATTTTTCAATAACCGCTTCACCGATTATAATCACATTTGGTCACAATGTGTGTCTAGGGATGGTGCTTTGCTATGCATATGACCCAATTCCGACCGCCCAAAGTCAAGGTCACTGAGGACTTACGTTTTTTTGTTGTTTTATTTCTTTATTATCAAGGAAATTTTATGAAAATCTGGTAGTTGACTTGACAAATTCTGATATTAGCTCCAAAATGTTAGGTCTGTACTCTGCATATGGGTGATGTTCATGATCAATCCCTGTTGTACCCTGCCTACAGGAACTACACATGGAGGAGAACCGACTACGAGACCTCGCCAACATTGGTTGTCTCGAAAACCTGCAGCGGCTCTACCTCGGCTCCAACAGGATACAGGTCAGTGATTGGGTGTCCTGGTCATGTGACAAGTCATGTGATATGTCGGGGTATTGGTCAGGTGCAGTGTTGTGCCTGCCTAGAGTGAGCCCGGGGGGACATTTTGCTGAATTAAATTTTGTCGTCTGCTGAAAATGTTTTATTTTCAATATTTCTCGACAAAGGCCTGTTTTGACAGCTCATGAGAATCATCTCCACTGGAGGCGATTCTCATGTGCTGTCAAAACAGGTCTTTTGTTAACAATTAAGACAAACATGAAAAACAGCAGACGACATTTTCTGTCTCCAGCGTAGTGAGGGTTAAAATATGAGAATTTCCCATTGACTTATAATGGGGAAGGGGCCCACAACCTGAATTTGACCCCTTGTATCTGACACCTGGGCACACCACTGCATGTCATGTTACAGATTATGTAATAGGTCGTGCAACATCTCCTATGGCATCTCATCTGCTAGAGCATGTGATAGATCAGTAACAGGGAATGTGATTGGTTATATAGTAAGTCTTATGACAAGTCATGTGATATATCATTTGGCAGATTGTGTAGTTTGATTGGTTGTGTCTTGCATTGTTGAGTATAAAATTAAAATATATTTTTATATTTTTAATGTCAGAGCCAGTATGCAAAAAGCGTGACATGGTTATTGCAATGATGTCTATGCATATGTGTGTGCGTCCAAAGTGTGTACTGACGTCATTAAATTATGCTATCTCTGGAACCATAAGTCGGATTGACTTTAAATTTGAGAAACTTGTTCATCCCCTTTCAATTTCTCTTTTTTGTACCCCGAATAACATTCTTACCTACAGCCGTCACCCTGTCTGTTTGTTCATCTGGAAGTTGCGTTAAAGTTTTTGAGGGGTACATCCTGCATCAGTGTTACTGATTTATTGCATGCAGGCTCCGCATGTGGGCCATGGCCATCTGTAGCCGATTTCATCAAAATTGCAAAGTATACTTTGAGGGAGTAATCGTTTACTTTTTCTGAAATGCATCATATAGAACTAACGACTGCATATATTTGTCGATTAAAAGTATGCAGAATTATTATACTGAATTTATTACATTATCACAGCCATTTTGGCTGTGATAATGTAATAAATTCAGTATAATAAAAATTAATAAATTCATCTTTAAATTGAAAATTTCTTCCTCAAAGTATACTATACTTTGCCATGTTGCTGAAATAGGCTACAGTTTGTTCATAGTGGCCACCAGTCTGAAGACTATATGTACCATTTTAAATATGTTAATTATGACGAGCTGTGTATTAGGGTGATAAATGATGCTGTTTGAACATGAAGGGATGGTTATGATGATGATATGAACGTGCCTAACCGCTGCCACCGACGACCACTGATTGCCTGCTGGGACTGTAGCAAAGTATACTTTGAGGGAGACATTTTCAATTTAAGGATAAATTTATTAATTTTTATTATACTGAATTTATTACATTATCACAGCCATTTTGGCTGTGATAATGTAATAAATTCAGTATAATAATTCTGCATACTTGTAATCATCACATATATGCAGTTGTTAGTTGTATCCCCCGGACTCCGTCGGGGGATACTATGGATTTGACAGCGCGCCGCGTCCGCGTCCGCGTCCGCCGCAGACACTTCTTGTCCGGAGCATAACTCGAACACCCTTTGGAATATTTTCATGAAACTTCACACATGCATAGACCACGACCCGAAGGTGTGTCGCGCACAAGAATGACAACTCTTGCATAGCTAATTTTTTAGTTATCTCCCTTTTTTGTTTCTCGCACTGATTTCGTGTCCGGAGCATAACTCCACCACCCTTTGGAATATTTTCATGAAACTAAACACATGCATAGACCACGACCCGAAGGTGTGTCGCGCACAAGAATGACAACTCTTGCATAGCTAATTTTTTTAGTTATCTCCCTTTTTTGTTTCGCGCACTGATTGACCATAACTCGACCACCCTGTGGAATATTTTTATGAAACTTAACACAGTCTACAATTAGACCACGAACCGAAGGTGTGTCTGCACAAGAATGACAACTCTTGCATAGCTAATTTTTTTAGTTATCTCCCTTTTTTGTTTTCGCGCACTGATTTCCTGTCCGGAGCATAACTCGACCACCCTTTGGAATATTTTCATGAAACTTCACACATGCATAGACCACGACCCGGAGGTGTGTCGCGCACAAGAATGACAACTCTTGCGTAGCTAATTTTTTAGTTATCTCCCTTTTTTGTTTTGCGCACTCTACAAACTGGACAATAATGCATGAAGACCCGTTTTCTCGTCTGCTCTGTACACCTTTTCTCGTGTGCTCTGTACACCTTATCTGTAGAGAGAACAATAGAGACTGGGAGAACCATGTGCTAGCATGGGCTTGCATGTGCAAATGTCCAGTGCTTGACCACTGCTGACCACAGGTAATTTATACAGGTAAATTACTACATTGGGTACTGTGTTGAAAATATTGTGGCATTATGTGGACCTGTGCAGATATATGTAGATAAATATAGGACTATTAAAAAAAAATCTGTGCTCCAGTAGCAAGCATTATTATTTTTAAACTTTTTTTTTCCATTTTCTTTTTTTAATTTTTTTTTTTTTCATTCTTTTTTTTTCCATTTTTTTTTTTTTCATTTTTTTTTTTTTTTTTTTTTTTTTTTTTTTTTTCATTTTTTTTTTTTTTTTTCATTTTTTTTTTTTTTCATTTTTTTTTTTCAAATTATTTTTCAATTTTTAGCCAGGTTTTTTGAAAAAAAAATCCAGGCTATTGGATTGGCGAAAGCCGGGCGGGCGGCGGCGTCGGGTGGGCGGCGGCGGCGTCCACAATCAATGTTAAGTTTTCGTGTTTGAGTCCATTTCTTTGTTACTGTACCACCTAGGACCACCAAACTTTCACAGCTTCATAATCAAGGGGTGCCCACCACATATCACTATCCAACATGTTACTTTTTTTTTAACTTGACCCATTTTTTCCGCGTAGTCGACTTAGCCATTTTCAATGTTAAGTTTTCGCGTTTACAATGTTAAGTTTTCGTGTTTAAGTCCATTTCTTTGGTACTGTACCACCTAGGACGACCAAACTTTCACAGCTTCATAATCAAAGGGTACCTACCACATATCACTATCCAACATGTTACTCTTTTTTTTTAACTTCACCCATTTTTTCCGCGCAGTCGACTTAGCCATTTTCAATGTTAAGTTTTCGCGTTTACAATGTTAAGTTTTCGCGTTTACAATGTTAAGTTTTCGTGTTTAAGTCCATTTCTTTGGTACTGTACCACCTAGGACCACCAAACTTTCACAGCTTCATAACCAAGGGGTGCCTACCACATACAACTATCCAACATGTGACCATTTTTTTACCTTCACCTATTATTTCTACGTAATTGACTTAGCCATTTTCAACGTTAACTTTTTAACGTACGTCTGGTTGTTTTTTTTTGGTTTTAAAACTTTTTCGTTATACTATATCTCTGCAACTGCTTTGCCCATTACCTTGAAACTTCACATGGGTGTTTATCATCATCCATATTTTCATTCTAACCCCCAACCGTGCGGCCCCTGTGCCCAATGTCAAGGTCAAATTACTTTGAATTATTTTGTTAAAGTTTTTTCGTGTACTATATCTCTGCAACTGCTTCACCCAATACCTTGATACTTCACATGGGTGTTTATCATCATTGTTGCACCTGCTTGCGGAAAGCGTGATCCTGTGCCCAATGTCAAGGTCAAATTATTTTTTTGTTAAAGTTTTTTCTTGTACTATATCTCTGCAACTGCTTCACCCAATACCTTGATACTTCACATGGGTGTTTATCATCATTGTCGCACCTGCTTGCGGAAAGCGCGATCCTGTGCCCAATGTCAAGGTCAAATTACTTTGAATTTTTTTGTTAAAGTTTTTTCGTGTACTATGTCTCTGCAACTGCTTCACCCAATACCTTGATACTTCACATGGGTGTTTATCATCATTGTCGCACCTGCTTGCGGAAAGCGCGATCCTGTGCCCAATGTCAAGGTCAAAATTACTTTGAATTTTTTTTGTTAAAGTTTTTTTGTGTACTATATCTCTGCAACTGCTTCACCCAATACCTTGATACTTCACATGGGTGTTTATCATCATTGTAGCGCACTGCTTGCGGAAAGCGCGATCCTGTGCCCTATGTCAAGTTCAAATTACTTTGAATTTTTTTGTTAAAGTTTTTTCGTGTACTATATCTCTGCAACTGCTTCACCCAATACCTATTACTTCACGAGTGTTTACTTGATATTCATCATTGTCACACCTGCTTGCGGAAAGAGCGATATCGTCGTCATTTTGGCATACGTCCGTCCGTTCGTCCGTGTGTCCGGTTAAAGTTTTTTGGTTAAAAAAAATTTTTCCATCTACTATATCTATTTTTTTAGTGTCCATGCTCGCTCCAAGGCGCGACATGCAGGCCACGGCCATCTAGTCTACAAAAAAGTGGGTATAATTATGTTATCCAAGTGTCTATGCTTGGAAAAAACCTGGCCTTCGTGGCTTTGCCTCGTTTCTTGTTGTCTAGTAGCATAAGGTCGTAAGTGCTATATACAGACTATTCACCTGTGCATGTGCTAGCATGTGCAACTGACCACTGACCACTTACAGGTAATTTATACAGGTAAATGATATATTACATTTCCGTAAACTGTGTTGAAAATATTGTGGCAATATGTGGACCTGTATATATATGATATGTAGATAAATATAGGACTATTAAAAAACATTCTGGGCTCCAGTAGGGAGCATTATTCTTTTATGTTTTTTAAATTTAATTTTTTTTTTCCATTTTTTTTTTTTACATTCTTTTTCAATTTTTTACCTGATAGCCCGTGAGCCAATAACCGAAACCCTCCCCCCCCCTGTGGGATTTTTGCAGACATACATTTCCTGAAACTACATTCAATTATGAGTGTTAATCCGTTGTCTGCGCTCTGTAACCCGATGGATGAACATATGGCGCCATTTTCAAGTATGTCACCCCCGGTATTTTTAGTATCTTGAAAAATCGCATTTTTTAATAAAAATTGCCTAACTTATATCCTTTTGTTCGAATAAGATGGTATTTTCGTACGTTTTCCGAGATTTTGAACACCATGGAATAGAATAATATACAATTGAAATACATTTGACAATCTAGAAGTCATATTTTACAGGTTTTTATTACCCCCCCACCCACCCAATTTCAATGGTAAAATATATATGTTAATAACTTTATGAAAAGTTGGAGTTCGTTTTTTCATTTTATCAATGTCAATGTAGTCTAGTAGGGCCAATTGAACATATCCAATGTATATACGTCGACTATTTAGTGTCTACCACAAAATATACAAAGTTAAAAATAACGTATTTTCGACCATTCCCCACCCACTCATTTTACAATGGCAATTTAACAGGTTTGATGTAATATTATGCAATTTAACAACATTATAACCGCTTACTATGGATTGAAAACAACTCAAATATGTAACATTATTGTCCATACTTACTAAATATACTATGAGTCCGTGTTTTCGTCCGTCTGTACGGACATTTCTCAAATAAAAATTGTCGTACCGATTTTAAAATATATCAGAATATTCAAACATTTCGGGGCACTAGATCAATATCGGCAACAGTAGTTGATCTACAACATCAATAATCTCGTTATAGTGGCGAGACAATCTTCACAGCATCAGGCAAGATGAAACACAATAGGCAAAAACTGAATCCACATATAATACAATTCAAGAGGCAACATACATCATGGTTTACAGTATTCAACTTGCAATACAAAATATACATGTTGTTCAAGTCAAAAACATCGCACCTGTGGCGAGGCAATCCTCACAGCATCAGGTAAGATGAAACACAATAGGCAAAAACGTAATCCACATATAATACAATTCAAGAGGAAACACATGTCATGGTTTACAGTAATCAACTTGCAATACAAAATTATTCTACATGTTGTTCAAGTCAAAACATCGCACCTGTGGCGAGGCAATCCTCACAGCATCAGGCAAGATGAAACACAATAGGCAAAACGTAATCCACATATAATACAATCAAGAGGAAACACATGTCATGGTTTACAGTAATCAACTTGCAATACAAAATATTTACTACTGTTGTTCAAGTCAAAACATCGCACCTGTGGCGAGGCAATCCTCACAGCATCAGGCAAGATGAAACACAATAGGCAAAAATGTAATCCACATTTAATACAATTCAAGAGGAAACACATGTCATGGTTTACAGTAATAAACTTGCAATACAAAATATTCTACATGTTGTTCAAGTCAAAACTCGCACCTGTGGCGAGGCAATCCTACAGCATCAGTAACGATGAAACTATAGGCAAAAAGTAATCCACATATAATACAATTCAAGAGGAAACACATGTCATGGTTTACAGTAATCAACTTGCAATACAAAATATTCTACATGTTGTTCAAGTCAAAACATCGCACCTGTGGCGAGGCAATCCTCACAGAATCAGGCAAGATGAAACACAATAGGCAAAAACAAGTAATCCACATATAATACAATTCAATAGAGGAACATGTCATGGTTTACGTAATCAACTTGCAATACAAAATATTCTACATGTTGTTCAAGTCAAAACATCGCACCTGTGGCGAGGCAATCCTCACAGCATGAGGCAAGATGAAACACAATAGGCAAAAACTTAATCCACATATAATACAATTCAAGAGGCAACATACATCATGGTTTACAGCAATCAACTTGCAAAAAAAGAAGTATACATGTTGTTAATGTCGAGGCAATCATCATAGCATCAGGCAAGATGAAACACAATATACAAACGTTCCAGCCACATATAATACAATTCAAGAGGCAAAATACATCATGGTTTACAATATTCAAATTGCGATCCTCACAATATCAGGCAAGTTATGTCAAGTTCTAATTGTGAGAGTAGGTTAAGATAAATCCAGACTAGTCATACGCGTCATCAGTGTCAAACATGGCATCAAGTAGGCTCTCTGCTTCAGGATCTTCTGTTTCATCAGTATCAGGTACGTCATCCCGTTCCTCTATTAACAGATCAACCATTTCACTTGGCAGGTGATCTCCTTCTGTCCACTTGCATTCTAACAAGCCATTGTTAACTTCCCATCCATGTTTCATCTGGTGGCGGTATGTCTGCATCACGCCGGTCAGCATTGTTCCAAATGAGCGTTTGATAGTTGGCTCTTGCTACATGCATTTTCAGTGACGATCTGCATGGTGGTAAAATGCTCAGGTCAGCCCCATTGTACGTCGAAAGAAGATCGCCAGACCTGGGGCTACACTTTTGTAGAAATAGCTCCATTCGTAGCTTGTTGATATCTGTAATGTCTGATTTGTTGTACAGCAAGCATACAAAGTGTTCAAGCATTCCAAACATTCCCAACTTCTGGAAGGCTTCAATAAACTCTGCATGCCGCTGCAGTGTTTTCAAAGGAGTAACTTTACCACGCCGAACGAAAGCACTTGTGCTATCACAGCCTGTAAAAGCATGGAGTGCAGGCAATGCCAAACACAGTTCAGTTCCTATGTCTCCAATGACACCATGTATGTCAACCAGCCGCCTCTTGTTCCCAACTCCGGTATCTAACAGCAGTTGTTGTTTCAGCTTCTGTCCGAATTTCAACATCAAAACAAACACTCCGTGTCTGGGGATCTCACAATAATGGTGCTGTTCTCTGGTGTATGCAGTGCATGGTACGCACAATGCAGAATTAGCCGTGTATCCGCCTCCTCTTGCGATGAGTGCAACTCCTCTGTCTCAACAGTTTGTGTAGTCTTACCATCAGTGCTAGTTAGCTGCATACATTGCTCCCCGCTTACAAACTGAATTAGTCTTGCCGATCAGCTTTGGAGCGTACTTATCTTGCATCCATTCAGACATGAGAAGTCTAATTAGTTGTGTTTTGTTTGAATTGTTTGACAAGAACAGTTTCCAATCTCGTGGAACTTTTGTGAGAGGTCCTTTTATAATGTAAGTCTTTGATGTACCCCTGCGTAGTCGCTCAGATGCTTTTATTGACAAGTCTTGGTATGTATCTGTCACAAAAATCAACACGCTCAACTTTCGGGAGCTGATGATATATGCTATCTGCAAGATCCGCGAATGTGTTTGGCAAAGCGGTCTGCATGTGTAACAGTGCATTGCCGTCAATAATATAGCTCACTTGACCCGTCGGAGGTACATCAACACTATGTGATTGTCCTTCAAGCTGGTGCATGAGTTTAGCTTTATCAGTTTTTGCTGGCGAGCCATCCGCAGTGGCGAGCGACCATGGCACAGGTCCCAATGGGTAGCTAAGCACCTTTTCCATATCAATGTTGTGTTTGAGAGCAAGTGAAATTAGCTGCCCAACTATATGTCGTTCAGCTACTAACTCCTTTGTCTTTCTCTGCGTACCAGTGAGCTTCACAGCTTTAGCGAGTGATGCAAATGTTTTCAGGCGCAACTGTTTTATTGGTGCTTGAAAGCTGACTGACTAATCAACAAACCGCTCCTGGACAAACCGCGCAAACCTTTGTTTTCCTGTCATTTCTGCAGACAGCAGATCGTCAACGACATCTTTAGGAGCTGGCGCCCCTGAAGATATGCAATAGAGCGATTCATCTGATACTTCAAACGGATCTATAAAATTTCCTATTGCATTGATAATTTTCTTGACGTCTGTTTCACTTCTGGATATTTCCGAAGTTCGTGTGTCCTTGTGTGAAGACTGTTCATGCGCGTTCATATCAGCCAGTTCAAGCGTAGCATCCATGTAGCTAGCTCGGAAGTGTCTCGTCATACACCATCTGTAGTATGCTGCATAATTGCGGCTGAAACCTATGATACCTCCATGTGACTTAGCATGGCGATTGATGGTTTGCTCTATTGTGATATCCACGCCATTTCTGGATGACGGAACACTGGATCGGTTCACGCTGAATCCATTGTTCCTCAACAGGTCTTCCATCCCAGGATATAACTGCTCTAAGTTCAACAAACTCAGCAGATATACTGTAGTATACCGTGCGTAGTTGGGATGGTCAAAGCTGAAGAACAATGGACACATCTTCTAAAGACATGCTATGTGAAGGTCTAAGTTGTTTTCTTGGACCACCTAATTATATTAACTTTATGTAATTTTCATTAACAATTAACAAAATGGAATTGCGCCATATGCTTGTCGTTGTTCACAACGACAAAAATACCCGAAAGGGCCATTATATAATACCTGTTTGGCGGCCATTTTGAAAATAATTACCGTTGATAACACACCAGAAATAATGCAAATCGATGTGAAAAAGGATCTGCCATGTGAATATGTTGCTACTGACATAATTAAATTGTAGGTATCTCATCGTGTGGTGAAAACAATGTTGCAAGCATAAACAATTAAGTATTTTGGCGGCCATTTTGATAATTGTGGCAATTTGAGGATGGTATCCAATATAAAACTTTTTTTAAGTCATTGTATACTCAATTGGTGAAAAAATGATATCGCTTAACTTGGAAGAACGTGATTTAAATGACACATATTGGCCTGAACTAAAACCACCCAGTTTTGTATGGCGGCCATTTTGGAAAATGGCCGCCATTTGTTCATCCATCGGCTTTGTAGGCGCAGACAAACAGGTTTGATAGACAATAGGTTACTGAATCCGAAAATCATACTGACCAAAAATCCCACGAGGGGGGGAGGGTGGGTTATTGGTGGCTCAAGGTCTATGACCACCAACTTATTACAGGTAATGTATACAGGTACATTATTACATTTCCGTAACTATTAACAAAAATTCTGGGCTCCAGTAGCGAGCATTATTATTTTATTTTTTTTTTGTATATTACATTTCCGTAAACTGTGTTGAAAATATTGTGGCATTATGTGGACCTGTGCAGATATATGTAGATAAATATAGGACTATTATAAAAAATTCTGGGCTCCAGTAGCAAGCATTATTATTTTTAATTTTTTTAAAAAAAATTGCATTTTTTTTTTTCACTTTCTTTTTCAACTTTTGTCTAGTAGCATAAGGTCGTAAGTGCTATATACAGACTATTATCATATAATAAAACAATTATTGACTAGTGAGCCATAGAATATAATCTGATATTCTATGGCTCACTAGTCAATAATTGTATAATATGTTCGGGCCAGTGAAAATTGCTTTCGGGCCCAGGCTCGAGGTCAAGGCGGGACAAGGCGAGGCATCTGATTCCGCGGAATTCTTGTTTACTTATCTCCCTTTGTTGTTTCGTGCTCTGATTTTGTATCCAGAGCATAACTCGAACACCCTTTGGAATATTTTTATGCCCCACCACGATAGTGGAGGGGGCATTTGGTGTTATCCTCGTCCGTCCGTCCGTCCGTCCGTCCGTCCGTCCAGGCACACATTAGGGTACTTATGTGGCTAGCCCCACAGGGTTATGGACTTGTTAAAGGATAGGGTTGGTTACAATTAGCCACCTAAAAAATCGTTTTATGTGACTAAAAATCGTTTTATGTGGCTAATATTTAACATGTGATAAGCCACATAAGTACCTTAATGTAAGAACGTCCGTCCGTCCGTCCGTCCGTCCGTCCGTCCGTCCGGGCCAACATCGGGGGTTTAGGAGCTTAGGGTAATGGTTAGTACCTTTGATCTCTTTGATATTGTCGGTGCCTCGTAAATTTAGGAGCTAACTCTTTGATATTTAGGAGCTAACCCTTTGATCTTTTATATAGCGGTGCCTCATAACTCCCAAATGTTTGAACGTCCGTCCGTCCGTCCGTCCGTCCGTCCGTCCGTCCGTCCGCACACACGAATGGGTACTTGTTGTAAGCATACGGGGATCTTATTGGGTAGGGTTAGGATAGTGTTGGGTACTCTTGTTGTGTATTTTTATACAGTAAAAACCCAACAAGTATTCATTTGTAGGAACGTGCGTCCCGTCCTCCCGTCCGTCGGACCGTCCGTCACAAAACTTTAACACTCGGGTAAATGTCTCATAATTTCTTCATCCTTCGACCGATCTGCTTCATATTTCATATACACATTGCTCTGATGGTTCACTACCACACTGTTCCAAATCCACGTTCGTCCTGCCCCCGGCAAGCCCAGGGTCAAGGTCACATACTTGGTGCTTCAAAAACTTTAACGCTTGGGTTAATATCTTATAATTTCTGTTTTCTTTCACGGATCAGCTTCATATTTCATATACACATTGCTCTAATGGTCCTCTACCGCCCTGTGCAAATCCACATTCGTCCTGCCCCCGCCAAGCCCAGGGTCAAGGTTACATACTTGGTGCTTCAAAAACTTTAATGCTCGGGTAAATATCTTATAATTTCTGTTTTCTTTCACGGATCAGCTTCATATTTCATATACGCATTGCTCTAATGGTCCTCTACCGCCCTGTGCCAAATCCACGTTTGTCCTGCCCCTGCCAAGCCCAGTGTCAAGGTCACACACATACTTGGTGCTTCAAAAACTTTAACTCTCAGGTAAAAGAAAATTTTGACTTGGAATTTGGCCTCATTTATTATCAAAGCGATATGTGGGACATCCGTGTTCTATGAACACATTTTCTAGTTTATTAAACTTCACACATGCATAGAAGACGACCCAAAGGTGTGTCGCACGTAGGAATGACAACTCTTGCGTCATTAATTTCTTAGTTATCTCCCTTTGTTGTTTCGTGCACTGATTTCGTGTCTGGAGCATAACTCGAACACCCTTTGGAATATTTTCATGAAACTTCACACATGCATAGACCACAACCCTAAAGGTGTGTCACGCAAGAATGACAACTCTTGCATCACTAATTTTTTAGTTATCTCTCTTTGTTTTTTCCGTCACTGATTTTGTCTCCGGAGCATAACTCGAACACCCTTTTTTCAAACTACTTGTGTATCTGGGGAGGGGGATACACATGCACTTGTCGACAAGCGTCCATTTCTAGTTCTATATGAAATAATGCATTTCGGGAAAAATAAATGATTGCTCCCTCAAAGTATACTTTGCTAGAAAAGTATACTTTGCAATGTTGGTGAAATAGGCTACAGGTGTGTTATGTTTTTTGCTAGGCAGACCTAATGTCTGCCACTTAATTTGGTATATGTATGTGTGCCAGACAGACAACCTACTACCGCTGTGTTATATGCAGCTAAAATGGAAGCTGTCTTATTAAATAAACGTGAAATTAGAGGGGATAGTATGGGTGGTGATCCTAGTGAATGTGGTCGTCTGCGACAGCGGTTTGGTCTTCTAGTCTTGATGTGATGAAACTGGTCGATTGGGCCACGTAACATAAAAACGCCGATTAAATGATGAAACGGTGATTATGATGCAGTTTAAAAGTACATGTTTGTGTTCACTGCATGTATATATTGGTCTAGAGATGAAAGTAATATTCATGATAGTGTCAGCAGTATAAATGTACATCTTTATAATGAATGTTAGCTCTCTTTTATAGTGTCACAGTATTTATGTTGTGAATTTCAGGAGATGGGCGAGCTGGAGAATCTGGATGGCTTACAGAACTTGATTGAGATTTCTGTTGTTAACAATGCTGTAAGTATCTTGTTAAATCAACACAAATTAAAACCAAAAATTATTATTTTTAAAGATGTGTACAAGTAGAATTTGATAAAGGAAAAGTTGTGATATATTTAGTAAGGATTCTGTTGAATCCTATCCCTTTAAAAATAGTGCATAGTATTAATTATGACCATTTGCCAATCTCTAATTGATGGAAGTAAAATCTCATAAAAGACATGTCCACACAACAAAAATATTGTATTTTTTCCAAATAAAAGCTGTGTTTATACTGTCCTATGTAGATGAGCGAGTATACATACCTTAACGATGACTCCATCCTTAAAGATTTATATCTTACCCCTTAGACCCGTTACACACAACAATTGCCGTCTGCTGTTGCTTTTATATCTTGCCTTATTTCTCAATAAAAACATGTTTTGACAGCACTTCAGAATCATTTCCAATGGAAATGATTCTAAAGTGCTGTCAAAGCATGTTTTTGATAATAAAAATAGAAAATAAACAGAAGACGACAAAAAATAAAGATAGCGGTGTAAGGGTTAATGATACATTAACTTTTACTGGGATTCACTTCTTAGGTCAAAGTGATTTGATATAGTAAGAGTACCTGGCACCAGATCAGGACACTGTATTTATGTTTTAATTGTAATTTCATTGCTGAATGTATGGTACTCCCCCATACAGATGCATTCCCGTCTGTATATGACCTTGCTGTTGAACGGACGTGACACTCCAATTACTCAATCAATCTACCATCTCCATGTGTTGTGTAGGCTGCGAGGCGCCACCTCCACAGGCCTGTGCTTGTGTTCCGCCTGAAGAACTTGATGATTGTGGACGGTATTCCCATCACTGACGAGGAGCGCGCCAAGGCCGAACTCTACTTCATGGACCAACAGGTACAGTAATAACACTCGATATAGTGACACTATTTGGAGAAACATGGATAAATATAGTGTTTCCCACACAGAAAGTCCCAATAAGTTATTGTTCACAGTTTGCATTTTCAAGGAATTTAATGCAAGGGAGTGTTAGTGACCGTAACATTTAATTCCGTCAAAATCCAATATGTGAACAATAACATACTTATACTTAACCAGGTTTATAATGCAGTCTCCTATGCAAGTATTGATTTTACATTTCCTGTTGAATGGGTAGTCATTAAATCTGGTAATATGTAACTTGTTGGGGTTAAATCTTACAATATGTGAAAAAAGAGGAGCGCGATTGTGGCCAGCGATTTGTTTAGAAAGTACAATGTAGTGTAAATTCTAATTAGGGTTAGTACAGTTGTGCTGATTTTTACAGGGGTTTCCCCAAGAAAAGTGTGTTCAAATAGTTAGGGTTAGTAATGTAACTCGGATAATAAATGGGCTTGATAACTATTTCTTATATGTCTGTTTCAAAAATTGGACATGGCACTGTCTGTCCAATTTGTATTATAGTTTTTGTCGCGCCTGCTTGTGGACAGCGCGATATAGTCGGCACATGGGTGTACGTACATATGTCCGTCCGTCCGTCCGTACGTCCATGTGTCTGAGGTTAAAACTTTTATTAAAGCTTTTCGGTATACTATCAAAGCCTTGGCATGGGTGTTTATCATGATCCATATTGTCATTCTAAGCCCCACCCGTGCAGCCCCTGTGCACAATGTCAAGGTCAAATTACTTTGAAATTTACCTTAAAGTCTTTTTGGATTTAGGTTAAAGTTTTTAAGAACACTATATCTCTGAAACCGCTTCGCCAATTCACTCGAAACTTTATATGTGTGTTTATCATCATCCATATTTTCATTCTATGCTCGACCCGTGTGGCCCCTGTGCCCAATGTCAAGGTAAAATTACTTTGAAAGTTACTTAAACAACATTTTTGGATTTAGGTTAAAGTTTTTAAGAACACTATATCTCTCGAAACTTCACATGAGTGTTTATCATCATTAATATTTTCATTTAATGCCCAACCCGTGCGGCCCCTGTTGCCCAATGTCAAATTACATTGAAATGTACATGTACTTAAAGTTTTTTTTTTGTTTTTTTTAAATAATTGATAGTATGAGTACTGGTTAAAGCTGTTTTACATACATCATCCATACCCAAGGTCAAATTGCTCTCAAAAACCAATCAATCAATCCATTTTCATTTTGATGAATGTACAATAACACATGTAATGTCCTACCATTTGAACAGTGGAGAGAGCAGGCTTTCATGATATACAAGGTAACACATGTGTTAAATGTCGGCATCTTGTTCCAAATGGTGGTTATTTGTCAAGTAACTGGCAGGACATAATTAATCAAATGTCCGGAAGTATGGACGTTGAGTCTATCACCTTCAGTACACCCACGGTGATTGTTGTCTATTGTCTGCTAAAATTAAATGTTGTTCGCTAAATCAATATGCTAATGTATACGCATAAAAATAATAGATGAGCTCTTATAAACTTCTTGTAAGTCTTTAAAAGATTCAGGTTTCACTAAATGCTTTTCTACTACAAGATTAGTGGGTGGCAGGTGGGAGTATGCGATGGGTAATTTAACGATCGGGGTTCATCCTTACTGGAATCCCAACTGGAGACCTGGTTTGGCCCTCACATACGTCTTTGGCATTTTGTATGTGACAGTTGAATCTGGTATTATGAGTATTACGATTATTCGTAATCCTATTTTAGGGGAAGGGGCCAAGTGACTTTGGTGTGTTATGGACCTGGCACCAAGTCAGGTTATTCTAATTTCAGGGCTGAATATATTTTTCTCGATGTAAATATTCCGTTCTGATTTTGGGATTTTCCGCCCAATGCAGCAGGTTAAAATGGGATCGAACCCGTTTGCCCGGCCTTAAATGACCATAGCTGTTGATAGGCCGTTAAACACCAATAAACAAACAACAAAACCTACAAGATTATGTAGATCTGCTTCAGAAAAAAATGACTGACTTGTCACCTAATAACTATTTTATTCCAGAACACCGATTATGATATTGAGGTATTTATAGGAATGAATGGCGTTTTTGTGGAATTTATCGGGGTGTAAACTTGGAAAAGTTGCGGGAATACTGGACGAAGGCTAGAAGGCCTCGTCCAGTATTCCCGCGACTTTTCCAAGTTTATATCCCCGATAAATTCCACAAAAAGGCCATTCATTCCTTTTCTTTTAATTCCAGCATTTGAAATAAATTCATCAAGAAAATGTGTTTATTTTCCGTTTTCTTACCTCATGATTACGGAAAGTAGTTCGGCGTGGGAGTTTACTGGGATATAAATTTTGGACAGAGACTTGCTACGGGCCAATCAAATGTTAGGAAATTGTGTAAATATTTTTGTGCTGGAATTATTAGTTCTTAAAAACGTCTAGCTAGACTTGTGTAGTAGCAGTCATTTTTCATAAATATTTACATGTTTGCTGACTATGTTAGAGTTCTTGTAAGTTAATGTAATGCTAAGCTATTCTTTTAGGTAATAAAACCGTGGGCTGTTGCGTTTACTGTATTATGAACAACAGTTGGTCTGTTTAAAGTTTTCGAGGAGTCCTGGTTTACTGTATTATGAACAACAGTTGGTCTGTTTAAAGTTTGCGAGGAGTCCTTTGGGCTCCTCGCAAACTTTAAACAGACCATTGTTGTTCATAATACACTAAACGCAACTGCCCATGGTTTTATTACTTATATTTACACTGCATTTTCGGATAGTTTCAAAATGTTAATAACCATATACGGCATAAAAGTTAGGAATCTTATTGTTTTAAGTCGTTTTGTCACAATTCATGGAACGTTGCCAGTCAATAGCGTGACATTATTGACAACGACGATGGACGTCATGTAATCTAATGACGTCAAACAAACTTTAACGAATCAACGTCGCGCGACGTCACGTGGGGCTAATTTAATGTACTGGGATATGACCGCAATACGTTGAATGGGTATTGCCATTATGAATTCAAGGACAGTGTAAATATTGCATGATTAGCATTTAGTTGTTCATTCCTTGTTTCGCAATAGCTTCTTGCCCGTTTATTCCTGGGCCCGGTTGCTCAAAACCTCTGTTAACCTAACAGACTGTTAAATCCTTAACAATGTTAAAGATTTAACAGTCTGTTCGGCTAACAGAGGTTTTGAGCAACCGGGCCCTGATTAGCTACATTACTCTCTGTATGATTTGTCATTAGCTATTCATTATAAAGTAGAATAATTTGCAATACTTCCTGATTGAAGGGGCCAGTGGGAAAAAGTGGCTAAGTCCATAAGGACTTAGCCCCCTTCTTCCACTGACACCTTCAATTGTTTTAAAAAGTTGCCTAAAATGGTCAAACGACTAAGTGATTTTCCTGGTGCAGTAAGTGGTGCCTGGCATCAGATCAGATTCATGTGGATATAATGCTACAATTTTCAGCTTTCACTATACTTTACGTGTATACCATACTAGTTAATTTGTAATTAGCTACCTTCAATATTATTGACAGTTATCCACTACTCTGTGTATGGTTTATAATTAGCTGCTTAGTATACGATTATGTGCCTTGGGTGGGTGGTCGGGAGCACGAAGGGTACATTTAACAATGGGATTCATCCTTGCCGTAATTCCGATATACCTGGGTTGACCCTCAGTATGAGTATGTGCCTTGGGCGGCTGGTCGCGAGCATGCTAATGGTAAATTTAACAATGGGATTCATCTTCACCGTAATTCTGATATACCTGGGTACATTTTATTTTTGGCTTCCTTGTTACTTGAGAGTTGAATCAGGTTATATTCATTATAAAAGTAATAAGATTACTACTAATCTCATTACTTTTAGGGAGTGGAGCTAAGTGACTCGTGTGTGGTGAGGACCTGGCACCAGCTCGGGTTGTTCTAATTTCAGGGCTGAATATATATTTTTTCTGTAAGTATTCAGTTTTGATTTTCGGATTTTCCTGCCATCACAACAGGTGAAATATGGGATTCCATGCGCCCTGTTGTCAATGTCCAGATCAAATGATTTTGAAATGTGCATTAATGTTTTCGAGGGTACATCCGTCAGTGTTACTGATTTCGTGTTTCTTGGTCTGTGGGGTGTGTCTGGAGTGTGTGTGATTCCATCATATTGCTAGTTATTATAGGAATGAATGGCCTTTCTGTGGAATTTATCGGGGTATAAACTTGGAAAAGTCGCGGGAATACTGCATGACTCTAGCTGTTGGTGGGACTAAACCCATTCACTTTCACTTTTTTGATAATGTAAATTCCTATTGTTTACCCATCAAGATTGTGGCCAAATAACTTCCCAAGTTTTGGCAAAATTTGTGTTTAAGTTTTTGTCTGTCAGTCCAAGCGTCAACCATGGGTTTCCATAAGCACCTGGGGGCCATTTCACTAAACTTTGTATGACTAAGATGTTCGTAAGTGCAAATTTAGGATCTGGAAATTTCAATTGATGGATTTACATTTATTGAGCCTATGCTCAATAAATGTAAATCCAATAATTGTTTACAAGAAAAAATGGTTAATGTGAAATTTACAGTTTCAGAATTTTGCACTTATGATCAGTTTTGTCGTGCCCGCTCGCGGACTGCGCGATAAAGTCGGCACATTGGCGTACGTACGTGCTCTCGGACTAAAGTTTTTGGTTAAAGTATATACTATCAAAGCCTCGGCGGGCGTGACATGCAGGTCGCTGCCATCTCGTTTCCTTTACAGCCAAAGTCTAGCAAGCCTCTCATTTGTGACTGTAACTGGAGAAATTGGTCTTATGGGTTTTGTGACGAGTAGATCCAGATCAGCCTCTGCAACAGCAGTCTGATCAGGATCTGCACTGTTTGCCATTCCATCAATGAAACACCTGTCATGCTTCTAATAAAACAAAGGTAATTATCAGACTACAGGAGTGTGTTATTATACCCCTCACAACAAGTTGTGGTGGGGATATACTTGAGTCAGGTTGTCTGTCCGTCACTAAACTTAACATCAAAGAAATATGTTATAACTTCTATTTCCTTCATTGAAAATGCTTAATATTTCACGCATGCATTCCTCTAAGGGTCTACTATCATGCTGTGACCAATTCATGACCGTCTGACCCCCGCTGATCCCGAGGTCAAAGTCACACACATACTTAGTTTCTTCACAAAACTTTCCACCGGAGAAATCTGTTATACCTAATTTCTATTTCCTTCATCAAAAATGCTTAATATTTCACGCATGCATTCCTCTAAGGGTCTACTATCATGCTGTGACAAATCCATGACCGTCTGATCCCCAGCTGATCCCAAGGTGAAGGTCACAGGCGCACAGACTTGGAAAAAATATACATATTTAGGGGTACCTGGGGTATTCTGTAAGTCTCGCTTACTGACAAATCTAGTTTGATCAGGAGCTACACTGGTCATAAATCCAATTATTCCCATTTCTCCAGTCACAGCCACATTTGTGATTTATTTATTAGCCATAATTGTTTGATTTGTTTTCCAGGGCAACTTGCTCAGACAATTTGAGGCCACAGTAAGTGGTTGCCACAAAGCTTTTAGATCAGGGCCCGGTTGCTCAAAACCTCCTCTGTTTTGAGCAAAACCTCTGTTAGCCTAACAGACTGTTAAATCCTTAACATTTAACAGTCTGTTAGGCTAACAGTGGTTTTGAGCAACTGGGCCCAGAATTATAGCAATGACTCGTAGATTTTTAGCACTAAAGTTTATGTATCTTGTATACTTGAGAATCAAATGAAAATTTTATGTTTACAGCTACCCGATAAACTATATGTAACCACGTATGTATGCAATAATTAAAATGTATTGAACAGTTTCTTCATGAGACAACACAGTTAATTTGAACTAGTTCTATTCTGCTTATTTCATAAGGAGGAACACGTTAGAAAACTACATTGGTGCAATGCAATTTTTGCACAAACAATATCGTGTCAACTTAACCCTTACCGTGCTGAATTAGAGTTTGTCGTCTGCTGTTTATGTTTTATTTGCCATTTTACTCATAAAACTATGTTTTTATTGAGAATTATACAAATATGAAATAACAGCAGACGACATTTTCGGTTCCCTTCCTTTAAGGGTTAATGGTACCCAATGTGACTACCGGTAAAGAGCGGGATGTAATGTGTATTATCAGCTTTTCCACCCAGTTTTCTTTATTTACATTAATAAAAATGTTTTTAGTACACAAGAAATTTTGCTGCTCAAACATATTCCAACACGCTGAAAAATAAAAATACAAAAAAACCCAGATGAGATATGTTTCCCACCTTAAAGTGACACGTTATGGATGGAACAATATGATATTGGGAATGTATTATGACTATGCCATTGTTTATATGATCCTGATGGCCTGAATTATTGCATGGTATTTCCCTTCTGTAGGTCTGGTCAGACAAGACTATTAACTGACCTCACCGAGTTGTTGGTAGAATACACTTTCACGGCTTATGCAACCGTCATTACACATTTTAATAACATATTTACATAACAATCTACATAATATATCTGACACTGTAGTGAGGTTTATTTTCTCACACATGGGCTTACATAGCAGTATCGGCATTTGGGCTGTGATCTGACAAAACCTGGCTTATGACTTCCCAAGCTCATGCAGACTGATGACAATTTTTCTGGAAGTTTAATGATTGGTTTGTTAGCATACTGACAAGCAGTATAGCCCTTGAACTCATACATAATACTACACTGTCGTAAGGGCAGTAAACCTGTTTTTTGTGTCGCGCCTGCTTTAGCAGAGGCGCGACTATAGTCGGCGCTTTTTTTGTCTCGACTGCTTTAGCAGAGGCGCGACTATAGTCGGCGCTTTTTCCGTCGTCGTCCACGTCGTCGTCCACGTCGTCGTCCACGTCGTCGTCCACGTCGTCCACGTTTTTTTGTAAGGCAAATGCGTTAAAGTTATTGTTTTTTCACAATATCTCTTTAACCCCTTGCCAGACTTTGATAATATTTCACATCAATGTTTGTCTAGGGATGATGCTTCATTATCCACACCCCCGCATCCAAATTCTCAAGGTTAAGGTCATTTATTTACTTTTAATGTTCACCGGTTTTGTAACAGAAATGCGTTAAAGTTATTGTTTTTTCACAATATCTCTTTAACCCCTTGCCAGACTTTGATAATATTTCACATCAATGTTTGTCTAGGGATGATGCTTCATTACGCACACCTCCACATCCAAATTCTCAAGGTCAAGGTCATTTATTTACTTGTAATGTTCACGGTCAAATGCCTCGGCAGGCGCGATACCGCTTCCGTGGCAGAATTCTTGTATTCAGATTGTGGCACATGTATGGATATAATTCAACCATCATTTTGAAATACAAGATTTGTAAATCTGATAAAGAACAGATTCTTAACACAAGTTGCTTGATAGGATTTTCAAACATTCAGGGAAATTATTTCCTTGTTTCAAAATGGTTGATGAATAAATTATGTACATTATTACATGCTCTGAATACAAGTGAAATTATAATGCAGAAGCACATAGCATCTAGAAATTATGATTTTGACACTACTGTATAATCATTTCCTTTGCCGGAAATGATGTCAACGGTATGATACAAATGTGGCTGTGACTGGAGAAATGGGGCTTATGTTCTTTGCGAACAGTGTAAATCCAGATCAGCATCCGCGCAGTCTGATCAGGACTTACACTGTTCGAAATTCAGTCTGTGAAACACACGTCCTGCTTGTAACTAACAGTATATAGAATAATCATGTTGCTATAGAGTGTGCTAACAGACCAGGGGGCCGTTTCACTAAACTTTGTACGACTAAAATGTTCGTAAAGTGCAAATTTAGGATTGTCTGGAAATTTCAATTCATGGATTTACATTTATTGAGCATAGGCTGCATATGCAGCCTATGCTCAATAAATATAAATCCAATATTTGTTTACAAGAAAACATTGTTAATGTGAAATTTACAGTTTCAGAATTTTGCACTTACAAACATTTTAGTCGTAAGAAGTTTAGTGAAACGGGCCCCAGGAGCATGGCTGGCCATCAATCACATAAGCCCAATTTCTCCTGTCACAGCCACAAATAACATGTGGACTCCTAGAAAAAATGATTTCCCCTACGGAAATAAAATACGGAGACGTAATGTTAAATAGAGGATCTTACATGCACGTTGATTTAATATGATATTTATTAAACGAGTTTACTGATTTCATAAGAAACGAGGCTATGCCAAGTTTCTTATGAAATCAGTTGACAGGTTTAATAAATATATTAAATCGTCACAAATGTTAGATTCTATTTATTACATAAGCAAATAATCATATTTTTTTGTATCAATCACATTTGCATATTTAATATGCTTGTGTATTTTGGTATTTAAGACTCTTTTTGAACTGCGAAAGCACATTTTATGTGCAAAATCTTGGTATTTAAGACAATTTTTGAACTGCGAAAGCACATTTTATGTGCAAAATCTTGGTATTTAAGACAATTTTTGAACTGCGAAAGCACATTTTATGTGCTAAATCACTTTATACTTATAGCCTTTAATGCATAGTTTAATTGTAGAAGCTTGTACTGTACCGCTTTTCTTTAAATTGTAGCTTACTCGCTTTTGGTCACATTGGCAGCTGGAGTAAGACAACCATTTTGTTTCCTATGTTGGGATTGGTGTAGTCTACCCCACAGGTGGAAGACTTGGATCTTGACACAAAACAAAAAAAATGCCCATTACAAAAAATCCATTACCCCACCCACTTTGTCTCATACAGTACTATCTTCTATTATAGAAGATAGTACTGTATGAGACCAAGTGGGTGGGGTAATGGATTTTTTGTAATGGGTATTTTTAGCTCACCTGAGCGAAGCTCATGTGAGCTATTTTTACCGCAATGTGTCCGTCGTCGTCCGTCGTCGTCCGTCGTCGTCCGTCGTCGTCCGTGAACAATTTCAAACGTCTTCTCCTCGGTAACCATTAGGCCTATAGTCACCAAACTTCATGGTCATGGTCCTTAGGTAGGGGGATTACAGAATTGTTAAAATGACGTCATTACGTAATACAAGATGGCCGCCGTCTAAAAATAGCACAAATTCTTCAAAAATCTTCTTCTCAAGAACCGCCAACCGGATTTCGACAAAACTTGGTAGGAATGATCGATGTACAATGCTCTTTCAAAGTTGTTAAAATGGTGACCCCGGGTCAAAAATAGGCGTGGCCCGTGGGGTCAAATTGGGGTCAAATTTTATTTTTGACCGAATATGGTTATGTCATATATCAAATTGAAGGTATCATTTAAGCGAAATCGGATGGTTATGTCATCCAAGATGGCCGCCGAAAGGTCAAAAGGTTGTTCTTTTATTAGAGATTTCAAAATTCTTCTTCACATGAACCGCTTGGCCCATGGTAGCCAACTTAAAAGTTATGGTCCATGGGTGAAGCCTTTTCAGATATATTGAAATGGAGGTCATCGCTAATCCAAGATGGCCGCCGTCTAAAAATAGCATAAATTCTTAAAAAATATTCTTCTCATGAACCGCTAGCCGGATTTCGACGAAACTTGGTAGGAATGATCGATGTACAATGCTCTTTTAAATTTGTTAAAATGGTGACCCCGGGGACAAAAATGTGTGTGGCCCGTGGGCTCAAATTGGGGTCAAATTTTATTTTTGACCGAATATGGTCATGTTATATATCCAATCGAAGGTATCAATCAGGCGATCACTCTGGTACATTTTTTGTCGAAATCGGATTGTTATGTCATCCAAGATGGCCGCCGAAATGTCAAAAGGTCGTTCTTTTATTAGAGATTTCAAAATTCTTCTTCACATGAACCACTTGGCCCATGGTAGCCAAACTTAAAATGTATGGTCCATGGGTGAAGCCTTTTCAGATTTGTTAAAATGGAGGTCATCGCTAATCCAAGATGGCCGCCGTCTAAAAATAGCATGAATTCTTAAAAAATCTTCTCATGAACCGCTGGCCGGATTTCGACTAAACTTGGTAGGAATGATCGATTTACAATGCTCTTTCAAAGTTGTTAAAATGGTGACCCCGGGGTCAAAAATGGGCGTGGCCCGTGTGGTCAAATTGGGGTCAAATTTTATTTTTGACCAAATATGCTCATGTCATATATCAAATTTGTTGAAATCGGATGATTATGTCATCCATGATGGCCACCAAAAGGTCCATTTATTCGAGATTTTGAACGTCATTTTCTCAGGAACCACATGGCCGATGCTGGCCAAACTTCATAGGAAGTTAAGATCCTTGGGTGAAGCATTTTCAGATTTGGTAAAATGAGTCATCGCTTAATCCAAGATGACCGCCATATAAAAATAGCATAATTTTTTAAAACACATGAACTCAATGTCACATTCTCCTCTGGTGTTCATGGAGTTAGGTGAGCGAATTAGGGCCATCATGGCCCTCTTGTTTTGTGTTACATGTCCGAGTCTTCCACCTAAAAAAGACTGTCCGAGTCTTCCACCTGTGGACTACCCTGGTATTGTCAGTCATCGTCATCGTCATCGTTCCAGATGTTCATATTTCCAGGGCTTGGTGTAAACTACCCAGATAGTTTAAATTGTTCTCACATTCCCCAGTAAACATTTTCACTTGCCAGAGTATATTCATGTATGGAGAGATATTCTCCACTAATCTCACATGTTTTTAAGTCAATGTTTCCAGGAGTTGGTGTAGACTTTCCTAGTATTATCACATTATCCACAATCTGCACATTTCCAAGTAAATTTGTTTAGTAGTTGGTGTAGACCCTACCAATATTGTCTTCACATTTCTGGTTAACCCTTCCTACGCTGTTGACGGAAAGGGAAATTTTCCGTCGTGCTGCTTTTTTTGTTTTTCATTTTTGCTTTGATTCTTAACAAAAAACTGGTTTTGACAGCGCATGAGAATCGTCTGGAGACGATTCTCATGTGCTGTCAAAACCAGGTTTTTGTCGAGAAATATTGAAAATAAAACATTTCCAGCGGACGACAACATTTAATCAGCGTAGTAAGGGTTAAATATTCACTGGAGTTGGTATAGTCTAACCCAATATTTCAGTTTCAATACATGCTATGTGTAGACAGCTATTGCTAAATAAATGCTTCTGTTTCATGTACTAGACAAATTCGTCAGTGGCAGGTGGGAGTGCGATGGGTAATTTAACGATCGGGGTCCATCCTTACTGGAATTCTGACTGGATACCTGGTTTGGCCCTTACATACGTCTTTGGCATTTTGTATGTGACAGTTGAATCTGGTTATACCCCTCATGTGAGTATTATGATTACTGTAAAGATTCTAATAGACGCCCACCCCCACTTTTTACGTTGAAAATGACACATTTTATGGCCGATTTTCACGAAATTAGTGCCTCTAATAAACGCCCAGTACCGACTTGAAACAAAATCGGAGCAAATTGTCCAATTAGATTTTTTTTATTTCCATTATTTCGAAAGCAACTTCCTTTAAAATCGGGGGGAAAAACATAATTGCTACTTTCACTTTCAAAAGCGGAAGCGAAATTCGACTGTTTCCGGTGTCACAGTAAATTCCTCATCAGCAGTAGCTCTTTGCACGGACACAGGGTGATCAGAATTTATACGGTTACGGAGACGCCATTTTCAAAGCATCTCAAACCCGACAGATCCGAAACGCTGACGCTGACGAAACGTCCGTAGGCGTAAATCTGATCAGCATTAATGATTGACGCTGTCTTGATATACATTACCATTAAAATTAACATTTCTACCGACTGTACCATAATGACCATAGTGGGCCGAAACGTCTTGGCCCAAATGTTTATAAACTGACAGACAGTACAATCAAGTCTGGCGTTTGAGAGTAACGTCCCTTAGTTACGTTTTTGTTCGGATAGCAGAACATCGTATATTTTTTTATCATTTTCCCTTTGCTGAATAACACTTGCCTCTATTAAACGCCCACCCTGGACTTCGGAGCCAGTGGTGATTCTAATAGACGCCCGGGCGTCTATTAGAATCTTTACGGTACTCGTAATCCTATTTTCGGGGAAGGGGCCTAAATGACTTTGGTGTGTGTGGTATGGACCTGGCACCAGGTCAGGTTATTCTAATTTCAGGGCTGCTTCTTGAGTGTATGAAATACAATTGCAGGGGCGGATCTGGAGGGGGGTAGGGGGTTCCGGGGTGGCAACCCCCACCCCCCCCCCCCCTGTTCAGCCACGGAGTTTACATAAATCACAGTTTACCACCAGTTGGAATCTGAATTTAAATGCCGTAAAACACAGGAAAGTGCATTTCGAAGAGCTCAAAAATAGGACAAACCCCTAGTTGCGAACGGTAACTCTAGTAGATTGCAAGATTTACCTTCACAACTAGACAACCCCCCCCCCCCCCCCACCCCCCCCCCCCCCCCCCGCCCACATTTCCCACTTTCCCCAAATGCTGGATCTGCCCCTGAATTGTATTTCCCGCTCTACCATCCCAGGTGTGCCATATAGCAGCTTGATCCGCGAGTATTCAAGGCCTAAGAGCCAATTGGCACCCTTAAATCGAGCAACAAACAAAGAAACAAACACGATATGGCCGCTACAATGTAACATATTTTCAACTTGGTATTTTTAATTTGTTTAATAATTATTTTGTTACTATTAGTTGGGCCTATTTCAAGTTAGATACCAGATTTACTATTGTAATATGATGTATGTGGAAGTAATTTCTTGAATGTTACTTTAAACCATGTAGTTGAGCAGTACAACTGAATAAGTTGGTTCAAATGATTGGTAACAACATAATACATTCACAGGTGGAAGACCTGTGACACAAAAAAAAATGCCCATGACAAAAAACCCATTACCCACCCACTTGGTCTCATACAGTACTATCTTCTAGAAAATAGTACTGTATGAGACCAAGTGGTGGGGTAATGGATTTTTTGTAATGGGCATATTTTCTTTTTGTTTCACAGGTCCGAGTTTTCCACCTGTGAATACATTTACAGAGAACTACTGGTAATTATAAATATCAATTCAACAATTTGACATAAGACACTTGCAAATGAATTGATAGTCTGCACGAGATAGGAATGACCCCTTAAAATACGAGAAGCTGATATTGTCTTCTGTTTATCGTTATGCCACCACTACTAAAATTGTCATCAGTTTTAATTTGTTTCAAACCAATGGCACCTCATGAGAATCATCTCCATAGTAGAGGATTCTCATCTGCTGTTAAAACATAATTTTGTCAAGAAATGTAGGAAATAAAAACAAACTGCAGACAACAAAATTTTTATATATGCTAAGTTAATCCTTACAATGTGGGAAACGTAAATCGACGTCTGCTGTATTTGTATTCTTTCCAACTATAAACATGATTTTTGATGAGAAAAATGGAAAATTAAATTTAATGACAAAATGACAAAATTTAATTCCACACTGTAAGGGTTAATACTACCATACATAATCCCAGTGTAAGTCCCAATGTTGTGTTGTTTCAGCCCCCAACTGCCAATCAAGGGGCAAGCGATGCTAGTCTCCCGGGGATTGGGCAGTACAAGACGCAGATCCCGGTCAAGGTCACCAACATGCAGCTGGCCACGTCTCCACTGTGGAATGGCAACATCTACTGCGACGATCAAGGTGGTGCCCCGGATAGTACACAGAGAGGTTCTAACTCTTTTCTGCATTAACACTTAACACTGCTTATGGTCGGTCCTTCCATCTGTTGTAATTGATAGGGTCAGTGAAAGGATGGGGCTATTTATGGACGACTTAACCCTGCTTATATGGTCGGTCCTTCCATCTGTCGGAATTGATAAGGTCAGTGAAAGTATAGGGCTATTTATGGACTTAACCCTGCTTATATGGTCGGTCCTTCCATCTGTCGGAATTGATAGGGTCAGTGAAAGTATGGGGCTATTTATGGACGACTTAACCCTGCTTATATGGTCGGTCCTTCCATCTGTTGGAATTGATAGGGTCAGTGAAAGTATGGGGCTATTTATGGACTTAACCCTGCTTATATGGTCGGTTCTTCCATCTGTTGGAATCGATAGGATCAGTGAAAGTATGGGGCTATTTATGGACGACTTAACCCTGCTTATATGGTCGGTCCTTCCATCTGTTGGAATTGATAGGGTCAGTGAAAGAAAGTATGGGGCTATTTATGGACGACTTAACTCTGCTTATATGGTCGGTCCTTCCATCTGTTGGAATTGATAGGGTCAGTGAAAGGATGGGGCTATTTATGGACGACTTAACCCTGCTTCTATGGTCGGTCCTTCCATCTGTTGGAATTGATAGGGTCAGTGAAAGTATGGGGCTATTTATGGACGACTTAGCCCTGCTTTAAAATGGTCGGTCCTTTCCATCTGGTTGGGATTTGATTAGGGTCAGTTTTTGAAAGGATGGAGCTATTTTTTGAGGACTTAAACCCTGCTTATATGGTTCCTTCCTCTGGTGGAATTGTGGGTCCAGTTGAAAGTATGGGGTTTATGGACCGTTACCTTACCCTGCTTATATGGTTGGTCTTCCAATTCTGTTGGAATTGGGATAGGGTCAGTTGAAAGGTAGGGATATTTATGGATGACAACCCTGATTTATATGGTCGGTCCTTCCATTCTGGGTTGGAATGATAGGGTAGTGAAGGATGGGGCTTATTTATGGAGGACTTAAACCTGCTTTTATCTGTTGGAATTGATAGGGTCCAGTTTGAAAGTATGAGGGCCTATTTATGGGACGACTCTTAACTGCTTTATTGGTGGTCCTTCCTTCTGTTGGAATTGATAGGGTCATGTGAAAGGATGGGGCTAAAATTATGGACGACTTAACCCTTTGGGCTTATTTTATGGTCGGTCCTTCATCTGTTGTAATTGATAGGGTCAGTTGAAAAGGATGGGGCCCTATCTATGGACCGACTTAACCCTCGCTTATTATGGTTTCGGTCCTTCCATCTGTCGGATTGATTAAGGTCAAGTTGAAAGTATCGGGCTATTTGAGATTTAAACCATGTTTATATGGAAAGTCGGTCCTACCTCTGGGTTGGAAATTGATAGGGTCAGTGGAAAGTATGGTCTAAATTTATGGACCCGACGAACCTGCATTATATGGTCGGTCCTTCCATCTGTTGGAATTGTAGGGTCAGGGTTGAAAGGGATTGGGGCATTTATGGACGACTTTACCCTGCTTAAAATATGGTTCCTTCGCATGGGGTGTTGGAATTGATTTAGGGTCAGGTGAATGGTTAGTTGGGGGCTAATTTATGGACCCGACTTAACCCTGCTTATCATGGTCCTTCCATGTTGGGTTGGAATTGAATTAGGGTCGTGAAAAATTATGGGCGGGCTATTTATGGACGACTTAACCCTGCTGGAATATGGTTTTCGGTCTTCATCTGGTTGGAATTGATAGGGTCAGTTTTTTGAAATGGTATGGGGCTATTTATGGAGACTTAAAATCCCGGCTTATTAATGGTCGGTTCCTTCCATCTGTTGGAATTGGATAGGTCCATTGGAAAGGATGGGGCCTTTATTTATGGACCACTTAACCTGTTATATGGTCCTTCCAATTTGTGTTGGAATTGATAGGGTCAGTGGAAAGGGTATGGGGCTATTTGATGGAACGATTTAACCTTGCAAATATATATGGTTGGTCCCTTCCATCTGGTTGATTGATAGGGTCAGTTTTGAAGGAAGGGGCTATTTATGGGAGGATAACCCTGCTATGGATGGTCCTTCCATGTGTGGGAATTGATAGGGTCCAGTGAAAGTATGGGGTATTTTATGGACGGACTTAAACCTGCGTTATATGGTCGGTATTCATTCTGTTGGAATTGATAGGGTTCAGTTGAAAGGATTGGGGCTATTTATGGGACGGACTTAACCCTGCTTATTTGGACTTCCTTGGTGTTGGAATTGATAGGGTCAGGTGGAAGTATGGGGCCTTATTTTATGGACCCGACTTAACCCTGCCTTATAATGGTCCTTTCCATCTGTTGGAATTGATAAGGGTCAGTGAAAGTATGGGGAAATATTTATGGAACGACTTAACCCTGCCTTATATGGGTGGTCCTTCATTTCGTCGGAATTGGATTTAAGGTCCCAGTGAAAGTATACGTTTGCTAATTTATGGATTTAACCATGCTTATATGGTCCGGTTCCCTTCCATCTGTTGGAATTGATTAGGGGTCAGTGAAAAAAGTATGGGGCTATTTATGGACGACTTGCTTAAACCTGCTTTATATGGGTCGGTCCTTCCAATCTGTTGGAAGTTGATAGGGTCAGTTGAAAGGATGGGGCTATTTATGGTACGACTTAACCCTCTTGCTATGGTCGCCTCCTTCCATCTGTTGGAATTGATAGGGTCAGTGACAAGTATGGGGGACTATTTATGGCCGAATTAACCCTGCTAATATGGTCGGTCCTTCCATCGTTGAATTGATTAGGGTCAGTGAAAAGGATGGGCTTATTTAATTGAGGACTTAAAAACCCTTGCTTATATGGTCCCTTCCATCTTGTTAATTGAATAGGGTACATGAAATATGGTGTTCTTTATGGACGACTTAACCCTGCTTAAATGGTTGGTTCCCTTCCATCTTTGGAATTGAAGGGCAGTGAAAGTATGGGACTATTTAATGGATGACAACCCTGATTATATGGTCGGTCCTTCCATCTGTTGGAATTGGATAGGGTCAGTTGAAAGGATGGACTATTTATGGACGGGGACTTAACCCTTTGCTTATATCTCTGGTTGGATTGATAGGGTTCAGTGAAAGTTATGAGGCTTTAATTTATGGACCCGACTTAACCCTGCATTATATGGTCGGTCATTCCATCTGTTGGAATTGATAGGGTCAGTGAAAGGATGGGCTAATTTATGGGGACGGACTTAACCTTGCTTATTTGGTCGGTCCTTCCATCGTTGTAATTGATAGGGTCAGTTGAAAGGATGGGGCCCTGTATTTTTGACCGACCTTAACCTGCTTATATGGTCGGTCCGGTTCCTTCCATCTGTTCGGAATTGATATGGGCGTCGTTGAAAGTATAGGGCTAAATTTATGGATTTAACCCTGGGCTTATTTAATGGGTCTGGTCTTCCATCTGTTGAATTGTTAGGGTCAGTTGAAAGTATGGGATATTTATGGACCCGAGCTTTAACCCTGCTTATATGGTCGGTCCTTCCATCTGTTGGAATTGAAATTAGGGTCAGTGAAAGGGATGGGGGCTATTATGGGAAAGACCTTACCTGGCTTATATGGTCACTTCCATGTGTTGGAATTATAGGGTTCTGGTGAAAGTATGGGGCTATTTATGGGAGACTTAACCTGCTTATATGGTCCTTCCATGTGATTGGAATTGATGATGGTGCAGTGAAAATATGGGGCTATTTATGGACGATTAACCCTGCTTTATATGGATCGGTCCTTCCATCTGTTGGAATTTATAGGGTCAGTGATGAAAGTATGGGGCTATTTATGGACGTCTTAAATCTGATTATATGGTCTGAGTCGGTCCTTCCATCTTTTGAATGATAGGGTCATTTGAAAGGATGTGGGCTATTTATGGACGACTTAACCCTGCTTATATGGTCCTTCCATGTGTTGGAATTGATAGGGTCAGTGAAAGTATGGGGCTATTTATGGACGACTTAACCCTGCTTATATGGTCGGTCCTTCCATCTGTTGGAATTGATAGGGTCAGTGAAAGGATGGGGCTATTTATGGAGGACTTAACCCTGCTTATATGGTCCTTCCATGTGTTGGAATTGATAGGGTCAGTGAAAGTATGGGGCTATTTATGGACGACTTAACCCTGCTTATATGGTCGGTCCTTCCATCTGTTGGAATTGATAGGGTCAGTGAAAGGATGGGGCTATTTATGGACGACTTAACCCTGCTTATTTGGACCTTCCATGTGTTGGAATTGATAGGGTCAGTGAAAGGATGGGGCTATTTATGGAGGACTTAACCCTGCTTATATGGTCCTTCCATGTGTTGGAATTGATAGGGTCAGTGAAAGTATGGGGCTATTTATGGACGACTTAACCCTGCTTATATGGTCCTTCCATCTGTTGGAATTGATAGGGTCAGTGAAAGTATGGGGCTAATTTATGGACGGACTTAACCTTGCTTATATGGTCGGTGGTCCTTCCATCTGCGGACTTATAAGGTCAGTGAAAGTATAGGGAATTTAGAGGATTTAACCCTGCTTATATGGTCGGTCCTTCCATCTGTTGAATTGATAGGGTCAGTGAAGTATGGGGCTATTGTTGGAAAGACTTAACCCTGCTTATATGGTCGGTCCTTCCATCTGTTGGAATTGATAGTGGTTCAGGGAAAGGATGGGGCTATTTTGGAAGGGACTTAACCCTGCCTTATATGGTCTTCCATGTGTTGGGAATTGATAGGGTCAGTGAAGTATGGGGCTATTTTAGACGACTTAACCCTGCTATATGGTCCTTCCATGTGTTGGAATTGATAGGTTCAGTGAAAATAGGGGCTATTTATGGACGAACTTACCCTGCTTATATGGTCCCCCGTCCTTCCATCTGTTGGAATTGGATAGGGTCAGTGAAAGTATGGGGCTATTTATGGACGACTGAAATCTGCCTTATATGGTCGTGTCCTTCCATCTGTTGGAATTGACTAGGTTCATTGAGAAGGATGGGGCTATTTATGGTACGTCTTAACCCTGCTTTATTGTCGGTCCCTTCCATCTGTTTGGAAATTGATTAGGGTCAGTGAAAGGAAATGGGGCTTTTTATTTGGAGGACTTAACCCTGCTTATATGGTACCTTCCATGTGGGGTTTGGAATTGATAGGGTCAGTGAAAGGGTTGGGGCTATATGGAGCTTAAAACCCCGCTTCTTTGGTCCGGTCCTTCCTTTCCTGTTGGAAATTGATAGGGTCAGTGAAGGATGGGGCTATTTATGGACACTTAACCTCCCTTTGGAGGCTTACCTTCCATGAGGGGATGAAATTGGAGATTTTAGTTCCCGTTGGAGGAATTGCGGGCTAAATTTAATGGGAGGACATAAACCCTGCTTATAGGTGGTCCTTATGTGTTGGAATTGATAGGGTAGTTGAAAGGTATTTGGTGGGGCTATTTAATGGTCGGACTTAAAGCCCTGGGCTTATATGGTCCTTCCATCTGTTGAATTGATAGGGTCGTGAAAGTATGGGGCTATTTAAGGAGACTAAACCCTGCTTATATGTTCGGTCCCTTTGCCAAACAGGACGGAAATGATAGGTCAGTTGAAGAAGTATAGGGCTATTTAGGATTTAACCTGCTTAGGTCGTCCTTACTTCAAATTTGTAAAGGAATTGAAATAGGGGGTATTTGGTTCCCAGGATTGAAAATTATGGGTTCTAAAGTAACGGAAGTTTAACCCTGCTTATAGGGTCGGTCCCTTCCATCTGTTGGAATTGATAGGTCATGAAAGGATGGGGCTATTAATGGGACCGACTTAACCCTGCTTATTTGGTGGTCCTCCATGTGTTGGAATTGATAGGGTCCAGGGGTGAAAAGTATGGGGCTATATGGACGACTTAATGCTTATATGTCCTTCCCATGTGTTGGAATTTGATAGGCAGTGAAAATATCCGGGGCTTTTTATTGGGACGATTAACCCTGCCTTATTAGGTCCGGTCCTTCCATCAAGTTGGGATTGATAGGGGAGGTCAGTGAAAGTTAATGGGGGCTATTTATGGCGACAAACCCTAAATCCTTGCTTATAAATGGGAGGGCGGACAACCCTCCCGGTCCATCTGTTGGAATTGATAGGGTCATTTTTTGAAAGGATGGGGCTAATTTAGGGGACTTTCGCACCTTAAAATTGCTTAATGGGGAGGAAGCGTCCATTCCAATGTGTTGGAATTGATAGGGTCAGTGAAAGGTATTTTTGGGGCTTAATTTATTTGGACCTGTGGAATTAACCCTAACTTAATTTTGGTCTAAAAATTTCCTTCCATCTGTTTGGAATTGATAGGGTCAGTGAAAGGATGGGCAATTTCCTGGAGGACTTAACCCTGCTTCTAATGGTGGTCCTTCCATGTGTAGGAATTGATAAGGGTCAGGTGAAAGTATAGGGCTTTTATTTATTTTGACGGACTAACCCTGCTCTAAATTAATGGTCGGCCCTTCCATCTGTTGGAAATTGATAGGGCAGTGAAAGGAATGGGGCTATTTATGGACGACTTTAACCCTGCTTATTTGGTCCTTCCCAGGGTTTTGGAATTGATAGGGTTCAGTTGAAAGATGGGGCTATTTTATGGCGAGGATAAACTGCTTAATGGTCCTTCCATGTTGTTGGAATTGATAGGGTCAGGGGTGAAAAATATGGGGGCTATTTATGGACGAACTTAACCCTGCTTATATGGTCCTGGGGCCTCTGTTGGGAATTGATAGGGTCAGTTGAAAGTTATGGGGCTATTTAATGGACGACTTAAATCCCTGCTTTATATGGTCTGAATCCTTCCATCTGTTGGAAATGAATAGGGTCAGTGAAAGAATGGGGCTATTTATGATGGACTAAACCCTGCTTATATTGTGGTTCCTTCCCATGTTTGGAATGGGGATAAGGGTCAGTGAAAAGGCTTTTGGGCATTTAATGGAGGGACTTAACCCTGCTATTTATGGTTCCCTTCCATGGAGTGTTGGAATTGATTAGGGTCAGTGAAAGGATTGGGGCTATTTATCGGAGACCTTAACCTTGCTTATATGGGTCGGCCATCCTTCCATCTGTTGGAATTGATAGGGTCGTGAAAGTATTTGGGGCTTATTTAATGATCCGACGTAAACCCTTATTTGGCAATATAATGGTCCGGGGTCCTTCCATCTTTGTTAATTCGGATAAGGGTCAGTGAAAGGATGGGGCCTATTTATTGGACGACTTAAACCCGCTTAATGGTCCTTTCCATCTGTTGGAATTGATAGGGTCAGTGGGAAAGGTTAAGAGGCTATTTATAGACGACTTAGCCCTGCTTTTATATGGTCTGTCCTTCCATCGGTTGTAATTGATAGGGTCAGTGAAAAGTAATGGGGTCTATTTATGGATGACTTAACCCTGCTCATGGTCGGTCCTTCCATCTGTTGGAATTGTTGGGTCAGTGAAGTATGGGGCTATTAATTGGACGACTTAACCCTGCTTATATGGTCGGTCCTTCCATCTGTTGGAATTGATAGGGTCAGTGAAAGGATGGGGCTATTTATGGACGACTTAACCCTGCTTATATGGTCGGTCCTTCCATGTGTTGGAATTGATAGGGTCAGTGAAAGTATGGTGCTATTTATGGACGACTTTACCCTGCTTCTATGGTCGGTCCTTCCATCTGTTGGAATTGATAGGGTCAGTGAAAGTATGGGGCTATTTATGGACGACTTAACCCTGCAAATATGGTCGTCCTTCCATCTGTTGGAATTGATAGGGTCAGTGAAAGTATGGGACTATTTATGGACGACTTAACCCTGCTTATATGGTCCTTCCATCTGTTGGAATTGATAGGGTCAGTGAAAGTATGGGGCTATTTATGGACGACTTAACCCTGCTTATATGGTCGGTCCTTCCATCTGTTGGAATTGATAGGGTCAGTGAAAGTATGGGGCTATTTATGGACGACTTTTAACATGCTTATATGGTTCGGTCCTTCCATTTGTTGGAATTGGATTAGGGTCAGAGAAAGTATGTTATTTTATGGCGAACTTAAAAACCATGCCCTTATATGGGTTCGGTTCCTTCCAGCTGTTGGAAATTTGATAGGGTCAGTGAAAGGATGGGGCCATTTATGGACGACTTAACCTGCTTCTATGGTCGGTCCTTCATCTGTTGAATTGATAGGGCGGTCAGTGAAAGTATGGGGCTATTTATGGACGACTTACGCTGGCTTAATTATGGTCTTCCATTCTGTTGGAATTGATAGGGTCAGTGAAAGTATGAGGCTATTTTATGGACGAACTTAACCTGCTTATATGGTCGGTCCTTCCCTTCATCTGTTGTATTGATAAGGTCAGTGAAAGGATGGGGCTATTTATGGACGACTTAATCCTGCTTATATGGTCCTTCCATCTGTTGGAATTGATAGGGTCAGTGAAAGTATGAGGCTATTTATGGACGACTTAACCCTGCTTATATGGTCGGTCCTTGCCATCTGCTTGGTAATTGTTATAAGGTCAGTGAAATGAATAGTATGGGGCTATTTATAGGACTACCCTGTCTTGGACTTATGGTCGGTCCTTCCATCTGTTGGAATTGATAGGGTCAGTGGAGGGTATGGGGTATTTAATGGGACGATTACCCTGCCTTATTGGTCGGTCCTTCCAAATCTGTTGGAATTGTTTCGTGAAAGTATTGGGGCTATTTATGGACGATTACCTGCTTTATGGTCGACCTTCCAATCTGTTGGAATTGCTAAAGGGTCATGGGAAAGTTACCCTGTTATATGGACGAATAGCCTGGCTTCCTTGTATGGTCCGGTCCTTCCATCTTGTTGGAATTGATAGGGTCAGTGAAAGGATTTTGGGGCTATTTATGGGACGAGCTTAAGCCCTCTTGCTTGTATGGTCGGTCCTTCCATCTGTTGGAAATTGATTGGGTGAGTGTAAAGTATGGGGCTATTTATGGACGACATTAAGCCCTGCTTCTGATGGATCGGTCCTTCCATGTGTTGGAATTTGATAGGGTCAGTGAAATGTATTGGGCTATTTATGGGCACGACTTTAGCCCATGCTTCTATGGTCGGTCCTTCCATTCTGTTGGAATTGATAAGGGTCAGTGAAAGTATGGGGAGGCTATTTATGGACGACTTAACCCTTGCTTGCTTATATGGATCGGGTCCGTTCCCATGTGTTGTAATTGATAGGGGTCGAGTGAAAGGTATTGGGAGGCTATGTATGGGACGGACTTAAAACCCATGCTTCTTATGGTCGGTTCCTTCCATCTGTTGGGAATTGATGAGGGTCAAGTGAAAGTTATGAGGCTATTTATGGAACGGACTTAAACCCTGAACCCTTTGCTTTTATGGTCGGTCCCTTCCATTGTTGTTGGAATTGATAGGGTCAGTGAAAGGTAATGGGTATTTAGGGGACTTTAACCCTTGCTTATGGTCGATCCTTCCAATCCTGTTGGAATTGATGGGTCAGTTGAAAGTATGGTGGGCCTTCCTTTATGGGTTCGGAACTTAACCCTGCTTATTTTGGGTCGGTCCTTCCAATCTGTGGTAAATTGTTAGGGTCATGAAGGTTGGGCTATTTATGGACGAACTTAACCCTGCTTTATATGGGTCGGTCCTTCCTTCTGTTGGAATTGATAGGGTCAGTGAAAGTATGGGGCTATATGGACTTAACCCTGCTATATGGTCGATCTAATCCCTCTTTGAATGTAGGGTCAGTGAGTATGAGGCTATTTAGGGACGACTTAACCCTGCTTATATGGTCGGTCCTTCCATCTGTTGTAATTGATAGGGTCAATGAAAGTATGGGGCTATTTATGGACGACTTAACCCTGCTTATATGGTCGGTCCTTCCATCTGTTGGAATTGTAGGGGTCATTAGAAGAAGGGTGCTAAGTCCCTAATGGAAGGGTGCTAAGTCCCCTAATGGACTAAGCCCCCATTTCCACTGATCACTTAAATTTTCATGCATGTAAACACAGTCCATCTATTTCCTGTTATTTGTGAAACCCATGCCAGATTAATTTGGAATTTAGTATAAATGTGAAACACTTTATATGGCCTGAGACTTAACCCTTAGACCGCTACTCACAACAATTGTCGTCTGCTGTTGCTTTTATATCTTGCCTTATTTCTCAATAAAAACATGGTTTGACAGCACTTCAGAATCATTTCCAATGGAAATGATTCTGAAGTACTATAGAAGCATGTTTTGATGATAAAAATGGAAAATAGAAAATAAACAGCAGACAACAAAAAAATGAAGATAGCGGTCTAAGGGTTAATTAGAGGACGGGGTCAAAGGACATTGTTACTTGTAACTGTTATTGTACCATTGTTAATTTACAAGCTTTTCAATATGGAATAATGGTATTGGTGCCGAATGCAAATAGGGATATTGGTAGGTTATATTGTCAACATCAATTACAGAAATTTTAAGTAAACATAATATTGCATTGCCCTTGATGATTATAGTTCCCATAAACATGTCCTTATGGAGAACTTTAGAAATGTAAACCATTCAGTCACCGTCTTATAATGAATCAGTGAAAACAGTAGTGATGGAGGATTATGATAACCAATCTGTGTTTCTGCTTCTAACTGCCATTCGCTGTATTGCCGTATTACAACAATGTTTTTGCTTTTGTTTCAAGATAAAAGATTGTGCTTCTTAAATATAATAAAATTGCTTTTTTCAGGCTTTGTCAGTCAGGCCGTACATTTGGGTATGATTATGTCACATGTACAGGGTGTAGTCCTGGCTGTCTATGATATAGCATATTCACTTTAACCCTTAGACCGCTATCTTAATATTTTTTTCGTCTGCTGTTTATTTTCTATTTTCCATTTTTATCATGAAAAACATGCTTTAACAGCACTTTGGAATGATTTACAACATGCTTTGACAGCACTTCAGAATCATTTCCTTTGGAAATGATTCTGAAGTGCTGTCAAACCATGTTTTTATTGAGAAATAAGGCAAGATATAAAAGCAACAGCAGACGACAATTGTTGTGAGTAGCGGTCTAAGGGTTAACCCTGTAGAATAATATATAATCTATCATATACATGTCCTACACTGTTAATAAGTTACATTCACGGTTCTACATTTAACATTTACAATACCGCTTAATTTCTCTGTTCTTGTGGTTTAATCTATTCTCTGATGTTTGGTTCTTCTATTATCTCCCTATGTTTAACAGTGTTTAATTAATTGTATTGTTTGCTCTAGTTTCACGACCAACGAAAGCACAGCATTTAGTCTGAATTAATCGCATATTGCGGCATTTTGCCAATATCTGTTAAATTAATCATTACATGTTGCAATATGTGCAAAGTTATATTTATAAACAGATGTCCCACCGTGTTGATGCAAATTCCTGTGACGCAAACCATGTGACTGTGTGTGCATGATCAATTTGACCGCCGATCATGTTGAAGTATCATAATTTGAAAGCACGTTTATGGGTGCTGCTTCACATATCACGAGATGGGACGGGCCAAACAATAAGACAGTTCTAGTTCACAATTAATTAATTTATTAAAAATTCAATATGTAAACCAGGGCTCCAGATAAGTAATTAGTAATTGAGTATTGTCTGTCACTCCATAATTTCTGAAGCAATTGGCTATTTCAAAATTTTAATTGGGTAAAATGAAATCACACTACTGTTTACACATCAACAGACAGCAATTATTGAATAGTTTGCTTCAAAATGAAAACATGTCTTGGCATTTCATTAGAATTGTCTCCTTGGAGACAATTCTAATGAAATACCAAGATGTGTTTTCATGGAAAATAAGAAAAATATGCTATATTTGCGGTCTGTTTATATCGTTTTCTGCAGCATGATAAAGGTACCATAACATTTTTATTGCTTTCTGATACTCGCTTCTGATTTCAATTGGGTTTTTGGCAATTTTAATTGGGTATTTAACCCTTAGACCTATATCCTAATTTTTTTGTCGTCTGCTGTTTATTTTCTATTTTCCATTTTTATCATCAAAAACATGCTTTGACAGCACTTTAGAATAATTGACAACATAGGAAATGATTCTGAAGTGCTGTCAAACCATGTTTTTATTGAGAAATAAGGCAAGATAGAACAGCAACAGCAGACGACAATTGTTGTGAGTAGCGGTCTAAGGGTTAAGCAGATGTGCACTGAGCTTATCTGGAGCCCTGTACACTATAACTGTTACATACAATTCTAGTGCAGCATGTATATTCAATCAGATACTCTACTATTCTGTCTGTTATCTACATGTATGGTTTCTGTTGGCTCAACACAGCTTGCTGATAAAACACATTTAATGTGTATCCTGTAATTGGTTGGCGACTGTATGTATTTACCCTTTAAATGAAATGCTATCAAAGCGACCCTACCTGTAACTCGATCGAATTTTTGTTGCAAAACATTTAGTTTCAAAGTAACTTATGTTATTAGAGAAAGATACATGAAGTCACAAAGTGTATGTATTTATTATTGGGATTTAGGGGGGCCATTTTGACCAAATGGGGGCTGTTTTGACTAGGGGCCGTTTTGAACAGGGTTTTGACTGTAATCCTTTATTATTGACCAATCAATAGCCAGGTAAATCAATTGGCTGAGGTAAAATATCCCAATATACACGGTATATCAAGTTCATAATCTTACCATGCTTACTGGCCCCAAAGACACACCATTTGAGAGATCTAATTGTTTTGAATGATAGCTACAAACAAAGATGTTTGGCGTACTTATGGACAATACTCTAATGTGAGACATAGGCGGAGTTACAGTTATAGTCTCTTTAACTCTTTGCATGCTCGGAAAATAATGGTTAACAATAGTTCATGGTAGCAGCAAACGACACTTCATTAACCCTTAGACCGCTACTCACAACAATTGTCGTCTGCTGTTGCTTTTATATCTTGCGTTATTTCTCAATAAAAACATGGTTTGACAGCACTTCAGAATCATTTACAATGGAAATGATTCTGAAGTGCTGTCAAAGCATGTTGTAAATTGTTCTAAAGTGCTGTCAAAGCATGTTTTTGATGATACAAATTTAAAATAAAAAATAAACAGCAGACGACAAAAAAAATAAGATAGCGGTCTAAGGGTAAAAAAAAGTTCATGGTAGCAGCAAACAACACTTCATTAATATTGTTTTTCTTCTTGCTCTCTGAAAACTGTGAAAATATATTGTGGAATTTCATTGGAATTACATCGTTATTTGTTATTTTCACCGCTGGCATGCAAAGGGTTAACACTTAGAATGCTGGAAACGTAAATGGTCATCTGCTGTTGTTTTATATTTTGTCTTCTTTCTAAAAAGAAATATGGTTTGAAAGCACATTAGAATCATTTTCATTGGAAGCATGTTTATTGGAAATGATTCGAAAATATTTTCTCAGTAATTTTTCAATGAGAAAAATGTAAAATAAAAGACAAACAGCAGATGACAAATTTAGCATTGTAAGGGTTAAAATTGTTTACTCTAACAAATAACTTTATGTGAAGTGACTGTGCAACTCTGATTTTCAATTTGTGGCTTTAAATTTTGTAGAGTGTATTTGATAAAATAGTGCTGCAGTCATCACAGGTTGAAGTAACGGACCAAGGTCTATAAATACATTAAAAATGCCTAAAAGCATCCATAAATGAAAAATAATAAGCTAAAAATTATTTGTTTACTCCCTCTATAATCACATATACCTGATTATAGAGAGAGTAAAAAATAATTTTTAGCTTATTTTTTTTAGCACGACTATTCGAAGAATAAGTAGAGCTTATGTTGTCACCCCGGCGTCGGCGTCGGCGTCGGCGTCGGTGTCGGCGTCGGCATCACGCCTTGGTTAAGGTTTTTAGTCAAGTTTGTATATGGAATACTACTGGCCCTACACCCACCATACTTGGACAACTTCATCTCCTAGTGATGTACATCAATAACCCCTGATCTATATTTGACCTTGACCTACATTTCCTCTTGAATTACTTGGTTAATTCCCCTTGGTTAAGGTTTTTAGTCAACCTTGGTTAAGGTTTTTAGTCAAGCTTGTATATGCAATACTACTGGCCCTACACCCACCATACTTGGACAACTTCATCTCCTAGTGATGCACATCAATAACCCCTCATCTATATTTGACCTTGACCTACATTTCCTCTTGAATTACTTACTTAATTCCCCTTGGTTATGGTTTTTAGTCAACCTTGGTTAAGGTTTTTTTTCAAGCTTGTACATTGAATACTATTGTGCATCCAGACACCATACTTCGACAACCTTTTCTCATAGGTATGTACATCAATAACCCCTGATCTATATTTGACTTTCACCTATATTTCCTCTTCAATTACTTACTTAATTCCTTTTGGTTAAGGTTTTTAGTCAACCTTCTATATGGAATACTACTGGCCCTACACCCACCATACTTGGACAACTTCATCTCCTAGTGATGTACATCAACAACCCCTGATCTATTTTTGACCTTGACCTACATTTCCTCTTGAATTACTTACTTAATTCCCCTTGGTTAACGTTTTTAGTCAAGCTTGTAGATGGAATACTCCTGGCCTACACCAACCATACTTGGACAACTTCATCTCCTAGTGATGTACATCAACAACCCCTGTCCTATATTTGACCTTGACCTACATTTAACCTTGAATTACTTACTTAATTCCCCTTGGTTAAGGTTTTTACTCGACCTTGGTTAATTGCCCCGTGCAGGCACCGGGGCGGGATCAACTGATCCTGAGAATAGTGCTGCAGTAGCCATTGCTTGTCGTAAAAGGCGACTAAACTGGCTTAACGATTGGGTTCATACTTTCCGGAACCCACTATACCGGATTTGGCCCTCATGTACATTTTTGGCTTTCTTGTATGTGAGAGTTGAGTCCGGCTATGCCCCATATATAAAAGTAAGATTAGCGCTAATCCTATTACTTTTAGGGGATGGGATAAATGATGCTGGTGTGGCGAGGGCCTGGCACCAGATCAGGTTGTTCTAATTTCAGGACTGAATATATATTTTGATTGTAAATATTGAGTTCTGAAGTTGGTATTTACCCCCCTCGGACAGGTGGATACGGGACATGACCCCGTTGACCCGTCTGCGTGTAGACTCCCGGAGGCTTGTACCTCTATGTCAGAAAAGCGGACGTTAAACCCTATTCACTCACTCACTCACTCGACCTTGGTTAAGCTTTTTACTCAAGCTTGTACATGGAATACTATTGTGCATACAGACACCATACTTGGACAACCTTTTCTCATAGTGATGTACATCAATAACCCCTGATCTATATTTGACCTTAACCTACATTTCCTCTTGAATTACTTAATTCTCTTTGGTTAAGGTTTTTAGTCAAGCTTGTAGATGGAATACTCATGGCCCTACACCAACCATATTTGGACAACTTCATCTCCTAGTGATGTACATCAACAACCCCTGACCTATATTTGACCTTGACCTACATTTAACCTTAAATTACTTACTTAATTCCCCTTGGTTAAGGTTTTTACTCAACCTTGGTTAAGGTTTTTAGTCAAGCTTGTAGATGGAATACTATTGTGCATACAGACACCATACTTGGATAACTTTTTCTCATAGGGATGTACATTAATAACCCCTGACCTTTATTTTACCTTCACCTACATTTAACCTTGAATTACTTGCTTAATGTTTATAGTCAAGCTTGTATATGGAATACTTCTGGGCATACATCAACAATACTTGTACAGCTTCATCTCCTAGTGATGTACATCAATAACCCCTGACCTATATCTGACATTGACCTACATTTAACCTTGAATTACTTACTTAATTTCCCTTGGTTAATGTTTTTAGTCAACCTTGGTTAAGGTTTTTATGCAGGCCGCAGCCACCTTGTTTGTCAAGCTATGTGCACATCGACAACCCTCGTAGTCGAGCTATGCTGTTCTCCTACAGCTCTTGTTTCATTTATGGATGCTTTTAGGCATATTTAATGTATTTATAGACCTCGGTCCGTTACTTCAACCTGTGGCAGCCATTGGCCACTTCCTTTTTCAGACTGTAGTACACTAGTGATATTTTGATATACACATTCCTTTACCGTTTCTAAGAAAAATGTAACAGTCAGTCTTATTTCCATTTTTTTTTATGGAAACACAGATAAATGGGTTAATTTTATCACTTTCTATGCATACTTGAGACACAGTCATAGAGAATAGTAGGTTAGTGCCGTGAATGGGAAAAAATATCTGGCAAGGCTCAGGAAACGGGATGGGCGAGGCTCTGCCGAGCACATCCCGTTTCCGTGCCGCGCCAGATATTTTTTCCCATTCACAGCACTAACCTACTATTCTATTTATCCCGTCAACACCTACAAATGGCTGTAAAATGCAAAAATTGTATTGACTGGATATCAAAAATGTGTTTCACGGCACATACGCACTGTGTTGACGGGATAAATTTCAATGTCAGGTAACCATACTATAGAATACTGTAACAAATTTGGTGGAGAGCAACTAACTTTTAAAAGTAGCTATATTAAATTATAATTTAATTTAATGGGCCCAATAGGCAGTAATATCATAAAATTTAGATCTGTGACACATACTAAGTCATTGATGTATTTCTCATTGCTAAAACGAGCAAAAGTAAATCTCATTTTGATAATATTTATTGACAACATATAACAAATCTAACCTAAGCTTGGCTTGCAGATTTGACAGGAAGCTGTCAGTAAAGCTATGGCAAGTGGAATTGCACCTACGTTACGCGTAGCACAATTAGTTGCTTGCTCTGGATTTACAAGTTAACAGTCTACCTCAATTGCAATGGGTGATTGTAGTTAGTTATCTCCTGTTGAATTTATTTATAGAAATCCGGTCCAAATTGTGCATTTTGGGTCCTTATTGCTTGTAAAAAGAGCGAATGTAGAATGATAAGATGTGAAAAGGAGCAATTATAGTGATTTCAACTAGTGTTGATCCAGATCATCCTATGTATCTGCGCAATCTGATATTGGACTACATTATTTGCCAGATTTATATTTTCACACATATTAATGTTATTGCAAACAGTGTAAACTCGGATCAGAAAGATCTGGGTCTACTCTGTTTACAAACCTCAATTTTTGTGCTATTCAATAAGAAATAAATGCTGAAATACAGCATAGGACTGGATATCTATAAATAGATTTGCAAAGGGTAATAACTGACCATGATCGTGGGTGGTTGGTCGGGCGAACGCGATGGTGTAAATTAACGGTGGGGTTCCTCCTTATAGGAATTACGATTTGCCTGGTTTGGCCCTCAGGTACGTTTTTATCTTTGGCTCTTTTGTTACCTGGGAGTTGAATTGGGTTATTACCCATTATAAAAGTAGTAAGATTATTACTGAACCTAATGCTTTTGGGAGGGGGCCAATTAATTCTGGTGTGGTGAGGACCTGGCATCAGATCAGGATTATTTTGATTTCAGGGCAGAATATATAGTTTTTTTATTGTAAATATTCAGATCTGATTTTGGGATCCCCCCTCCCCCCACCGCCCCACTTGTACATGTACTTATACAGGTAATATATGGGATTTAGTACTAAACCCATTGACCTGGCCTTAAATGACCAAATGACCTGAGCTGTTGATAGGTCGTTAAACCCCAACAAACAAACAAACAAACTGACTTTGATCTCAATGGTAGCATCTAATTATACCCCCCCCCCCCCCCCCCCCCCCCCCCCCCACCCCCCCCCCCCCCCCCCCCCCCCCCGCAACGAAGTTGTGGGTGGGTATACTGGAGTCAGCTTGTCCGTCCGTCCGTCCGTCCGTCCGCCCGTCCGTCCGTCCGAGTTTCCATGTTTCCGTGTTTCCGTGTTTCCGTCCATCACAAAACTTAACAATTGTAAATTTCCTTTTAACTTCTCTTTCCCTTTGCGGAAATCTTTCATATTTTACCCGCCCCTTCTCTGACACTCATACATCATTCTGCAACAAACCTATGACCCCATTTATGCCAGGGGTCAAGGTCACGGACTTAGAAACTTAGAAAAAAACGAAAACTTAACAATTGTAAATTTCCTTTTAACTTCTCTTTCCCTTTGTGGAAATCTTTCATATTTTACCCACCCCTTCTCTGACACTCATACATCATTCTGCAACAAACCTACGACCCCCATTTCTGCCAGGGCTCAAGGTCACGGACTTATAAACTTAGAAAAAAACTAAAACTTAACAAATGTAAATTTCCTTGTAACTTCTCTTTCCCTTTGCGGAATGCAGTGATATTTTACCCCGCCCTTCTCTGACACTCATACATCATTCTGCAACAAACCTATGACCCCCATTTATACCAGGGGTCAAGGTCACGGAATTAGAATGTCTAGTTTGCTTTTTTCAACTGGAACCACCATCACACTCTCCATATGTGCTGACAGTCTTTTATCTGAAAATGATAGTATGCGAGCTGGAATTCATTCTAGGTCGGGGCTGACGCAGGGGGGGTATTCCGTAAGCCCCCGCTTACTGACAAATCTAGTTTCAGATGGTTACCACGGGGATACTCACTCTAATGCAATAGACTGGGATAAAACGTATAGTGGCTTTCAATGTTGCAATTGCATGTTCTGATAGTTTCCAAACCGTAAATAACTAAATGGGGTTAATCCATGACAAGCCAGATACAATTACAGTAGTATGAAAATTTGTAGAAATTTTCCCGCTATTTTCTTTATTTCTCTTTGAAAGTATATGTTGTTACCACTCATGTGAACCGTCTCAACGAGACGGTTCAAATGAGTGGTAATATACTTTTATAGACAAATAAACAAAATTATCAGATTTTTCAATAAAAAAAATTGTATCCATAGACTTCAAGGGTTATGTGAGACAACATAGAGTAAGGGTGTATGGCATTGGATCAGGACACTGTCTGACTGTACTGAATTTTTGTGTATTTGTACTTGCTAATGTTCTATGTAATGTGTCGGTGAATGACCTTGCTATTGGAATGAATGGTAAAACCCAATCAATCAATCAATTTCTAATGTCTTTGCTATGCTATTAACATGATATTTAAGCACTAATGGCTGGCAAATGCTACCTTTCAACTCTAGTAACCAGGGGGCTGTTTTACTAAACTTTGTTCAACAAAAATGTTTTAAGTGCAAAATCTGTAAATTTCACATTAACAATGTGTTCTTGCAAACAATTATTGGATTTACATTTATTGAGCATAGGCTGCATATGCAGCCTATGTTCAATAAATGTAAATCCATCAATTGAAATTTACAGACTATTCTAAATCTGCACTTACAAACATTTTAGTCGTACAAAGTTTAGTGAAACGGCCCCCAGTCTATCCCCAGACCAGCGAGCGTGTTTGCATAGTTCTCCTTTCAGTCATTGATGTGTCCACTGCTACAAGTAAACACACATGTACTGTATGTTCAGGATGTTTTACAGTGTTCCTTCTCAGGTCCTGTTTGTTTACCACCTACCCATATATTGCTATTTACAGTATTTATTCTAATAAACACCCCCGGGGCTATGCAATCAATTAAGGATCAAAGCGTGGAAATTAGGATCAAAATATGTTATTTTCACATATATGAAAATAGCATGTTTAGAATGCAAATAATGGAGGGGGGCTACTATTAGAGAGGGGGCTACTATTAGAATTAATACGGTATTTCTGGCATACGATGAGAAATAAATTATCAAATGTGTTTGTAATGCTTGCGATCGAATGCGGTATAACCCTAGTTCAGCCTGGAGAAGTATCATATCTGAGCAGGGTCTATACTGGTTAATACATGAATTGGGCCAATATCATTTATACACTAATTTATATTTGTCTCATGACTCGTTATGCTTTGACATATATGTATATATATACTGATGATACTCTACATTGACTCGGTATGCACATCAACGTTACTATAAAGTCAAAAGGGACGTTTCATCTGCGGAACAAAGTCACATGACATTACCGAACTTATCATCCAAAGACACTAGTATTGTCTTATCCATATGTACAAATGAGCCTCGGAAGTCCTAAGCATTTCCTAGCCTACATAATCTAGCCTGGTATTTTCTATTTATGGAGGTGGAGGACGACGAAGACCAAAGCAGTCTAATGGAGGAGACAACAGTGGAGCGCCCACCCTCGGCAGAACAAACACGATGTACCAGAACCCCACCTCCACAGGGTATGGCGGGTTTGCCTACTCTAGCACAGGGAACCGGGCACAGTTTTATCTCAATCAAATCCCTTACATAGCCGCACAGTCGTCACAGGCTGCCGAGTATGTTGAGTGGTTGACCAGGTACAGACCTTGCTGCTTGTCTGAGGGAGCCTTTATGATTACACAGTTTTATAAATACGTTTATTTCTTTGATGTTCCTCTATTTAATGAGATGTAGTGTCACGATTAGTCGAGTGATTAATTAATCATTGAGAATCTCTACTGTAATATTAATAAATGACTCCTTGGAAATATCTCAATTTGAGATATTTCCAAGGAAAGTCATTTATTAATATTACAGTAGATAATCCTCATAATTATGGTTACATATAGGATTTTTTACAAAACTTATTTCTTGGCCAGATATTTGGTAGAAGGTTGGGTGGGCAACTGTGCAGCATCAACCTTTCCCTTCCTGTGACTTACTACAATTTTCACTTGTGTCCTTTGTGAGTTTTAAATGTTCACCTTATGTCTTTTAGCAAACGTGTAAAAGTCCATTTCCATCGGATATCATTACCTTATCATAATGAAGCTGTTTTCCATTGTCCATAGATAATTCAGGTTTAACAAAATTTCGGGATATCTTCAGTTTCCTTAACCCTTAGACCACTATCTTGTTGTTTTTTTTGTCGTCTGCTGTTTATTTTCTATTTTTATCATCAAAAACATGCTTTGACAGCACTTTAGAATAATTTATAACATGCTTTGACAGCACTTCAGAATCATTTCCATTGGAAATGATTCTGAAGTGTTATCAAACCATGCTTTTATTGAGAAATTAGGCAAGATATGAAAGCAACAGCAGACGACAATTGTTGTGAGTAGCAGTCTAAGGGTAAAGTATATATCAACAATATGTCACTTGATGCAGTTACTTTCCAGAAATAATTCTTGTCCCTAAATAGTGTATGCATTCATGGCCCTTTTGCTGCTCAATTTGTGCATTTAGCAACTGTGTAAGTGTCCATTCCAAGTGATATCTTTACATTCCCTTCACCAATTTCAACCCAATTCAGTGTATTACAGCTGCCAGCCAAACATAATTTTCCAGCAGTATTGTATGCTTACTTGGTGCATTCAGCGTATTTATAAGTTTCAATTGAGGTTTCCTTTTCTCTGTGTAGCACTCACTCCTAGATAAGTTGTCTCTATCTCATAATATTCACTCATTTATATTACAATGTTATAAACAAAATAATTGGAAAATGATTATAGAAATGCCGCTATAATCCATGATTGCTCCCAAGATCTGATATGATATATATAGCTATGATCATGATTGTGTGCTTCAATATTTGTATATCAAATGTGCTGAACACGCTTCTTGTCAAATAGTCTGATTCAGTGGATGTTTGCTTCGTGTCATGCTTCTTGCAAACATTGTGGTTTGTAATCTATACTAGTTCTTGTAATGGAATCTATGTACAATTGCTTAGCTTTGAATTAGTTTATGGTATTTCCCCGCATACATTGTACATGTGTGTATTACAAAATTTTTCAAAATTATCTATTTTAAAAGTATAATTATGTAAATATTAACATGATGCTTATGTTAAAGAGATTTTCAGTTGTGCCCCTCAGGCTCGCACTTAGCAGGTGATATCTGCACTCTTACTGCAGTATATATGTGCATACATTGTATAATCTATCTGGCTTTGATGCTTGTACTAAAATCTGCTTTTCCTGTAGTCATTGAAATAGACAGAAACTCATATTTTTAAAATAAAATACATACATAAAGAATAGTCGGTTAGTGCCATGAATTGGAAAAAATATCTGGCGAGGCTTAGGAAACGGGATGGTCGAGGCTTGCCAAGCTCATCTTGTTTCCGTGCCGAGCCAGATATTTTTTCCAATTCATGGCACTAACCTACTTAGTAATATTCTATTTATCCTATCAAAACTTTAAAACAGCATTTAAATCAACGTACATGTAATTTAGTTAATTTAGCCTTCAAAAGTGAGATAGCTAAGAACTGAATTGCATCAAATGCTCCTTTTTGCTCGATGTACAATGCTCTTTCAAAGTTGTGAAAATGGTGACCTCGGGGTCAAAAATGGGCGTGGCCCGTGGGGTCAAATTGGGGTCAAATTTTATTTTTGACCGAATATGCTCATGTCATATATCAAATTGAAGGTATCGATGAGGCGATTGCTCTGGTGCAATATTTGTCGGAATCGGATGATTATGTCATCCATGATGGCCGCCAAAAGGTCCATTTATTCGAGATTTTGCACGTCTTTTTCTCAGGAAAGACATGGCCGATGTTGGCCAAACTTCATAGTAAGTTAAGATCCTTTGGTGAAGCATTTTCAGATTTGGTAAAATGAGAGTCATCGCTTAATCCAAGATGACCGCCATCTAAAAATAGCACAATTTTTTTAAAACATGAACTCAATGTCACATTCTCCTCTGGTGTTCATGGAGTCAGGTGAGCGAATTAGGGCCATCATGGCCCTCTTGTTTTCTTTTGTTTTTATCGTTCATCAATCATGGAAACAACAACAACAAAAACAACAAGATGGCGGCTTTCCGGTTTACTCGAATGGTGACGAGCTGAATCAATGCATCCTTAATTAACAATTACAATATGTGTGCCGTACTGCAGTCAGTCATGTTCAACAGATGAGTGTTCTGTTTATATTTTGTTACCGAAAATGTGAAATTACAGCTCCTTTTCAACAAAATGTACTGTATTCACCAGACCCAACCATTTTCATTCAGAGGCGGCTTTACAATGATTCCGATCTGTACAGAATAATAATCAGCACAATAAACAACAATTATATTTTTTTATTTCCCTACCTGACTCGATTCACTGGGAGCAGCCGTTTTTAATTTAAATGACGTAATCATATTAATAATGACGTCAGTCATTTCTGAATGATGCACGAAATGCAGCAGAGAGCAAACACAATTGGAAAGAGGGTCTTAATGGAAATTGATTTGGCATCCAGAAAATGGCATGCACTTAATTTTAACAATTTAAATTTAACAATTTTATTTTCCAGCGATAAAGTTTTTATTTGCCAAATTTAACCAGCGCATTGTGAACAGTACCATTTTCATCAGTCAAGAAGTATGCTCTCAAAAGTAGTCACCAAGACGATTGGCGCTTTTGAATTGTGATGCGGTTGTACTTTACATGAATCAATATTGAGTCATGTATACCCCTCTTTTCATGTATAGTAGCCGCTTCATTGACTGGATAAAATGATATAATGTGTCTGCTAAACTACTGTTATTACAAGAGCCAGATCAGCTCTTAAAATAGTGGAACTCAAGATTTGTTTGTCTTTACTTTACGGTTTTGTTGGGGTGGCGAGGGGTGGCGAGTGTTAAGCAACTTGTAACTTGAGGATCAACACATTTGGAGTCCCTGGTCCCAGATAACTAATCTCGGTAGCAGTATTAAGGTAGCAGTCCTCATAGCAGTATTAAAAACATCTGATACTGATGATGCTTTGTTGCACATACTAATGCCCAAGGAGATGTTATGTAATGACTTTGTGACTGACTGCCAGCGACTGGATTTGCTTCTGTCTATTTCAACTATGTATGCCATGTAATAACACTGCTAGGTAATTTTTGTCGTTCCTGCATTAGCAGAAGGTGCGACTATAGTCGCCGCTGTTTCCGTCGTCGTCCAAAATGTCAAAAACTTTGTACAAGCTTCGTCATCATGCTATAACTTTAATATTACTTTACGGATTGCTTCAATATTTGAACACTTGATACATGTAAGCATTAGGAACACTCTCATGCCGCCAGTGCACATGACCTTGACCATTCAAATTTTGTTTAGCCTTTTTTTTTGGCGTCAAAAACTTTATACAAGCTTCGTCATCATGCTATAACATCATGCTATAATTATTTACGGATTGCTTCAATAGTTGAACACTTGATACATGTAAGCATTAGGAACACGCTCATACCACCAATTCACATGACCTTCACCTTTTTTACCGTCAAATTTTTGCTGAAACCATTTTTTTGCGTCAAAAACTTAGTACAAGCTTCCTCATCCTGCTATAACTTTCATATTACTTGACGCATTCCTTCAATGTTTGGACACTTGATACATGTAAGCATTTGGAACACACTAATGTCACCATTCACATGACCTTGACCTTTTTTACCTTCAAATTTTTGCTGAAGCACTTAGCCATATTTTTTTGCTTTAAAAACTTTGTAAAAGCTTCGTCATCATGCTATGACTTTCATATTACTTGATGCATTCCTTCAATGTTTGGAAACTTGATACATGTAACCATTAGGAACAAACTGATGCCGCCATTAACATGACCTTCACCTTTTTTACCTTCACATTGTTGCTGAAGCACTTAGCCATTTTTGTCGCACCTGCTTTAGTAGAATGCGTAACGCTTTTTCCTGTGTCATCGTCAGGCGCAGATTTCTTTTTCCATGAAGTTAAACCCCCCTGTATACTGGCTACACCTCGACCAACGATATTGTGACCTTCCGTAATTTCATATTGTCGTTTGCCAACCATAAATTGTTTGATTTTGCTATTGGTGATCGTTTCCTCGGGAAACTGACCCAACATGACAGACAGGCATGGCGAGATATAGGAAATTATAGCGATAGTCCATGTGCAAACTTTTGTTCACATGTACATTCATATGTTAGTCACATGCTCCCGTCTCGGTATATTCACACGTGGACAATCTAACATGGGGTAATTTCAGCATAATTTAACAATATGGTTCATCCCAATACTTTTTGAGGATGGGGCTATAGTGACTCGAGTGTGGTGAGAACCTCGCACCAGATCATGTGATCCTATTTCCAGGGTTGAATAAATATTTTTCTCAAGTTCTGAATTCCATACAGGTGCCATAAGGGATTTCACCCTGTTGACCCAGCCTAATATGACCTTAGCTGTTGAAAGGCTGTTAAAACACCATTAACCCATTACATTTGGAATACATCTTTACGGGTATGAATTTTTTTAATATTTTATATATATTTTGTCAATGAAAGTATATGTTGTGACCACTTATTTGAACCATCTCAACGAGATTGTTCAAATGGTGGTCACGACATATACTTGGAAGGACATAGAAAATATTTAGGATTTTCCACAAACAAAATGACGTATCCTCAGCATGAAATGGGTTAATCAATGTGTGACCCCATGATATGCATGTCTATGTCAAAGTAATGCAGAAACTTTAACAAAAATCCTGCTACAACATTGTTTTCTACCGACAAGGCATTTGCAGGCGCGACACCGCTTCCGTGGCGGAATTCTTGTTCTTTAACTAAGAACATTCTCTCTGACACTGCACATTTCTTTTCTGGTATTGGCCAGCTATTTGCATATGATACAAGTCTGCCTGCTTGTGTGCTAGATGTAGATGTTGTGCTTTTCTTGTCTGATTGCAGTGCACACACAGCTGGTGGTGGTGTGAAGCCTCATGCTGGCAGTCATGGAGGGCTTTCAAAATGGTCTTTGTTTACAATTACTTGTATTACTTTTCATTTTAACACTTAGACCGCTATCTTATTTTTTTTGTCGTTTGCTGTTTATTTTCTATTTTCCATTTTTATCATCAAAAACATGCTTTAATGACACTTTAGAATAATTTACAACATGCTTTGACAGCACTTCAGAATCATTTCCATCGGAAATGATTCTGAAGTGCTGTCAAACCATGTTTATATTGAGAAATAAGGCAAGATATAAAAGCAACAGCAGACGACAATTGTTGTGAGTAGCGATCTAAGGGTTAAAGAAGCAAGTACCGGTAATATCATATTCTATCAAATTATCTCTGTAACAAGATATTGAACGTGATTACTAAACAATTACTATAATTCATGATACTAAAACTGCAAAAATATTAACTACCTGTATGCAAAATGTATACGGTAATTTATTTGTAAAATAGTGTTGGGAATTTTCAAGGTGAGGTACCTACAGCATGCTCATACACTCTATAGTACGTGTGTCACATGACTTTACCACCAGCACATGAAGTTATTTGCAATTTTTCTCCTACAAATATTGTGTATTTGTATTGATGCCACATTTGTAGAATACGTTTCTAACATAAACAAATCAGGTGTAATTGTTCACCTTCATCGTTCTTCCTCTTTAGATGGTACATGTATTGTCACAGTTCTATAGTTTTTGCACGTGATGAAACATAGAAATAGTAAACCCAAAGGAGACCAAAGAGCCCAAGCAAACCATATGTTTACATGGTGCACTTCATATTACCAAACGGAAGCGTATTCTCACAATTGCAGTAATTTTACTAAGTTACTGACACTTCTAATGACGTTTAAAACATGATGACGTCAACGTCAAAACATCATTGCTTTGCCACGCCATTTGCGATGTCATTTGGAACGTCTTCATTTTGTTTGTTTGCCGTAACAATAGCGCATAAATATGAATACGTAATTAGGGTGATACGGCCAGCCAATCAAATTCGCTCTTGGTGTTATTACACATGTGTCATATCACATTTATGAAATGGGTTACAACGCATCATAACCGGGTTTTCATGTGATAAAGCCTTATCCCTTGTACACCCGCGTGGTTTGGTTACTGTACATGACAATGTCTACAGCACCAGAATGGCTGATCTTCACGTCAGACCTTCATTAGAATATGGAAGTATGTAGTGTTTAACCAATAAATAGTTAATCTTACAAACTCGACAATATATATCCAAATACTTGAGGCATCACTTCTTCTATTTCATGTCATTAATATGTATTATTGTGTAGACAATTGCAGACATCATCCAACAATTAATTAAGCTTTAACATTAAAAACCCTGGTGACTGTCGTATGTTTTAGACACGTTGTGGATATTCGTAATATGGAAAATAGAGCCATTATTGAACATGCCAGAAGAATAATGATACTTGGTCATGTACAACATCACAAACATGCTCACCTCATCAAGAATATAGAAAGGTTCAAGTTTCAGCAACCATAGAATATAATTTAACCCTTAGGCCGCTACTCACAACAATTGTCGTCTGATGTTATATCTTGCCTTATTTCTAAATAAAAACATGGTTTGACAGCACTTCAGAATCATTATTCTAAAGTGCTGTTAAAACATGGTTTGATGATAAAAATGGAAAATAGAAAATAAACAGCAGACGACAAAAAAATTAAGATAGCGGTCTAAGGGTCAATCCAGTTGAAGTACCTGTCAAAGCATGTTGTAAATTATTCTAAAGTGCTGTTAAAACATGGTTTGATGATAAAAATGGAAAATAGAAAATAAACAGCAGACGACAAAAAAATTAAGATAGCGGTCTAAGGGTCAATCCAGTTGAAGTACCGGTAAATACAAATGTACATATTTATTTCATCTGGTGTTGCATATGCAGATGTGTCTTACATAATTTAAATCAAGATTCAATGTAAATTGAGAATTCTTGGGATGAAATAATCAAATGTAATAAAATTCTGATGTTTATCTGGGAAGGAAAATATTTAGTCAAGAGTAATACAATGACTCAATGTATATGTTCTTGTATTTATTCACTATTGTCTGTCCGGGCAAACGGAGCCTAAGACAAAATAATACATAGACTTATTGTTTAGGGGCTATTCCTTTCATCTTTTAAAGAGCAAAAGGCCCATAAACCCAAAATGTTAGAACGTCCGCGTCTCTCCATCTGTCTGTCTGTTGCGTTAAAGCTCTCGGCTACTTACTATCTCTGTTACGTAAGGATTGGCTTGAAACTTTATATACCGGTACTTATTTGTACATCATCCATATTTTCACCCATGAGGCCCCTGTGCTTAATGTCAAGGTCAGATGACTTAGAAATTTGCATTCACCCTTAGACCGCTATATTTTTTTTTGTCGTCTGCTGTTTATTTTCCATTTTTATCATCAAAAATATGCTTTGAATAATTTACTACATACCTTGACAGCACTTCAGAATCATTGGAAATAATTCTGAAATGCTGTCAAAGCATGTTTTTATTGAGAAATAAGATATAAAAGCAACATCAGACAACAATTGTTGTGAGTAGCGGTCTAAGGGTTAAAGTTTTTGAAGGGTACCGGTACATCCTCCGTCAGTGTTTCTGATTGCTTGTGCTATACGTTTATGTACTTACGGTATTACCTCTGTTTTTGGATCTTGTGTAGTGCATGTAATCAATTAACCAACACTGATATATTATGTGCCAATGTCATGCGACATAATGAGGCTTACTGTTACATCGTCAACAAAAGTAGGCACCCATATCAGTTGTGTGTGTCTGTGTTTTCTGGTCAGGCTCTGCACTGTTTGCCATTTGGTCAGCAACACATCCATTCAGCCTCAAGTGAGCCATGTAACAAATTATCAGACAAAGTGTCGCATCTGTAGCCGATTTCATCAAAATTGCAAAACATACTTATCTAGCAAAGTATACCAGGGCCGTAGCCAGAGGTAAAAATCTACCGAGGCAAATCTTATGAAACGTGTATCCAGTGGGAGCGTGTAGCGCCACCCGCATCCTCAACGTGGCTACGGCCCTGTATACTTTGAGGAAGGAATCATTTATTTTTCTTGAAATGCATTATGTCATATAGAACTAACGACTGCATATATTTGATGATTAAAAGTATGCAGAATTATTATACTGAATTTATTACATTATCACAGCCAAAATGGCTGTGATAATGTAATAAATTCAGTATAATAAAAATTAATAAATTTATCTTTAAATTGAAAATTTATCCCCCTAAGTATACTTTGCTAGATAAGTATACTTTGCAATGTTGGTGAAATAGGCTACAGATCAGGATTTACACTGGCCAGAAATGAATACCGGTAAGCCTGGTTTTGTCAAATCACAGCCGTTATGTTTTGTTCTCAGATACTAATATTGCCAGCTTGCCGACAAAAGTTACATTTCAATATTTGCAGCCAGTGTTGCTACAGATGAAATGTTATTGATCCGAGAGATAATTTGCATATGTCGGATTATCAGAAAGCATTCAAATGTTGAAAATAAATGTCTTTGACCTTTTATGGTGTATAAACATGTATAAATAATTGATGCTATATTACACATGTAATGTTGAATAGGATTATCTGTAATGCATTACATGCTTAGGATGCACATTATTTTCGCAGACAAATGTAATTATTTCTCTTATTGATGCACGGATGTATGTATATGTTGTAACCACTCATTTATGCACGGATGTATGTATATGTTGTACCATATTTGATGCAGGATGTGTATATGTTGTAACCACTATTTATGCAGGTATGTATATGTTGTAACCATTATTTATGCACGGATGTATGTATATGTTGTAACCACTCATTTATGCACGGATGTATGTATATGTTGTAACCACTCATTTATGCACGGATGTATGTATATGTTGTAACCACTCATTTATGCACGGATGTATGTATATGTTGTAACCACTCATTTGGTGCAGGATGTAGTATATGTTGTAACCACTTAATTATGCACGGATGTAGTATATGTTTGTAAACCACTCATATGCACGGATGTAGTTATAGTTGTAACCACTTTATTTATGCACGGATGTATGTATATGTTGTAACCACTTATTTATGCACGGATGTATGTATATGTTGTAACCACTCATTTATGCACGGATGTATGTATATGTTGTACCACTTATTTATGCACGGATGTTTGTATGTTGTAACCACTCATTTGCAGGTTGTATGATATGTTGTAACCATATTTATGCAGGGTATGTATATGTAACCACTTATTTATGCACGGTGTGTATATGTTTCCACTATTTATGCAGGATGTTATGTTGTACATTATTGATGCGGTGATTATGTTGTAACCACTTATTTATGCACGGATGTATGTATATGTTCTAACCACTCATTTATGCACGGATGTATGTATATGTTGTAACCACTTATTTATGCACGGATGTATGTATATGTTGTAACCACTCATTTGTCTCAACGAGATGTTTCAAGTGTTGGGTGACAATGTATACTTTCAAGCAGAAATACGAAAATCTGCCTGCAAAAAAATGTATTTTCTTACACATTTAAGTGTCATGTAATAGGTTAAGTTGTTTACTTTCAATACTAGTTTAATAATCAAGTATTCCACAGTTGATAGAACATGAGTATTCAGAAAAAAAAATTATTTTCTTTGCTAAAAAATAAAAATACTATTTCAATTTACAAGTGTTGTCTATAATCTCTTTCAGAATGAACAACAGCAGAAACAACCGGAGATAGCTCTGCCCTTCCACAGTAACCTGAGGCAGTATGGTGATGGGCAGTCAGCAATCGTCTACCAGTGCCTAGTCATGGAGAATATCTATCTCAGCCAAACTTCCCATTAATTCTATGGATACAATCATTTTTATTAGAAAAAAATCAGATTATTCTATTTATTTCTCCATAAAAATATATGTTGTTACCACTCATTTGAACCGTCTCATCGAGACGGTTCAGATGAGTGGTAACAACATATACTTTGGAGAATAAGTAAAGAAAATAGTAACAATCTGTAACAAGTGTAATTGTATCTGGCCTATAATGGCGCCGTCTGAATTTGTTTCCAAATATCATATTGTCTTTATTTTGCCTCCTACAAATTGGCAACACTGGAAAATAAATTCTGTGAGTGACGATTCTTGTGTTCTGTAAAGACATTGATATTAAGAAAATATTATATAATGTGGAAATAGCAGACGACAATTATGTTCCAGACAATGAAGTGGTAAATAGTGCTATAGGATGGATGCTATTGAATATAGATTATGGGGAATATAGCATTTATGATGGCCATGTAATTTTGCATCTAGATATGGTGGTGGATTTTCATGGTAATAGTTTGTGCTGGGACTGCCAACTCGGACCAATTCGGTCGGATATGGCCGCACATTACTTGGTGTTTGTAATTTGTGTGTCCGTAGATCAGCAGGCGGGTGATCAATTTACCTCACAGTGTTTGCAGGCAGCACAGCCTCGGCTCAACTTGTGCATCTACATTCTAACCTGGGGCCCGTTTCACTTAACTTCGTATGACTAAAATGTTTGTAAGTGCAAATTTAGGATCGCCTGCAAATTTCAATTGATGGATTTATATATATTGAGCATAGGCTTCATATGCAGCCTATGCTCAATAAATGTAAATCCAATAATCGTTTACAAGAACACATTGTTAATATGAAATTTACAGACTATCATAATTTTGCACTTACGAACATTTTAGTCGTACAAAGTTTAGTGAAACCGGCCCCTGGACCTGCACTGGCGACCGTTTACTGTATGTGCTGCCATGCTGATACAACAGTTAAATTATGTGTCTACTGGTGTATGTGCTTTTACTCTGGGATCGGTAGCCTATTTCACGAAAATTGCAAAGTATACTTATCTTGCTAAGTAGACTTTGATGGAGACATTTTCAAAATTTATTATTTTTTATTATACTGAATTTATTACATTATCACAGCCATTCATTTTGGCTGTGATAATGTAATAAATTCAGTATAATAATACTGCATAGTTGTAATCATCAAATATATGCAGTCGTTAGTTCTATATGAAATTATGGATTTCGGAGAAAATAAATGATTACTCCCCCAAAGTATTCTTTGCTAGATAGGTATGCTTAGCAATGTTGGTGAAATCAGCTACTGAACATTCTCTGTTGGCAACTGTGCTGGTGAATGTATAGCTCTGGGTCTACGTTAGACTTGGTCTACATTGATGGTCTGTTGCATATTGTATTGTTATGTACCCTGAATAAATGTAAAGGGTGCATATAGTCGCCACCCTATCCGTCTGCGTCTAGTTGTCCGAGATTTGCGTTGGTGTGTTTCGACCACCTACTATCTCTGTTACCGTAAGTCATATTGGCTTGAAACTTCATATGCTTATTTGTTATCATCCATATTTTAATTCTATAGCTCACCCATGCAGCCCCTATGTATGCTCAAGGTCAAATGACTTAGAAATGTGCGCCTATCTCAGTTACCATAAGTCGCATTGGCTTGAAACTGCATATGCTTATTTGTCATCATCCATATTTTCATTCTATAGCCAACCCATGCGGCCCCTGTGCTCAAATGACAAAGAAATTTGTGTTGTTTTTTTGTCTCAAGTTTTTGAGATACATCCATCAGTGTTACTGATTCCTTGTTGACATTTGTACATTTGCCTTCATCTGTTCTCGCGTCCACATGTGTGCTATATAGACTTTGTACTTTGATATTTACTCAGAAAACTTTCGCAAAATACATAAACAAGGTGCATGATCACGTGGTTACAACAACAAGAACGTCGCCCACTCCAAAGTAAGTATTATTTGATATTTTCCTTAATATGCAACGGATTTTGATGAAATATGACGCAGCAAACGCGCCTTCAAGAGCTGCATTTGGTGGTCCATGGAGTTTGGCACAGACGTATGTCGTTTTTGCGATGAATCGATTTCCGTGTCGGTAGAAAATACAGAGACCACCAAATGCAGCTTAACAAGATGCGTTTGATGCGCCATATTTCATCAAAATCCGTTACGTAATAAGGACAATATAAAAGAATACGTACTTTGAATCAAATGGATTCTGGAAGTTTCAGTACTTGTTGTTGTTGTTAGTACCACGTGATCATACACCTTGATAAAACTCATAATCTGAATACATGGCTAATAGAATTAATACTCGTAGCATGTCCACCAATGCAATGATTATAAGCTTGTTAGTATAGATTATTGCCATCACATGGGTCATCTTGATAAGTCGTACAAAATTCACCTATTGTTTGTTAACGAGTCTCATATGAGATGAGCCATGTGATTTTTTACCTACGAAGATGTTCGATTTTTCATGAAAAATATTTACAGAAACTGATATTTTCTGTAAATGATGTTGAAAGTTGACCATTTTTTTATAGCAAATGCAAAATTCTATTCTGCATTTGCTCTGAACATTTCGTCAACTTTTGACGTCATTTACGGAAATTATTGTGATTGTTGTAAACTGATGATACATGTATTTTTCATGAGATTTCGCACATCTTCTTATGTACAAGATCACGTGGCTTGTCTCATATTCATGCATACTCAATATGGGCCGCCCGCTAAGAAAATGTACCTTGTGACATCTGCAACAAAATTGGATCCTGATATTTTGCTGTCACACCATGTGATTCTCGTCTTGATTTGGGTTTTGCTCACGACAACAAAGCTACTTGTAACGGCGAACAACAAAGTCCCTGATCAGACTGCGCGGATGCTCAGGCTGATCAGGGACTTTGCTGGTCGCCAATGTCATAGGTCTCTTTGTCCGCCGATGGCCCAACATTTTTGCGATATAAAACCGGAAAATGGTTGATATTCACCTCTATGACGTAGCCATATGTATATTTCTGTTGATGGTTCACGTGTGGTGTTGTTATGGACTAGTTTTATATAGTCTCTGTAAAGTGCCTTGAGTGTTGATTATTAATCAAAATGTTACGCGGTGTAGAATGTCGTTCCAACCAGGATCAGGTAGTCTTTTGTACAGATTCATGTTACGTCACTCGTGTTGAAATATTTTCTGTATGAGAGATTCCAGAAATATGTTGAAACTACACAAGAAATTGATAATCAATAACATCTTTGTAGATGAAATGAAGTTTAACCGTTTCAACACTACAGGCCTGTGTAGTGGTAGTAGTGGAAAGTGTTGATCCAGATGAGCCGGCTCGTGATGAGCCTTCTCATCAGGATCTATATAGTGTTTGGACCGTCTGTCTGTCCGTCTGTCCGTCCGTCCGTCCCTGCCGTCGTCCGTCCGTCCGTCCGTCCGTCCGTCCGTCCGTCCGTCCGGGCACACATTAGGGTACTTATGTGGCTAGCCCCACAGGGTTATGGACTTGTTAAAGGATAGGGTTGGTTACAATCGTTTTATGTGGCTAAAAATCGTTTTATGTGGCTAATATTTAACATGTGATAAGCCACATAAGTACCCTAATGTAAGAACGTCCGTCCATCTGTCCGTCTGTCAGTCTGTCAGTCTGTCCGTCCGTTCGTCACACTTTTCGGTTAACCACTTTGTCACAGTTTCTCAAATATGCTGCAGGTGGCATCCGCGTTCGACAGACGCATTTCTTGTTAAAAGTAATTTTTGAGAACAAGAACACCCCCTTTTCACAAATGGACTAGTCTTTAAATGATTTTGTGACGGTTGGATTGGTTGCAAAATTAACATATCAAAATCCATTGCAGTTACTTAGAGGTGACAGTATTAATGTAATATTGTGAGGTACAATAAGAAGATGAGCCATATACATCGTATAATAATCATATTTTCTTTGTGGCCAGTGTAGACCGAGACACGTCTCTGCATCCATGCAATCTATCATGGTCTACAATATTTGTATTTCTGCAAGAAATCATTCATTAAGTATGCACAGTAAGAATATGAAACAAAATCAGACAATAACAGCCTTGTCACATTTGTTTCCAGTACAGGACCAAACCAGTGTGCATACTCGCAGTCTAGTGAGGTCGACACTGTTCGCCATTATGTCAACAAACCATCTATTTTGCATCCATCAGAAAAATAAAAAATATCTTTATCAGGTATGTGCAGATTGATAACAGAAATGGTAATACATGTACATGACTAGTTTGGAAGTGAATGTGCTGGAAGACCTTCCATACCCAGACATTGATCTCGTAAAGAGGCAAAATTGTGTAACTAAGTTGAATGGCACACATGTGCAAAGTGTCAAAACAAATCTGTGCCCAGGTGGATCACTGTTGGTGGTTGTAATATGTAACCACCCTTTCCACCCTAGAGGTCGGAAAGCCAAGTTGAGCATACACGGAGTGGGTGGCAGGTGGAAGCATGCGATGGGTAATTTAATGATTGGGGTTCATCCACTCCGGAGACCTGGTTTGGCCCTGTTGTTGGCATTCTTGTATTTGACAGTTGAATCTGGTTATACCCCTTAATATAGGAATGAATGGCCTTTTTGTGGAATTTATCGGGGTATAAACTTGGAAAAGTCGCGGGAATACTGGACGACGGCCAGAAGGCCTCGTCCAGTATTTCTGCGACTTTTCCAAGTTTATATCTCCGATAAATTCCACAAAAAGGCCATTCTTTCCTTATAATTCCAGCATTTGAAATAAATTCATCAAGAAAATGTGTTTATTTTCCGTTTTCTTAAGAATTATTTCAACTGTGCCTGACGGTTACGGAAAGTAGTTCGGCATGGGAGTTTACTGGGATATAAATTTTGGACAGAGACTTGCTACGGGCCAATCAAATGTTAGGGAATTGTGTAAATATTTTTGTGCTGGAATTATTATGCAAGTATTACGATAATTCATAATCCTATTACTTTTAGGGAAAGGGGCCAAGTGATTTTGGTGTGGTATGGACCTGACACCATTTCACGTTATTCTAATGTCGGGGCTGAATATATTTTTATCGATGTAAATATTCCATTTTGATTTTGGGATTCTCCCCCCAATGCAGCAGTTTAAATACGAGATTGAACCCAATGACCTGGCTTTAAATGACCTTAGCTGTTGATAGGCCATTAAACACTAGTCAATCAATGAGCAAACACTGTAGATTCAGATGAGCCGGCTCGAAACGAACCGTCTCATCAGGATCTGCAGCATTTGTCACTGAAGTGTATTAATCTCTAAAAAAAAAGAAGCATGTTGTCATTAACGGAATAGTCCCAAAATTAGTATGAAAAAGCCAGCGTATATCATCCAGGGTTGAAAGGGTTAATTCTGCACAGAACACCAGGGCCCGGTTGCTCAAAACCTCTGTTAGTTTAACTTAACAGACTGTTAAATCCTTAGCAATGATTTAACAGTCCGTTAAGCTAACAGAAGCTTTGAGCAACCGGGGCCCTTGACAAGAAATTGTTTTGTTTGATCATGGCTTATTTATTGTGTGCATTGATTTGTCCATGGTATTTGTGAAAGGGAAATGTAACTGTCTCCCACTTCCAGTGTATGCACTGCATATTGTTTCACATATTTATGGAATGGACCTCATAGTATCCGCTCATTTACGCTACATAATTAGGTTTTAAACATTTTAAAAATGTGTTCATATCATATATGCATGTACCTGTATAATAATTATTTGTATATAATACAAACAGTTGGCATAGCTGTTATATATTGTATATTTTATTTGTCAACAATTATGAAAGTTATATTAATTTATTTCTGGAGAAATAATCTACATTTGAATGGTTCCATTAATGTTTGTTATGCCTTGGTGCAATGGTGAGAGGTTAATTGTTCATGACTGTCAGTAGCATGTATACCATGAACAAATAACATATTCCTTATGTTGATAATTGTTGTCAGCTCTTGAGTAAAATCTATCCCCTCAAATCTTTGAAGCTGTGATTCTTTTATTTATATTCTCTATTCCAGCTATGTTTTTAACCCTTACACCGCTATCTTAATTTTTTGTCGTCTGCTGTTTATTTTCTATTTTCCATTTTTATCATCAAAAACATGATTTGACTGCACTAACGAATAATTTACAACATGCTTTAACAGCCCTTCAGAATCATTTCCATTGGAAATGATTCTGAAGTGCTGTCAAACCATGTTTTTATTGATAAATAAGCAAATATATAACAGCAACAGCAGATGACTATTGTGTCTAGTGGTCTAAAGGTTAATTCATTATGCCCTCTACATGGGGTTGATTGTTTTCGCCTTTCTGTCTTATGTGTGCATCTGTCCATGCATGCGCCTGTTTATCCCTCCATCTGGAGAATTTCACTTGATGATTTTGGCTACTTAATATTTCAGGAAGCAACTCTGATTTACTGGCAACTTGAATTTAAAAAAATGTTTTCATGAAACATGTCATGTACAAAATATTGTAAAGTTATGTACAAAATTCAGATAGAATAAATATTGGATTAATTTATAAGCTCCCGGTGAATTGAGAAAACCTGTCTGCTCATTTTTATCTCACTAGACTAGGTAGTAGTTAATGTAGCCATCATACTATTTTTATACGTTTTGTATTGAGCATTTAAGAGATGGTTTTGACACTTGGTACATGTTTGTAGCTTCTTCATGGTGTGTCATGTCATGGACTAAAGAACTTTCCCATTTTGAACTTGGAAGATTTTACCAGCCAACCTGTTTTCAGTACTATCAAAGCAAGAGGTGGGGCAACCATATTATAGGAACACACTTTCTAGTTTGTTAACATGGCACTTTTCTTTTGGCTTTTTGCTTTTATTTCACGGTGAAGGATAGTAGAAGTAGTAAAACAGTATTTACAGTTAACCCTTTCAACACTACAGACCACTATAGCGGTCTGTACTTTACAGATGAGCCTGTACTTTATGCAAGTAATTTTCATTAGTCTAGTCTGAAATAATTTTGTAATGATTGGATTGGTTGTAAAATTAATATATCGCAGTTCATTCCAGCTATTTAGGGTTGATAGGGTTAACCCTTTGAATGCTGGGAACGAAAAGTGTTGTCTGCTTTTGCTTGATATTTTGCCTTTTTCTCAATACAAAATATGTTTGACAATGCTTTATAATCATTTCCATTGAAAATGATTATAATGTGCTTCAAAGCATGCTTTTTTATGAGGAAAATAGAAAATAAACAGCAGATGATAAAATTTAATTCAGCAGTGTATGGGTTAAGGAACAGTTCTATACCTGATCATCATTTGATTTGTTTGATTCAAAGATAATTGCTTCATGAATGTGATGGAATATATGTCTAACATATATATGAATACTGCCTCATTACTGTATCCTATACGGCACATGGAGTGGCCAAGTCGGCCATCTTTGTGTGTTCCAGCCATTAGCCAGTTTCACCTGTTCTGCCATTTGACAAAGAACTCAAAATGTGAAGTAGAACATGTGATATTATGTAGCTAATCACATGCAGAAAAGCCCGGAGAACAGACCATTATCAATTATATTACACCAAACTGTAAAATATGTCAGTTTTCTAGACAGGTTTGTGCCTGTGATTTTAACAACATGAACCACCATTTTAAATATCCTCATACACAGAAAATCGCACAGTGTATCACCTTTACCTGTCAAACAACACAACATGTACCATATATACCCACTAGTGGCCACTAGTGGCCACTACTGTACTGTTATTAACTATCAAATCTAGTGATATGTAAGCAGTTACCTGAGTGTATTGTTCATGGCGTTTACTCACCTACTATGTGAGTAAAAATGGCTTTACCTATGTGTAACGTGTCCACTAACATAGGCTGTACATCAGATTGAAAAGTTTACACATCCAAAATTTATTTTGAGATTGATGGGAGAAATACTCAGATATCTCGTCTTTTGTATAATTTTGTAACTGTACGATGGCTTGTACATAAAAAGATGGCGTAGATGGCAACACAATGCTCCATATAGTATACAATAACAAGACAATCTTCACATATGTTATATTCATATATCACATCACTCTTATGATGCAATTATCATTGAAGTCAAGTGTATCTGTCTATCACCTAATACCTTAAGCGAGAAATGATATAATTGTTCATCTCAAACACTGCTTATCCTAGTGGCAGTTGCAATGGACATTGATCATTTCATTTTCGCAATAATTTGAAGTTAAAACATATTGTTGCATGTTCAATATTTACTCAATTGCTTCAAGAGTGATACATTGTTAACTTTTACGTTGTAAATGTAATTCCATGTTTCGTTTTATGATTCAAATCACCATTACATTAATTTACAAATTGTAAATATGTACAAAATGTCACAAACTAAATGAATACACATTGTTTTAAAGTCACTCTTTTTATTAAATTATCAACCACATGGTCTTTGTCAAAATATTGTGAAACTATATTGGCAGTCTTATGTAATGTCCATATTGTAGCAGTAAACCAGATGTTAAGAGCCAGACGTCCTGATAGATTAATGATAGAAAAAAATGTGTCAACTGCGTTTAGTTTCCATATCAGCTTATATTTAAGTACATGTATTCGCTTACTTTCCAGATTTTACAGTGTTAGTCTGACTATGCGACACTGCAATATCTGTCACATACATTCCAAGTGTTGTTATCTAGGTGCAATTAGTTTTTATGCCAACCATCATAGTGGAGCCGGCATTCAGTGTTGCCCATGTCCATCCATACCTTCTTTCCGTGTGCCGTTGATAAACCTTGTAACTCGAAAAAACTTTTCTTCTGTAGTATATGCTTGATGCTCGGTAGTTACTGTCGGTACATTTACATTGTATATAACTTCCTTATGGTGTGTAAATGTGAAAACCAAATTTTGATTTGTTTGGTTTTATACACGGACCTATTCCATCGGCCCCATTTTGTTAGTCACAGCCATGTATAGGCTTTCCTGAATATACCCGGTAATAGGTTATCTGACAGACTTCTGGTGTGGTGAGGTTACATGTACATGTATTCTAATTTCAGGGCCGAGTATATTTTTTTCTGTAAATATTCAGTTCTGATTTTGGTATTTCCCCTCATCCATACATGTGAAATATCGGATTCAACCCTGTTAACCCGGCCTATAATGACCTTAGCTGTTGACAGACCATTAAACACCATGAAACTAGTAAATCATTGACCTTATTGGAAGAAAATGTGACTCGCCGATGGGCAAGAGCGGATATAGCATTGGTCCATGTATTTACGTACGTGCACTTCATTATGAACCGATTCGCTGAATTTGATATTTGGCCACACTGCGTGTCTAGGGATGATCTTTGTTTTGGATGCGCCCCACGTCTGACCGCCCAAGGTCACTGTGGACATATGTTCACCTTGTTTGTAAGGCAATTCTTTTTTCTTTTTATTATCATGGCTGCCAGTGAAGGGATTAGCTTAGTGATGGCGATGCCCTTGTTCATATTGTGATGAACTATCAGGTATAGACCACAGTCTTATAAATGGGTTATCAAATTGGATAATCATGAGTATAATCCCTTTGGTACACTCTAGACGTTATAATTGGCTAAACTTGACTTCATGTCCCTGAGTTTCTCCGTGCTACTTCCGCTGTAAAATTAAGTAATGTGATGTCAAACATTCAAGTAGTGCCATCTCTATTGATGTTGATTCCCGTGATATAGTTCTCAGGGAAGTTGCTAATGATTTTCCATGTCTGTAACCTATTTAAACAACTTGTCTATACACTTAATTCATGATTTCTAGCATACCATAATATACATGTACAGTGAAATGACTCTAAACCGGACACCCTGTAAATCGCTGTGTTGGTAATCTTGGTGTGTTTCCTTGTCACTTATCTCCAATGGTAACATCTGTACGAAATCGCAAAGCATAAACACGTGTCTTTGGGCGGTCATATGCCTGATTTACAGTGTAACCTCTCTAAACCGGACACCCTGGGGACCTCCGAGGGTGTCCGGTTTAGAGAGGTTCCACTGTATATCCAATTTATCAAAATGGTGCAGTGTCATTTAATTGGCTTCAGCTGACAGAATGGTCTTTTACCATGTTAGTTTAGTCCTCAGGGGCCCGTTTCACTAAACTTTGTACGACTAAAATATTCGTAAGAGCAAATTTAGGATCGTCCGGAAATTTCAATTGATGGATTTACATTTATTGAGCATAGGCTGCATATGCAGCCTATGCTCAATAAATGTAAATTCAATAAGTGTTTATAAGAAAACGGTGTTAATGTGAAATTTACAGTCTATCATAAGTTTGCACTTACGAACATTTTAGTCGTACGAAGTTTAGTGAAACGGCCCCCTGATCGTTGGGGAACATATTGCTCTTGAAGGATGTATGTCACCCATCAAGGCTACAAGGGGCTTATTAAATTTGCATTCTGTCTACGGTAACCCAGATCAATGTACACAGTCTAATCAGGCCCCCCACCCCCCAAAAAATTTGATGGACCAAAACTTTGATACATCAGTGGATACATAACGTGTTGTCATGGTAATTGTAAACAATGTCGAACACATGTACATGTGCATTGTGTTAATTATAATATTGTACAGATATATTTATTTTTCTTTAATGGAGATTGTGAATACTGGTATAATTATTTATTGTGTTATTTTACTGTAGTAATTAACCTATTTGATCTAATAGCAATATTTAGGCAACAGGATAAAAATACTTGCTTATTGTCCGTGAATGTACTTGTGGAAAAAGCGTCCTGACAACATTTTTGCTCATTTGTGCCACTCAAACGATACTCAAAATCGTTTGTGAACAGTGTAGCTCCAGAGCATTGAGTGAGCATATTGTATCTTTGCCTATGTGACAATATCTACATTAATTACGAACAGTCGATGTGTCCACCTACATGTGGTATAATCAGACTTGTCAGGTGTACGGATTCCAATACTACTACGGTATAAATCTTAACGCATCATGAAAAAATGTCTCAAATAACATATTAACCATTTTAACCATTGTAACTCCTGATAATACATGTACAGTCAATGAAAATAAGGAAGTTATTTGAAACCTGTTGGATTAAATGGGTTAATGAAATGCGTTACAATTGTATTAATAAGTATTATTTAGTGGGTGGTTGGTCGGGCGAATGCGATTGCATAACGGTATGGGGTTCCTCCTTATAGGAATCACGATTTGCCTGGTTTGGCCCTCGGGTACGTTTTTATCTTTGGCTCTTTTGTTACCTGGGAGTTGAATTGGGTTATTGCCCATTATAAAAGTAGTAAGATTATATCTGATCCTACTGTTTTTGGGATGGGGCCAAGTGATACTGGTGTGGCGAGGACCTGGCATCGGATCAGGATTATTCTAATTTCAGGGCTGAATATATAGTTTTTTATTATAAATATTCAGTTCTGATTTTGGGATTCCACCCCCCCCCACCCCCCCCCCCCGATGTGTACATGTACTTGAACATGTACTTGAACATGTACATGTACTTGTACAGGTAATATAGACGGCGTAAATTAACGGCATGGGTTCCTCCTTATAGGAATCACGATTTGCCTGGTTTGACCCTCAGGTGATTCTGGTGTGGTGAGGACCTGTTATCAGATCAGGATTATTCTGATTTCAGGGCTGAATATATAGTTTTGTTATTATAAATATTCAGTTCTGATTTGGGGATTTTCCCCCCATTTGTACATGTACTTGAACATGTACATGTACTTGTACAGGTAATATATGGGATTTAGTACTAAACCCATTGACCCGGCCTTAAATGACCTTAGCTGTTGATAGGCCGTTAAACCCCAACAAACAAACAAACAAACAGGTAGTATATGGGATTTAGTACTAAACCCATTGACCTGGCCTTAAATGACTTTAGCTGTTGATAGGCCATTAAACCCCAAACAAACAAACAAAATACAATTGTATTAAACAAAATGTCCGATATGGATCCATTAAATGCATAAGAACGTCTCATCTTTGTCGTATTTATCTTAATGCCATTTGTAAAGTAAAGTCGGGCATCAGTGGTTTGTTGATTTATGGGTATCTTGTCCCTTTAACCCTTAGACCGCTACTCACAACAATTGTTGTCTGCTGTTGCTTTTATATCTTGCCTTATTTCTCAATAAAAACATGGTTTGACAGCACTTCAGAATCATTTCCAATGGAAATGATTCTGAAGTGCTGTCAAATGTTGTAAATTATTCTAAAATGCTGTCAAAGCATGTTTTTGATGATAAACATGGAAAATAGAAAATAAACAGCAGACGACAAAAAAAATAAGATAGTGGTGTAAGGGTTGTAAGGGTGTAAGTGGTGTAATTATACCCCAGTCTGGGAAACTTGTCAGCTATAAATACATGCAGTTCAAAAATAGCAGAGAGCAATTCATTATATTTTCTTTTATTTCTCCCTGTAATATGTCTGGAGGATGCAATTCTAATGAAATTCCAACACATATTTACAGAAATAGTAAGAAATCTACTAAAACATTTCGAGTGGGTGGTAGTCGGGCGACTGAGACGGCGTAAATTAACGGTAATGGGTTCCTCCTTACAGGAATCACGATTTGCCTGGTTTGGCCCTCAGGTACGTTTTTATCTTTGGCTCTTTAGTTACCTGGGAGTTGAATTGGGTTATTGCCCATTATAAAAGTAGTAAGATTAGTACTGATCCTACTGCTTTTGGGAGGGGCCAAGTGATTTTGGTGTGGCGAGGACCTGGCATCAGATCAGGATTATTCTGATTTCAGGGCTGAATATATAGGTTTGTTACTGTAAATATTCAGTTCTGATTTTGGGATTTTCCTCCCATTTGTACATGTACTTGAACATGTACATGTACTCGTACAGGTAATATATGGGATTTAGTACTAAACCCATTGACCCGGTCTTAAATTACCTTAGCTGTTGATAGGCCGTTAAACCCCAACAAACAAACAAACTAAAACATTTTGCTTCACTTCCAATTCTTCCGGAATGATCCCCCTATTTAGGTTGGTGGTTGGTCGGGCGAACGCGATGGCGTAAATTAATGGTAGGGTTCCTCCTTATAGGAATCACGATTTGCCTGGTTTGGCCCTCAGGTACGTTTTTATCTTTGGCTCTTGTTATCTGGGAGTTGAATTGTGCTATCGCCCATTATAAAAGTAGTAAGATTAATACTCATCCTACTGCTCTTGGGAGGGGGCCAAGTGATTCTGGTGTGGCGAGGACCTGGCGTCAGATCAGGATTGTACTTGTACAGGTAATATATGGGATTTAGTACTAAACCCATTAACCCGGCCTTAAATGACCTTAGCTGTTGATAGGCCGTTAAACCCCAACAGACAAACACAAACTTGTACAGGTAATATATGGGATTTAGTACTAAACTCATTGACCCGGCCTTAAATGACCTTAGCTGTTGATAGGCCGTTAAACAAACCCCCTTTTTCGACTCCGAAATGTCCATTTTTGGTTTGTACAGCAGACTAGTCCTACAATTTTCAAACGATCCAATTCATACTTTGCATACCTGACCACCATCAAGTGCTGCTGTGCAAAACACACATTTTCACTCAAATCCTTATGGAATTGTCCCCTGTTTCGTCCCCGAAATTCCCATTTTTATACCCCCTATGTGATGGCAAGGGGGGCATATTGTGTTATGCTTGAGGTTCCGTACGACCGTCCGTCCAACTGTCCGTGCGTGTATATTTACGTCAAAAGTTTACATCAAAAAGTTTGTAAGAGTTTATCTTGAAGGATTGCTTTAATAGTTGGACAGTTCATTTACCTGAACATGTGTGACGCACTCACACCGCCAATCACATTACCTTGACCTTCAAAATGGTGCTGAAACACTTAGCCATTTTCTTACGTCGAAAGGTTTGTAAGAGTTTCTCCATCATGTAATATCTACAATATTACTTGATGGATTGCTTTAATATTTGGACAGTTCATTCACCTGAACATGTGTGACGCAGTCACACCACCAATGACATGACCTTGACTTCAACCTTCAAAATGGTGCTGAAAAACTGAAACACATAGTAATATTTGTATGTCAACACGTTTATAAGACTTCTCAAATGACTTTGAAATTTGTGTAAATTTAAAGTTTTCATTTTTTACACACAATCTCTAGTTAGAGTCCAGTATGACATGGGTACATGTCCATGTTTAACAAACATAATTTCTAGTTTAGTGGGCAGTTGGTTGGGAGCATTTGAAGGGTACATTTAACTATGGGATTCATCCTTAACAGTTTGACCATCAGGTACATTTTTTGCTTTCTGGTACATTTGAATTGAATCCGGTTATACCCATTATAAAAGTAATATGATTAGTACTAATCCTATTACTTTTGGAAAGTGGGGCTAACTGACTCTGGTGTTGTGAGGGTCTGGCACCCAGGTCAAGATATTCTAATTTCAGTGCTGAATATATATATGTTCTGTAAATATTCAGTTATGATTTTGGGATTTCACCCACATCTCAACAGGTAACATACCGGAGTCTACCCCGTTAACCCGGCCTAAAAGAGACAGGCCGTTAAACATTATTAAATAAAATATACGATACCATACCATACCATACTATACTATACAAGCCTCGGCGGGTGCGACATGTGGTTTACTAGTTTACTTGTATGGCGAACTAGTCCTACATTTCCCCATCGGTGGCAGGTGGGCGCATGCGATGGGTAATTTAACGATCGGGGTTCATCCTTACCGGAATTCCGAGTGTGTTTGGCCCTCGCATACGTCTTTTACATTTTGTACTCCTTATGTGAGTATTACAGTATTCGCAATCGTATTTTAGGGGAAGACGCCAAGTGACTTGGTGTGGTATGTACCTGACACCAGGCACATGCGATTGAAGTCCTCTCCACATCCAGAGCCCCCCTATAGTATACTATTATAAATTTAGTCTATATACGTAGTATAGTCGGACCAGATAGATTTGGCTAAAGGGTGTATGTGGGTGGGGAGTTCAATCGCCTCTACACTACTGTCTGTTCCACATTTTGCTGCCGACGAACTTTTGGCCATTAAACACATTCAAGCTTATAAATATTTAAACATAAGTACTTTTTCATCAATAACAAAAAAGTCACCCTCCCCAAAAACATTATTTGATGAAATTCCGTCAAATATTGATTTTATTGCGAAATATTTTTTCATTTGTTGACCGATTTTCAAAATCTAACTTGTTTTCTTAGTTGCACCATTTACAAGCTATCTAGCCTGATTTCGGAGTCAATTTCACAAACAAATAGTTTTTTGACTCCTCCTCCAGCGCTTACTCCTCTTTTCCTCCCATGTTAAATTCCCATAGGAAAATCGTTTTTTCACTATAAAATCAATATTTGATGGAATTTCATCATGAAACAAATTTTTTGGGAAGGGTGACTTTTTTGTTATTGATGAAAAAGTACTTGCATTAAAATATTTTTTAGATTTAATCTGTTTAATAGCCAAAAGTTCGGCGGCAGAAAAACGTGGAACAGACAGTAGGTCAGGTTATTCTAATTTCAGGGCTGAATATATTTTGTTCTCGATGTAAATATTCCGTTCTGATTTGGGATCCCCCATCCCCCATTGCAGCAGGTTAAAACGGGATCGAACCCGTTTGCCTGGCCTTACATGACCTTAGCTGTTGATAGGCCGTTAAACACCAACAAACAAACAAACCTACATTTTCCCACCGATCCAATTCATACTTTGCATACCGGACCACCATCAAGTACTGCAGTACATAACACAAAATCTTTCACTCCACCTCAAAACCTTATGGAATTATCCCCCTTTTTCCAACTACAAACAAATCCTACTTGTGAATTGTGCCGCAAACTATTACTACATGTTACGACTTCTGCAGACGTCCGTTTGACATTGCATGGCACGTTGGCGTCCATCCGATACTTTTAAGCCATATGGCCCATGAAGTAGTACAAAATACATTTTCAAACAAGTACATGTGACAAAGCTAGCAGACACAAACAGGCCCGTACGCACGAATTAATTTAGGGGGGTGCGTTATCGACGGCACGGCGCGAAGGGCTAAACATTGTTTTTTTGCACAGTCACGGACAGACCTCGGCAGATTAACCATTTCATCCCTAAATAACTGGAATGGATTTTGATATGTTAATTTTGCAACCCATTCCAATCATCACAAAATGATTTTCAGACCAGTCCATTTATGAACATGAGGTGTTTTTGTTCTCACAATTATGACAATTACTTTCAAAAAGTGCAGATCCTGATGAGACGGCTCGTCACGAGCCGGCTTATCTGGATCTACACTTTTTGCCAATACCACTATACAGGCCTGTGGTGTTGAACGGGTTAAAGGGGGGTGCGTACGCACCCGTCGCACACCCTCTGCGTACGGGCCTGACAAACGACAATCGTACTACCTGCATATATGGACAAAGCTGCTGCCGCTATTGCCAGGATGATGGTGGGAACACATAACCGTAAGTTACCTCAAGTAACTGGAATTGAATTTGATACAGTGGAACCTCTCGAAACCAGACACCCTGTGAGGTCCCCAGATTGTTCGGCTTAGAGAGGTTCCACTGTAAATCAGGCATTTGATCATTCTGAGCCGTAGCTGTGTGCTATGCCATCACGAACAGACATTATCACTCGAGATAAATGACCAAGATATATATAGATTATGAGGCGCCAGCGATATAATCTATATTGTATCGTTCTCAGACCATGAGCTGAGAAGTTTAAATATACAAAAGTACAAAAATACTATATAGTTTGGTATTTTTGTACTTTTATATGAAAATCTTACAATATAATCTCAATTGTAAACTTCTCAGCCCTTGAGATTAGGAATTTATCAAAACAATGCTTGCTGTACAAGACTATATAGGTGTTTTGTACGAAAACCATAATCTTCAGCAAAATATATGCAATGAACCGCGAAACCGCTATATCACAATTACTGACTACTGGCTAGTCATATTGATAAAAAGCACGACGTCGTCGTGCTTTTTATCAGCTAAAGGTCGACCTTTCATAAGCTCATACCTACGGAAAAGGGGGTACCTGTTCATTGTTCATGGGAATAGAGCCATGCAGTATTGTTTTAGCCCCTCTCCATCAGGGGCTACACTGTTAGATATTCATTCGCAAAAGAATCCCACTACCCGATGGTAGCGAAACTATGTGGCTGGGCTGCATTATCGGGACGTATACTGTATCTAAATGTCATAAGGTACCTATTGTCAGACATAGAGTAGCCAGATAGCAGATATTTATATGTACACGAATATGTCCACACGAGCGAATATGACCGCGGAGATGGTCTATGTAAGCTTTCTTCCAATCCAATTCTCTTTTGGAGTGATTACAGTCGAAAAACAATAAAAACAGAGTAGAAAATAGAAAAAAAGAAAAAATCATAAGTAGTATAGGGGCCAATTTGGAGGCACATACCTAGTGACCTATTTTTTTTAAATTACACTCAAAGCAGTTTGTATGAAATTACACCGACTAACGCTATCCCACCAACAATAAACACAATTTCTCTATCCTTTTGACTCTGTGAGGGTGTATAATAATCACTCAGTACCGGTTCCTCCCCAAATGACTGTAATTGTTGCGCACCTGTCACCGGTGCTGTAACAGCATTATACTCCCTAATAGCTTCATCTACATCCTCAAAAGTCTTAGCAGCGTGGTTCTGCTTTCTAATTTCACTATTAATCCAGTCTAATCTCTCTGTTCTTTTTTCTGCCCACTGTGCCTGTGCCTTTTGTAATTGCTCTACGGCATTATCATGCCTTTTGCGTTCTTCAATCGCAGAATTATTCCCCAATGAACTGAATAAGAAATTACTCCCTGTAAACGCCAATGCGTTAACCAAAGCACCGCCAACCATCATAGCTATTCCAGACATTTTGTTTATATAATAATTTTATTACTTAAAAATATTATCAGGAATTATACCTTGTTTAACAAGCATATCTCTCGTAGCAATAGCAAGTCCAGTATCCAACATAACATAGCCATATTATAACCATCAAGTTGCAGTTTTGGCACCGCCTGTCTTATAATTTTATTCATTATCTGCGCATATCCGATTTCAAGCGCCGTTATTACAGCAGCATGATATGCAAGATTTCCTATTATCTTTCCATCTGTATTAATTGTCATCTTTTTTTATTTTACTTAATAATAAATTTAATTTAATTTAATTAATTGTTTACTCCATAAGATGAGGATTGTGTTTTACACTAGGCATTTCAGGTTCTTTTGTTTCAATTTTATTTTGATTTAACAATTTATAGCCAAACACAAACCCACCAACTAAACTCACTGCCACTACAAAATATATTATATTCGAGGTTTTATAGACTTTCACTATAACCGGTTCTTCAGGTTGTATATCTACTTTTTTCTTATGTACCATATGTAATAGACTTTCTTGTTTGGCTTTTCTAGCAGCAGCACCCTTTTTACCAGCTTCAACCCTCTTTGGATTCTTTGCTGTTACTTGTTTAATCTCCTCTTTTCGTTCTGGAATTTCTTCATCAGGAATCTGTTGTGTGTTCTCCGTTTCCATTATTTTTATTTATATCATTTATATTAAATTGACAATATTTAAATGTTGTTATCGCTGCAGTAATAGGTGCCAGAAATGCTCCAAACCTAAAATACAACTCACAACAAGTACTAGTCAATGCATGGTTAACAAATGGATCTCCTTCTAAATCAGTTACGAGTTTATCATGATTTTCTGCTGGTATAGGCAAGATATTACCTACAGCTAGAGCATACATATTCAAAATAGTATTACCAAGAGTTTTCGTCATTGAAGCACCCAATCTACTTTCATATCTATTATACAATTTCAATATTTGTTCATTTGACAACTCTTCTAGTTGTGAAATAGTTATATCTTTACCCAAATATTGAACAGATTTCCCACCTGAAATAATCGAAGATAACCGTTGATTTAAGTGATCATTTTTTACTTCACCTACAACACTATCATTGGATACTTTATCATCACTTAGTTGTTCTATAAGTTCCTCACAATTCATTTTTATTTTGCATAATATAAATTTCAATTTAAAATAAACCCAACCCGAGCCAAATATAATAATCAATAATTGTATGAATATCAATATCTCAAACATTTAAAATATTCATGTTAAATTTGCTTAGAACAACTCAACATTGTTAAGCAATACCTATTTGTTGAACAATTCTTAACATTGGTATCTATGAATTGCTCAGCTAAATCAAGTTAAATCAAGTTTAAATTAAGTTAAAACCCAGTAAAATAAGTAAAATAAAAAATATTAAGTAATACTAAGTAATACTAAGCATTAATTAAGCAACGTATAACCAGTAGGTTGATCAGTTCTAATAAGCAACTTAGAATGTTTTGTTTTCGATAACTCTTTTCTTATTTTGTTTCTCTCCTCTAGTGTCGAAATAACATCATTTTCTCTCAAACAGTCCTCAAAACTATCTCTGTCTTTCGTATAAAACATACACAGCCATTTTGTCTGTTCTCTTAAGTCTTTTAATACTGAATTATATCTCTGTGATATAACCCAAACACTTTGCTCTGCATGTCGTCCAGAGAATGCGAGCTGTGACAACATATCCTTTTTCTTTGTTAATTGCTTTGTAGCTGAACAGTCATCAATGATATATAATGTTGGGCTTCCAGCATATTTATTAAAAAATAATCTTAACAGATCTTGCAGCTTCTCTTCGCCATTATTACCAACTGGATTAACAATCGTTATTTTTTTATCGATTGGGCTGCGTACATCCTTTATCCAACTTCTGTTTTTATAAGCCTTGTTCCATGTTATAGTTGGGCAAAGAATAACTATATTATCGAAAAAACCTTTATAACCTCCTTGTTGTTGTGAAAGCTCTAATAAGTCTAAAACAAATTCTGTTTTTCCACATCCTGTTTGACCACAAACAATTGCACTATGTGCATACTTTGGCAAATCAATACAACGCCGATACAAATCTTCCATTTTCTATATTTAATTGCGCATCTTGAATTATAAATAAATATATATTACACCTGCAGCTTCAGCTTCTTTAGTAATCTGAATTGTATACCTTCACTCGCATTTTCTATTCTCCGTCCATTCCCATGTAAACTATTATCATCTGTTGTTCTTAAGTCAAGCCAGAGTGCATATTGTTTTGTAAGATATTTGCCAATTGTCACACTGGACACATTAAATTCTTTACTGACAGCGTTCACTATCGGATCATTAATATCTCCACCGGCAAAGTGTTTGCGTATTTCATCCCACATATTATATGCTTTCATCCCTTGACTGTATAGTTGATTAGGCACACCCTCAATTGTTACTTCAACATTATTTATTTTCGGATTATAGAATTTTTCACTTTTCTTGAAAAAGGTGTTGATTGTTCTTCAAATCCATTAAAATTCCCTTCATGGACCTAGCAGGGGTATTCAAATTTATATTCCATATGAATCACTTTATTTTTAGTTATCTTTCGGTGACGAAGAATTCTATCATACAAAATTGACATTTGTCCCATATATTGATTTGTTACCATTGTTGCTAAATTAGGCTCTGTGACCATATCAAATTCTAAACTTATATTATTAATTTCATAATTAGCAGCTAAGTCACCTGTGGCTATTATTACCCTTGAATAATCATTAAATGTAAGTTCATATTCGAGCCTATCACCCAAACCAGATTGATAATAAGGCATATGGGCTTCAAGAAGTTCAAAATCTAATGGTATATAAAATCGATTACCAAATGTATCTGCGATAGCTTTATCTTCAGCGTTTCCAGAACTAGCATCTGCTGCTCCAGTTCTTAATTTTGTTACATTTGAACCTGCACTAGTATCTATACCTTGATAAACCATATTATTTCGCTCTGGATGTGTTTTCCATAGGTCACGATAGATGTAATACACATCTGAATCATCGATTGATAAAATTTCATTACCAGATATTTTAATAGTTGTTTTCTTAACGATTGCACGGCCAAGATTTTGAACAACTCGGCGATTGTCATCAGTGGAGGTTAATGCAATTGTAAAAGCTAAACGAACTGTTCCAGGTACGATTAAATCATTTGGGCCTAAATTTGGGAATCGCACTAAAAGCTGTTGGTTTTGATCAATTGTAGATGGATTATTTGTTATTGTAACTGATTGTCTAATTCCTTTTACACCGAGAGGCTCTCTTAAATGTATGTAGGGATTAAGTTTTCTTCCGTATGTTGTCATTATTCTTTTTAATTTTATTTATAAACTACATACTTTAAAATAAATAATAAATAATGGCTGAAGGTGGAGAAGGAGATTTTATGCATTATGATAATGAGACGTATGACCCTGATGTTGATGAAGAAACACAACTGATACCCCCTGATGTTCCAATGACATTACAAACGGAAAAACTAACTCCAGAGAAGGATCGTCCTCTACGAGTAAAAACTTTAGAGCTTTTTAAAACTCTATTCCAAAAGGAGTTTAAAGTAACAGATCAGGAGTTTCAGTTACTAATTCCAGACCTACACACAGAAAACAAAACACTCTTCTGGAAGGATCACCGCATTAGTAAAAAGGGTAACCCTAATATCTTAATAAGAACTTTTAAGGGCAAAGGAACAGCTGAATTAAAACGGTTATTGAATCTACAAGAGGCCCACTTGGCTCCAGAAGCTGTTAATAAAATACAAACTATAGAAAACGAATTACCAAATGTTGAAAACATAGAAATGTCTGAATTACCAAGTAAAGTTGATGAAACAGAAACACATGTAAAAGAACTCATTGATACACTATCAAAAGAAACATCAACTACAATTACACATGATTTTGAAACTTTGCCATTAAGAGAACTTAAAGCCTTAAACAAAGCACTGCAACAATCAAGAGGCTCACTAACCAACAACCTTGCCAGGTTAAATGAATTGGATAAAAATAAAGATGCTGCAGTGTTAAAGCTGGCAGCTGTAACTACATTTGATTCAGACAGTCCAGATGCAGACCGTGTCGAAAAAGAAATTGCTGCTATTGTATCTGAGCGTGAAGCACGTCTTGAGGCGATTTCAGTTGATAGAGAAAATTTAAGAACTCAAGTATCCAGAATAAAAGAGACCCTTGATAGAATATAACCAAATATACTACTTTTAAGAGAAAGACTCAAAACCCTCTTCAAAGAACAGGGGGTAACTATTGTTTCTGTTTTGACAGCTATAGGGTTTATAATCTCTACTTTAATTTTAAGTATTACTGGAGGTGCAAGTGGTGGTGCAGCCGCTCTCAAGCCACCAGGAAAAGGTGGAGGTAAAGAATGGATAAAAAAACAATTACAACATCTGAGTTCATTACTGGGTATGCTAGCAGGGAAGGCAGTGGATGCATTACCCGGAATTATTGGATCAATAGTATCTTGGATATTGAATGCAGCAGGAAAGGCTGTTGGATGGCTAGCCAATAATTTATGGGTTTTGATTATTACAGTTGCTGGGCTTCTTTATATGGCCGCTAAGGATTATATTTTATCTCGAAAGTAAAATAATAGTAGTCCTAACCCAACTGCAATACTACCAGTGACTAGTGCAGTTTTATAATGTTCATGTTTGACTGCTTCTATTTTTTATTTTTTGGAGGTATTGTGACTGTGTTAGTTTTAAAAACTGTAGGAGGAACACTCAAAGGTTTAACATCCAAAGGTTTAACAATACTTTTTTCTGGTGTTTGTACAGGCGGTGGAACTGGTAAACTATTTACATCACCATTAAACCCAACAGTTTGATCACCACTTGCAATTACAATTAAATTATTGTAATTTTGAATACTTCCTATCTGCAAATCCATGTTGCTTGGGGCCATATACAAACCAATTCCATATACAAAATCAACTTTTGACCTTGCATATTTTAGTACATTTTGATAGTTTGAAATTATTGTGGGTAAGTCTACAGCTCTATTAATTGCATCATTAACATTGGCTAAATATTGTTTTTGCGCATCAAATGCTGTCCCAGTACCAATAATGGAAGTTCTTGTTTGAGATTGAGCTCCAAGAATTGACCACACATAAACTCTAATACTATCATTTAATCGTTCAACTCCAGCTTGAGTGAACCCAATTGAATTATCTAGAACAAAACTAGTCCAAGCATTAGTAATATCGACGTGATGGGTAAAATAATCGTGTACATCAAAAAATGGTGATACCCTACCTCCATGGCTCAATCTATAACCCCCTGAAGGTCTCATAAACATTGTAAAACCGCCAAGATTATGATTCCCATGGTCTATTTTTTGTCTGAAATCCTTATTTGGATTAATACCAAATTCAGTGCATATTCTATGATAAGCTGAAAGGTCAAAATTATTATCATACCAACAATAGCTGTGATCATCTGGTAGAGGAACTTTCATTTGAGCTAAGATTCGAAGTGTTTGATACATAATATGAAATTCATATAAGGATCTCAAAAACGGATCATTTGTAATTGTTAAATGCTGGTTATATGAAACACCACACCCACAAGTAGCACACCATATTGCAAAGTTAAATTGATTCTGATACCACCCCATTTGATTATTCAACCAATTGTTATATGCTTTGTTGTTGTTTGAGACATTACCAGTTATTGAGGGGTTTGGATACCCTGCTAATGCGTTGGAATATGTAGCTTTGAAACTTTTATCTTTTGTAACATAAACATCAACATTGTATAACATTGGAACCGTTTTCAAAGCGTATATATGGTTGACATTGTAGTTTGCATCTTTATTAAATTTGAATACCATTGTTGTTGTTTTTTTAATATATAAATATATATATATATAAAAAAAAAATGTATATAACTTTAACTGACATTACAAAACCAATTCCATTACAAGAATATATTAATAATACAGATTCTAAGCGAGAAATTGGTTTGAAAAGTCTAACATACTGGGTTGGTTGGTACAATATTTTGCAGGATGAAACATACGAGTGGTCTACTGTTAGAGCTAAACCAACTGCAGTGACAATTCCTGCTGGATTATATTCATTTGATAGATTAAGTAATTTATTAAGTAATGCCGCTTTGTCACTTAGTGTAAATAAATCTAATGGGAAATGTACTTTTACAGTTACAACGGGACACGAGGTTAATATTCCTGAAAATATACTTAAATTACTAGGTTTTGACATATATCCACACAAGTTGGATAGTGGTACTTATACAAGCGTCAATCCAGTTGATTTTGCTACCAAATCTGTTTTATATATATCTGAATCAAGTCAGTTCATCTCACAATCTATTAGATGGAAATATAAGTAACATTATTTGTACTGTACCCATCAGCAAAACTACGTTTGGGGAATCGGATACAATATCATTTCAATATCCGGAATATAGAAAATTACAAAGTGGTATCATAGACGAGTTGGGAATTGAAGTCAGAGACAATAGTAATAATTTATTAAATAATCACGGACTGCCAATTTTTATTGTATTTGAAATAAGATAAACAATAGAGTAAAATGTCTATATATGGAGATACAAACTATCACGCAACTAAATCATGTAGTGATACAGGTGATGAGTTGATTAAAAAGAAAATGAATGATTTTGCTACTCTTGTAAAAGATAAAATGTATGTCCCAAACCTAAAACAAACAATACATGACCTTAAGCAAGGTAAACCTATAATAACTGTATGTGCAGAAGAATCTGGGCCATTACGTGATGGCTCTTATGAATTTGCATTTGGAAATGGTGTTTCTGGTTCAGCGCATGAAAACTGTGGTTATACTATGATGTGCAGTGGGAGGGTTTTACGAATGGGTTTATGCAGTGTCACAAGAGATGGATTTGCAACCGATGAAGTTAAAATTGGGATTAGTATTAATAGCACTCCAAATGTGAATGCAACTTTAACAAAACATAAAGGGAAACGTTCAGCATATACAATATTTCAAACTCCAATCGAGCTTGCTTCTGGAAGTGTATTAAATTTTGTTTCACTTACAACATATAGTAGAGCTTCCATTTCAATTGTAAATGTATTGATTGAATTAGATATTTAAATTTTATTATATAAAAAATAAAATGAGTAATAAACTGTATCCACCGCTACCAGTTGAGGAGAATAGAACAGAACATTATAGGCTTAGTGAAATAAGTGCTTTAAAACATAAGCTAGAAAATGAGGTTGAGACAAGAAAAACAATACGAAATAAATATAAAAGAGCTCTGAACATATTAAATGGTGTTCAGTCTGGGTTAACTACTGTTGGTCTGGTAATGGGTGGGACGAGTGCCGGACTATTATTAACTGTTGTAGGAGTGCCAGTTTCCTTGGGCCTTGGTATTGCGGGTAGTATATGTGGTGCATTTGCATTAACAAGCAAATTTGTTAATACTAAACTACTGAAAAAGGCTGAAAAACATGATGAAATATGTATACTTGCAATGGCAAAACTTAATTCTATTGCAAATAAAGTTTCCACTGCATTACAAGATGGTAATGTATCTGATGAAGAATTTAAATTGATCATGGGAGAGATGGATAAATATGAACAAATGAAAGCAGATGTTAGAAAACCTATAAAGTTTGAGATTTCTGTTGAAGAAAAAAAAATACTACGAGAGCAAATCAAAACAGACATGTTAAAAAATATAAATGGGCACTAAATTTTGACTTTCATTTGAGTGCGGTCGGGTAAAAAAAAATAGGGTTTAAAAGTTTTTCAATAGACAAAATCAAAAGTATGATACTTATTGTTCGTATTGTTTTTACTTGGCTTCAACCCTAATGGTCTTACATAGTATGGCAACTCCTTATTTTTAGATTTAGCTTGTTCAATTTTAGATTTGAGAGAGAGTGGTGTCCATGCTTCAGTGTCATCATTTAATGTTAAAATCATAGCTTCACCATTAATAGTATCCACACATCTGTAATCTGTAATAGTATAAATTTCATTCTGTTTTAAATCTGCCCATTTAATTGTGTTATATTCATTTTGTTCCTTGTGCCTTTCTTCATACTTGGCTAGTGTGATTTGTTGATTCATTTTTGTGTTTTATGTTATAGAAATGTATCTTAAATAGAAATAAAAAATGGAGAAAATGTATTACAGTCCTAAAGGATTTTGGAAAGGTTTAACAGCTGTTAAGAAATTAGCAAAAGCAGCTAAAGTAAGTGATAAAGAAGCATTGAATTTCTTAAAGAAACAAGCGGTATGGCAGATTTATTTACCTGCACCAAAGAAAATAGTGAGGCCAAAGTTTGATGTTTCTAACAAGAATGAAGTTCATCAAGCGGATTTATTATTCCTACCACATGACACTGTTGGTAGAAAAACATATAAGTATGCATTGACTGTTGTTGATATTGCTAGTAGATATAAAGAGGCAGAACCACTGACTTCAAAGGACAGCAAGGAAGTTGCTAAAGCTTTTGAAAATATTTATAAAAGAAAACTAACATATCCAAAATTATTACAAGTAGATCCAGGTAGAGAATTTATGGGTGCTGTTACACAGTTCATGGATAAACATAATGTAAATATAAGACGCGGTAGAAGAGAAATTCATAGAGACCAAGCCATTGTTGAAAGATTTAATAGGACACTAGCCGAAAGATTGTTTGGTTATCATATGCTAAGGAGTTGACAATCCTCATAAACGAAATAGGGAATGGGTTAAGAGGCTACCAGCGGTAATCGCTGCAATAAATTCGGAGACGAAAAAACCCTCTCCAATTGAAATTAAAACATTAAAAGACAACCCCATCTGTCCTACTGTAAACTTAAGATATTTATACCAACCTGGAGAACAAGAAGGTGGAGGCAGACGTAGAGCTACTGACCCGATATGGAGTGTTGATATTCACAAGATTGATTATCATTTTATTACCCAAGGTATAAGAGTGTATTATTTGAAGGCGCCGGCACCAAAGAGAGGCTTTGTAAAGGAAGAGCGTATGTCATGATTCCATCGGGTGCAATGTATCGTTTTGTGTCGAGTGGTGAGAGTGTTGTTTTGTTCATTGTTAGTCCGTATATTTTATGGTGTATGGAACGTAGCATATTCATGTTATGAGTGTATGTTTTCTTGTTGAAAAGTGCATCTTTGTAATTTTCAAAGTTTATTTGTTTTTTTATTACATATTTTTTTACTACATTTGCTTTCTTGATGAGTTGTTCGTCTGCTCGTAATATAGAGTATAGCTTTGGGCGTAGACCAATATATTCTGCTATTGAAGTGCCAACACATTCATCTTTCATTTTGCCTATTACTTTTTTGTTTGTTTCATCATAAAGTGGATGGTCTTTTGGATAATCAGAGAAGTCATATTCATCTTTCATCTTAGACATATCTTTGTATACATCTTCTGTTTTGATGTCAACTAATAAACTGTCGGTGTCTGTATACAACAAGGTGCAGTTTTCGTTATATTTCTTTTTCAGTTTGTTATAGTACCAGTCGTACATTAGATGTTTTGATAAGTCTAAGACAGACATGCCAACATAGATTGGCTTGTTTAGCGTTAGTTTAGTTTTGTTTACATGTATAGCAGATAATTCATCTGAGAATTTGACACGTCTATTGAAATTAGGTTTAGCTATGATTTTTCTTAGTCTTTCGTTTTCGGTTCCATCTGTTCTTACTAGTTTGATATCTGATCTTTTTCGTAGGTTCTCCATAGTTTTTCCGAATACAGCATTGTTCATTAGTTTATAGAAATCTTTTTCAAATGCAGACTTTGCTTTTTTACGTAATTCGGTGTTTAGACGAATGTATGGTTCCATCCATGGTTTTTCATTGAATTCTAAGGCTCGATGTACTTTATTGAGTTTTAGGCCAAGAGATATGTACAACTGTAGATTTCTGTAGTGTAATACATATTTCTTTTTGTTGTTTAGATTTGGGACAAGTTTCTCTATGTTTATCATATTGCTATTGTTAAGAAGTTCTGTTTGATATTCTGATAACCATTCTTTTTTTACTGCTAGTTTCTCAGGTGCAAGTGGATAATCGTTGTGTAGTTTATGTAGGCTTTTTGGGTATTCTAGGTCTACTTCAAGGATTAAACCTTTGCCTGGTTTTGGTTGAGCAACTGTGTTTCTACTGTTTAAGGGTTTCCACTTGAAACCGGAGTACGGTAAAGGTTGACTCATTGCCCATCCGTATAGGTTATTTGCGTCGTAATACATGATGTGATTGTTTTCTTCAGTTGGATTGTAATCAGCTACAAGAGGATTGTTTGCTTTTGCATGTCTTTTGGATACCATACTTATACCGCCACGCATACCTTTTTCTATGAATAAATGCATATCAATATCTGTTAATAGTTCTAGGTTTATTTGAGTGTGTTTTAGTAATGCATCCCATGATAGACCTGGAGCTGTATAGTAGTGTAATGGGTCAAGTTTGTATGCATTTATACATGTTTTTCTAAATGTTTGGAATACATCAGCAAGTAGAACAACATCAGTTTTAAGGTATAAATCATGATAATCTCCAAGGGTTTTACAGTTGAACTCTTTCCATACCTTTTGTGCGTGTTCATATTCTTTTTGGTTGATACTTTCATCTGTAAGACTGCTGTAAAATGTATCTATAGGTGGTAATTGTGTTTCATTGAATCTTTCTTTGTTGTTCATATATTCATAAGGGTAAACTCCTTTACGTAAAAGTAGATTTGTTTTATTGTTGAAGACATTGTTGGTGATTTTGAAATCTGATTTATCTGTTGCATCTACTAACTTTTCAAGTGATGAAGACATGAATTGGAAACTATCTAAGAACTTGAGTTGTCCAATGCTAAACGAGATGTACTTTTCAGCGTTGGTTGGAATACAAGTTATGTTGCGGTTTGCTGTGTGTATTTTTTGCATTATAAGATGACTATCATATCCTTTTAGGTTGTGGAATACTACAAGGATTTTAGTTGTGCCTGGTTTTATTTTGAGTTTTAGGTTGCAGTTTTTGTCGTGCGGCTCCTCTGTATTTACCTGTGAAATGGCAGTGGTCTCTTACTTTTGTATCGTTTAGTTCTGTTTCACATATCCAACAATGGGTTGCACTTTCATAATCTTTGGCTTTGTTTTGTTCTGTCATTGTTATTTGAGTTGGATTGGTAAAAGTGTTGTTGATGTTGCTTGTTTCACATTTCAAATGGTTTAAGAATGTTTCAACTACATCTTCACCTCTGTATATTCTGGTTTTTCTGCTTTGCCATCATACGGCACAACTTGATATCCAAACCCACAAGCTTCATGTTCACTTGTTATTTCTGATTTGTCACCAGCAGGTTTGTTTTCAGGGGTTATTATGCTTTCAAAGTCCGCATAGATTACATATGGAACTGGTAGTTGGTTTTGATGGTTTTTGAATTTTATATGGTTTTTATCTTTTGAGGGCATTTCTATTTTTGTTGCAGTTTTGTTGATGCCTTCACAATCTTCTTTATGCTTGAGTAGTAAGTCTTCTTGTGAGAATCCGTATAGGCAACGTTCACAGAAGTATGTTTTGTGTTTGTTTTGATCTACGAGTAGTCTGTTTAGGTTTTTAATCCAACAATAATGATATTGCGTTTCTTTCTTTGGTTCTTCACCTTCTTCATCAACTTCATCGTCTTGAGATATTAATAGTAAATTAATTCTATTCAATTCTGTTGGTTGATCTGATATGTAATATGGGAATATGCTTATTTTCTCTGTCTTTTTTGTTATTGTGTATCCATAAACATTTATTGCAAGATTGTTTTGTTTTTCCACTTTTGGTATTTGGGTTAATGGGGTTGGAAAATCGATCTCCTTCAAGTTCAAATTGTCTTTATATTTTGTATAACTGTAAATATTATTAAGGTTACTTTTTGCGGGGTATATAGCGGATGCCAGAGCCCATCTCAAACATTCATTATCATTATTCTTTACATTGATTATTGCTTTTTTATTTATCAATGGTTTGGGTAAAGGGATATATGAAGAGCCTTTGAGTGGTTCATATTTTGCAATGTTTAAGTACAGTTTAATACAGTGTTCAATCTCTAGGCCTGATGCTGTATTTGTAAATTTTTCAATCCAAGTTTGCAGATAAGAAGTTTGATTATTATAAAAATTCAACTACTTTAGATCCATCAAGAACAGCACTTTGTTCTCCATGGGCTTGTCCGATGACATACTTTCTTTCTCCGCCGTTTTCATCTTTGAAGAATTTTAAAGAAATGCCAATTGAAAACTTTATTCCATTGTATTCTTTTATATCTTGATTGATTTGTTTTATTATAGCAGATTGATTTTCATCGAATAGAACAGAAGGATCTTTATATTTATTTGCATTGATTTCATATGACTTGAAATAAGCACACAATGGCTTGTCAATCAATTTTAATTCTTTTTCACGATTTATGGATCGTGGGGCTGGGATTGGTTTTTCACGATTTATGGATCGTGGGGCTGGGATTGGTTTTTTTGATCTGGGGGCTGGAATTGGCTTTTCAATCTTTGTTTGGTTAAGTTTCTCTTTCCTTCTTTGCTTCTTTTTTCTACGTCTTTCCCTACGGTTTTCTTCCACAGATGGTTTAGTCTCTGAAGATTTCAAAGCATCAACCATCTTTCGCAATTGCTCATCATTAATAGCTCCATCACGGTGTAGCTTCAAAATATATTTTATATCATTTTCATTCATCTTAAAACTTATTATTTTTATAATAATATTTTTTTATTTAATAAAAAAAATATATATATATAAAGCACAATGGAGGAAACAAGCATTTGTAAATATAAAAATATACACTCAGATAAAGCATGCACAGTTAAATCGGTGAAAAAATCTATATACTGTGCACTTCATAAATTCAGGATAAAAAACAATAAACACTTGAGTCCGTGTTTAACCTGTGGAAGAGGTACTTGTGCTATGTATCAAGTATGTGACAAATGCGGTGGACAGAGAATTCGATCCTTAAATAAATATCACACAGTATATAGAGATTTTAGAATCGAAGCAAATAGATTGAGAAAAATAACATATATATAAGGACAATGAAATTTATGTTTACCCTATATGATTTTTCGTACAAAACACCTATATAGTCTTGTACAGCAAGCATTGTTTTGATAAATTCCTAATCTCAAGGGCTGAGAAGTTTACAATTGAGATTATATTGTAAGATTTTCATATAAAAGTACAAAAATACCAAACTATATAGTAGTTTTGTACTTTTGTATATTTAAACTTCTCAGCTCATGGTCTGAGAACGATACAATATAGATTATATCGCTGGCGCCTCATAATCTATATATATATCCAAGAAATTCATAAAAAATCGGATCACAGGTGTTTTCTTGGTGTCCGGTTTATAGAGGTTACATTGTATGTTAAATTTGCAACCGATCCATGTGTCACAAAAGTATTTCCAGGGCTGAATATATATATTTATCTCGATGTAACTAACTGTCATGTGGAGGCAGCCAGACCACGTAATTTGGTTGACCAGGCAACGAGTTCATTTCTATTGTTATAAACCTTCATTACTAGCGTTTCACATTGATTGCCTGGCATTGACCAACTTTCCTGTGGGTGAAACACGTCACGACAATCACCTTTTAATTACTATACTCCGCAACGACTGTTTAGGGTGGCGATATACTGGGGGCAGATTGTCTGTTCGTCCGTTAGTTCATGCGTTCATCCGTCACAAATCTCGAAGTTGCACGCACATTTCTTCTTACTTCAGTTTCCTTTAACTTGATAGTGCACACAATATCATGTGGTCCTCTATCATGCTATGATAAATTCATGACCAACTGTCCCTCGTTAGTAAAACATGGGCATGACCCCTGGCATACTGGGTACCAAAACCCATGATACAGAAGCTCTTACACACATTTCGACGTAAATGACCACGGACCGATGGACGTACGGTACGATACACGGACGAACGGGCGTAAATAAATTCAAGAGCAACGCAATATATATGCCCACTTTTTATCACAAAAAGGACATAAAAATCTGGACTGTGTGTCAAAGGCACGGTGTCTCGGATATAACAGAAATGTAAGTGATGTAACCGATTAGAAAACATTTAATTGTAGATTTTTATCGATTGTCTGAAACCAATTGTACTTATGAGTCATCTGGGGGGGGGGGGGGGGGGGGGGGGGGGTGGGGGGGGTGGGGGGGGGGGGGGGGGGGGGACGGGGTTAGTAAACAAATGTTGATAATACTGAAATTTGTAACTACTTTTGCATTTTTTTAGTATTATAAACATGTTTGTCAATCGATGATTACTATTTCATATTCTAGTTAACTTTTATAATTACACCAGCGTCAGTAACGGATACTTCTTTCTCAATGTGGCATATTATGATCATTTCACAAGCCAAAATAAAGAACTTTCACAATGTTCGCTATTAAACAAAGCAAATTATCTCTCTTGTATGCCACAGTTTCTGATAGTGTGAACTTGAATATTACCCTTGTTTTTGGAAGATTCGTGAACTGAAATCGTGAAATGTGTGTTGTATGTCATTTTCTGTGAAATTGAATGTGACATTTGCAGACTATCATAATGTTGCACTTGCGAACATTTTAGTCGTACGAAGTTTAGGGAAACGGCCCCAGCCCACAGCATCCCGATGGTCTTTGGGCGTTCCACTTCAGAAAGCCGTGGCATGATGTAGCATATTTACTTTGCACTATTTTACTGTTGTTTTTTTTCCAGACTGGTAGGGGTGAACACTATTATCGGACAATGATTGACGTACAGAACCACACATTACGAACGAACTGGTGGATTGTGATAATGACGAAATAGTGTTTATCATACTTAATTGTCCGTGAGCGAAATTAACCCGGATAAGCCAGTAGGACAGTAGACCGTTAGCCCATTGCAGGCGTGTATACATAATGCACGCACATATGCTGTCTTATAAGGAAATGGTGATGTACACCTTCTAATTCATGCGAGTGTAATTACACCAATATTATACCATATACATGTATGTTTTCAATTGCAATAATTAAGTATTTATGCAGATACTGCCAGCAAAGAAATGACACTATATGTTGCAGCTATAAAATAATGTATAGATCTATGCACATTTTGAAGTTTTAAAATGTTGCTCCTACACACATGTGTAGAAATATAAATACAGATGTGCTACATACCAGGGTTGGCCGGGAAATACCGGGGGCGGGAATTCCCAGCGGGAAATACCCCGGGAAATACTCCCCAAAGTGGGAAATACCGGGAAATATGAATTTTGATGTTATTATTTGATAATTAAAGTTATTTAAATTAAGTTTTAAGCTCAGTAATAGTTAATTAAACAATCAACAACTTAATAATTAGATATAGGGGTTAATTACAATGTATAGATCTGTTTCATTCCCAACTAGGGGTACTCATCAGGTGGAATATTTGGCAACCATGACATTTATATTTTGGTTGTACTATTTTTTTGTAAATTACTTCTTCATTTTTAGGAAGCATCTGAGTGTCTGCTAGATACAATTCACAAGGATAACGTCATAATGATCAGACTATGTTTAGACAACAGGCTGTTAATTGTTAACAGTATATGGTCTTGTCAAGTTGTAAAACAATTACACTTACACTGTACATGGATTATCCCTGTTATCAACAGGGATTTTATCAAAATTCCAAAAGCAGCTTTTATTAGTGGCAGGTTACTATAGTAATGAGGGGTGTTCTTATATACAATAAAATAGACAGTTGGCAAATACTACATAGACTTGTATATAGGGAAGTAAATTGTCTAGAAAATAATGATGTTTTTTTTCTCTAAATAAACTTTTTTTTTTTTTTTATTGCAGAATGTTTTACCTGTAGGCTTATCAGTCAGCATACACAGATATAAACCATAGTAGATATAGGGGAATATAGAGACTCATCTTGACATTTTGGAATGAAAAAGACCACCAAGATTCATATTCCCCGGTATTTCCCAGTATTTCCCGGTATTTCCCGCCGTCCTGGGAAATACTCTTATTTCCCGGGAAATTGCCAACCCTGCTACATACGATGTGTTTATTATTTGCAGATTGCAGTCGTATCTGTTTATTTTTGTATTGAATGGAGCACGGACCATACGTACGTACATGGAGCATCTGCATAGTCTTATTCATCATATTCCTATGGTTTATTTATGTAGGTAGCTTTTGTTTTATTTATAGTATAGTATAGTATAGTATAGTATAGTATACGGAACTAAACAACCTGTCCATGGTGTACTACTACCTCGTACACTCGAGAAACAATCCATTATCGATCCCCATCGAGCTCGAACATCGTCAACACAGACTCCTCGCGATTATCATGTGCGGAGATGTGTCACTCAACCCAGGGCCTATCCAGAATCCATGCGGAGGCTGCAGAAAATCAGTCAACAACAACCACAGAGCGGTCTACTGCGAGGCATGCTATTTCTGGTGCCATATCAAATGTGCCAATATCACCCCAGCGGAATATCGGGAGTTAGGCGCGAGTGATGACCCCTGGCTTTGTCGATCATGTGAATCGCATTTATTGCATTTTTCGGACTCTTTATTCGACTCAGATATATCTTTCGACTCCACATACAGTGAAAAAAACAGTACTTCTACTTTCGACGAGCTGAAATCTCTCAGAAACAAACATCCAAATAAATTTATTGTTGCTCACCTTAATATCAACAGTTTGAAATCCAAATTTGAAGAAATCCACGAAATTCTGTTGGACAGATTAGTAGACTTATTATATTTATCGGAAACCAAACTCGACTCCAGCTACAGCGACAACATATTTGACATTCCAGGGTACAAATTTGAGCGGCGGGATAGAAATGTACATGGCGGAGGCGTAGCTTCATTTATCAGGACAGACATTCCAGGTCGTAGACGGAGAGATATAGAATCTGACAATCTAGAAAATTTAGTACATGAAGTAACATTTCAGAAAGTAAAATGGTGTATTGTTTGCATATATAGACCACCATGCTTGCCCGATTCATTATTTAGTCAATCCTTCACATTATTGATTGATAAGTGCATTTTCTGCATATGATAATTACATAGTGATTGGTGATCTAAACTACAATATGCTATGTAAAGGCAAAGGAAAAAACATTGTTTGATTTGATGGAATTGTTCAACTTGTCCAATCTTATTAAGGAAGCCACATGTTTTATGAAAAATTGCCAGCCTTCTCTACTGGATGTCATACTTACAAATTGCTCACGCACATGCATCAGAACGTTGAATTTTCCTACTGGTGTTAGTGATTGTCACAATATGATAAGCACTGTAATTAATACTACAACCCCAAACATAGAAAAAAGCAAATTTAAATATAGAAGTTTTAAAAACCTAAATGTTGAGCATTTAAACTGTGAATTATCTCAGATCCAAATAAAACCAAATAGCTCAAATATCAGTGACTCATTATATGTGAATTCAACTTATGATCAATACGAGGTAGATGTAACTGAAATTTTCAATAAGCACGTACCGATTAAAGAGGCTTACAGAAAAAACAATCCGTTACCGTACATGAATAAAATGTTAAGGAAAGCTATTTATCAAAAGAAAATGACTTATAATAAATATTTAAAATATAATACAAACAAATCATGGGAACTGTATAGGAAAAGTAGAAATTTGGTAAATAAACTTAAAACCAAATAAAAAAATAATTATTTTCATGAACGATGTATTGGGGGCTGTAAATCAACAGATTTCTGGAAAACAATTAAACCGTATATGTCGAAAAAATCCTGTAACTCGCAGTCAAAAATAATTATTTCCGAAAATAATAACCTAATAACTGAAAACACTGAAGTAGCTGAGGTTTTTACAACTTTTTTGTAAACGTTGCAGAAAATATAGGTAAAGATTACAATTTTAACCCTGAAAATCATCCTAGTCTTAATGCTATTAAAGATAAAAACTTTCCTCCTAATGCATTTCACTTTTAAGGAAACAAATCAGGAAACTGTATCAAAATTAATAAATAAGTTGGGGGTGGGGAAAAAAGGCAACGGGAGTCGACGGCATCTCGGCTAAACTTCTAAAAAATGGTAAACCGGCTCTGGTCAAGCCCCTCACAAATTTAATAAACTTGTCAATTACTTCTAATATTTTCCCTGATAGACTTAAAGAAGCCCAAGTTAGTCCACTTTTCAAAAAGAATGACCCAATGTGAAAGACTAATTACAGGCCTGTAAGCATTCTACCTATGACCTCCAAATTTTTTGAAAAAGTTTTATCAGATCAGCTGTCAGATTTTTTTGATAACATTTTTGATAACTTTCTATGCGCCTTTCGTAAGGGACACGGATGCCAGACAACTCTTTTAAAACTTTTAGAAGACTGGAAACAAGTTCTAGATAAAAATGAATTTGTAGCGGCAATTTTAATGGATCTCTCTAAAGCATTTGACTGTTTACCACACAATATCCTAATCAATAAACTATCTGCATATGGTCTGTCAGATAACTCAACTTGTATGATGAATAGTTATTTGTCCGGGCGGAAACAGCAGATCAAAATTGGGGATATTGTTGGTACATGGGCAAATCTGAAGAAGGGGGTTCCCCAAGGCTCTATTCTCGGACCACTTCTTTTTAATGTTTTTATAAATGACATTTTTTATTTTATTAAAAAAGGAACATTGTATAATTACGCTGATGATAACACACTTCATTTAACTCACCAAATTTTGATGAACTTACAAATGTTTTAGAATCCGAGAGTAATGTCCTTATTGAATGGTTTAATTTTAACTGCATGCAGGCAAACCCAGACAAGTTTCAGGCCATAGCAGTTGGGAAGAAAACGGCTGATAGATCACCTGCATTTAAAATAGGGGAAGTAACTATCTCTTGTGATGAAGTTGTAAAATTATTAGGTGTAGACATTGATTTCAAATTAAATTTTGATGGTCATATCTCTAAGCTTCTGAAGAAAGCAGCACAGCAACTTAATATTCTCAAACGTATTGGAAAAGATCTCTCAAAACTGAACAGGCTTACTATTTTTTATACTTTTATCTTGTCTAATTTTAACTTTTGTCCCCTCTCATGGCACTTTTGTTCTGAAGCGAATACCAAAAAAATCGAAAAAGTACAGGAACGGGCTCTTAGATTTGTGTATAATGATTACAATATTTCATATAATGATCTTTTGCTGAAAGCTAAATTGCCAACCTTACACATTCGAAGAATGCGTGTGGTTGCAATAGAAACTTTCAAAATCTTTCATGATCTGGCTCCGCCAGTTTTAACAGATCTTATCCACAAACGAGAGAATAAATACAATTTTAGGTACTCAAATATTCTAAGTATACCTCAGGTGAACTCAACTAGATACGGCAAGAACTCCTTTAGATATGCAGCGCCAGTTTTATGGAACTCCCTACCCGAAGACTTCAGAAAGATTACAAATTTTAATCAGTTTAAGCAGTTAATGTCATCCTGGAGCGGCACTGACTGTAAATGCTCAGCCTGTGCAAACTTCTAGATGAAACAACTAGTTTTGCCATAGCCGGTTGAGTGAGCATTATTTATATCAGGTTTTGTTAAAATTGTCATTTTTTTTATCCATTTTTATTTAAATTTAACTTAATTGTGATATTCATGTTCTATTTAAATGTGCTGTCCAAAATTGTGCTATATTGTACTATTTATTTTTTATATTTTTTTATTTTTGAACCAAACTTAATTGTGATATTCATGTTACATGTAATTGTGCTGTCCAAACTTGTGCTGTTTTGTACTGTCCTATCTGTTTATATGTGTCGGTTCAAAAGTTCTTGAGAACTTATGTTACTTGTTATATATCTTGCCGACGTTAAATAAAATTTATCTTATCTTATCTTATCTTAGTAGTTTTTGTAACAGGAAGACCAAAATTGTGCTGTCCAAAATTGTGCTATATTGTACTATTTATTTTTTATATTTTTTTATTTTTGAACCAAACTTAATTGTGATATTCATGTTACATGTAATTGTGCTGTCCAAACTTGTGCTGTTTTGTACTGTCCTATCTGTTTATATGTGTCGGTTCAAAAGTTCTTGAGAACTTATGTTACTTGTTATATATCTTGCCGACGTTAAATAAAATTTATCTTATCTTATCTTATCTTAGTAGTTTTTGTAACAGGAAGAGAAAATATGCACCCGACTCGGGACTCGAACCCGGAACCTCCAGCTTACAAGGCGGTCGCTCTACTGACTGAGCTAACAGGGCACATACACATATCTCCTCTCTTGAGTTACTAGATCCGTACCGTTTGTCTTTATTAAATTCCACACAAGAGACCTTACAAAAAAGGTACACCTACCTTAACTAAATTGGATATGATTGCATGCTATTAACCATTTGATTTATGAAGCCGTTGGATATGGAGCATATGACACAGATCGATCGATACCCTTGTTACTGCTGCTCATGCTTCGTTATGATGTAAAGTTAATGCCATGGTGAGCTTTGTGATTGAAAGCTTGTCACTAAATAATTATTTCCAGCTGTCAGGGCTAATAATAGACCACAAATGTTTCAACGTGGCGAAATAGTAGGACCTTTTGCTCTCTTCGTGTATTTATGCACCCCTTTGCGCTATTAAACCTTGGCATTTTCACTCGCTGATCTTTCATGGCATTTACCTTTCGTAATGGGTATTTTCACGCCTAAGCTAATCTTTGAAAATGTTTCGGTTATAGTTGTCGCTATTGGGTTATATTTTGCTTGCACCAGGTACTCGTCGTATGAAAGCGAAGTAAGTTCCTTAGCTAAAACCTCGTTTGACTCTCCCACCGTCCTTCTCTTCAGATGTTGTTGTTGTTGTGATTTACGGAGGTTTCGGTAAATGGCCAGCTCGGGGGGCAGTGACCAGTTAATTTAAAATTATCCATTTCACGCCCTCGGACAGTATGTATTTAATGCAATATTCCAAATAAGTGGGCAGACGGCAATATGCGTTCGACATTTGTGACCTAGATACACTAGAAGCTTTTACATAAACACAAATATGCTGCTCTATTAGTGCTCATTACATATGCAGGAATGTGAAATATCTCGGTGCAGCCTCTTTAAAATTAACCAATTCCGAGGTGAAATATTCACTTTAAAACCATGCCGTGCCACGTTGCTTGCAGAACTACAGATTGAATGTTGCATGTGTTCTCAATCATCATCCAGAGGCAAATGTACTATCATGGTGCAAACCAGTTCCCATCCATGAGTTTTCTGTCAAATAAATTCTTGTTTGAAACTCCCAGAAACATCTGTTGTTTTCATTAGTTTTTGTCACAACATACCCTCAATTCGTATTTGCCCATTTCTGATCAATGGGAACAGGTCAGATGGCCCTGGAATGAGCATTCATCAATTAATATGATGTAAAATCTGAATAAAATACAAAATCAACTACAACAAATTAATTAAACGATTAAAATGAATTTTAATCAGCAGAAAGTGTAATATTTATAAATTTCACCGGTGCCATTATACGAAACTGGCGGCTAACTGGTCACTGCTACCTCGGTAAATTGATATTATAGTGTGAATGGTTTGGAGGTTTCGGTAAAAAGGATTATTATAGTATAATTGATCAATGGTGAAGGCCTAACAATAGGATAACATGGCAAAGCGTGACCAAACAATGTAATTACCTGATTATTACCTCTTTGATCACGATTTTGACATATTGGCCGGTCACAGTGTCAGTTGTTTAATATATTGTCTTTGTAAAAATTATTCTTTTTGTGTATTGTGCATTTTTAGTTACCGATGGACGAATGTCTCCAGGTCATGGAACACAACAAAATGAACCAAGTCAATTTTGTTTATATCTTTTATTTAATTTAACAGTAACATATATACACACACATTTATCCAGCACATTTAACATACAGTGTAGATCCTATTATGGACTATTGGTTTGCCTTCTGATCAGGATCTTCACTTACGAATCATGACACATACATATACAAACATACATAAATTACATTATCCAGCACATGTAACATTAAAGATAGCACCTGTGCTTACCTGTTTGAATTTAAATATGCTCTAACCCAATCCATTTACCTTTATGCACATACCTTAATTACTCTATTGTATCATTTTAACGAAACCTCCAAACCATTCACACTATAATATCAATTTACCGAACTGGTCATTTACCGAAACCTGTATCTGACTATCCGTTGTTGTCGCAAATTATCGAACCTACTAAAACATTTGTAGAAATCAATGATACTGTACAGATCACAGGTTGAAGTAACGGACCGAGGTCTATAAATACATTAAATATGCCTAAAAGCATCAATAAATGAAGAAAAAAATAAGCTAACAAATTTATTTTGTACTCCCTATATATATAGACTTATACATTGTATGTAGCGGCATCAATTGCACTCTTGGATTACCACATGTGGCCCGATGTTGGAAACGTGAATATTTTCAATATTCGTTTTTCTGGTATCGGGGTGTCATGGGATGGGTTTGACGTCGTACGGGCCAAGGCTGTGCATCGGATCGCGGGATCATGATTCACAAGTGGTGTATCGTGGTTTCGTGGTTTGACGTATGGCATTGGCTCGCACGACATCATGACGTCCGGCTCATAACATCCGGTTTACTGCTACACTATGGATGTCACATAGGACTGCCAATACATTTTCACACCATGTCGAAAATTTAATAAAAAGAATGACTTTAAAACAATGTCTATTAAATGTGCTTCCCTTTGGAGGTAACATTGGAAATTACTACATGTATCTAGTTTATACATTTATAGCGCATTGCTTCTCAAAGTGGGTGGCAGGTGGGAGCATGCGATGGGTAATTTAACAATCGAGGTTCATCCTTACCGGAATTCCGACTGGAGACCTGGTTTGTCCCTCACATACATCTTCGGCATTTTGTATGTGACAGTTGAATCTGGTTATACCCCTTATGTGAGTATTACCCATTATACGTAATCATATTTTAGGGTAGGGGGAGGGGCCAAATGACATTGGTGTGGTATGGACCTGGCACCAGGTCAGGTTATTCTAATTTCAGGGCTGAATATATCTTTTCTCGATGTAAATATTCCGTTTTGATTTTGGGATCCCCCCCCCCCTGCAACAAGGTAAAACGGGTTTGAACCTGTTTGTCCGGCCTTATATGACCTTAGCTGTTGATAGGCTGTTAAACACCAATAAACATAAAAACAAACTTTTCAAACAGAATTCCAATGTATAGATAGTACTGTAATACCGAAGAAAGCCGAAACATGCCAAATGCCTGTGGGTAGATTGGGTAACTTTTCAATGCCTCTGGTCATTTTCTGGTTCCTATGTCTTTCACCTCTGGAGATATGGGGCTTATGGTATTTGTGGCCAGTCTAGTTACTGATCTGTGGCTGGAGACACAGGGCTTGTGCAAATATGCAGGCTGGTCTAGGTGTATGGTCACAAATTGATAAATTCCCTCTCCAGGCTGTCACAATTATGTTGTTCTCTTCAGAGTAAGATAAAGAACCTTCCTTTAGAGCAGAGGCAACTATTCGAAGAAAAGAGCCGAAATCAAAACCTGAATATAGAAAGGATTTACAAGGAAGCACAAGCTGAGTCATTAAAAGCCCAAAAATGTAAGTATTTATTGTCGCGCCTGCTTTAGCAGAAGGTGCGACTATAGTCGCCGCTTTTTCAGTCGTCGACGTTGTCGTTCGCATCATCATCGTTCGAAATGTCAAAACGTTTGTACAAGCTTCGTCATTACGGTATAACTTTAATATTACTTGACGGATTGTTTCAATATTTGGACACTTGATACATGTGATCATTCGAAACACCTTCATGCCGCCATTAACATGACCTTGACCTTTTTTATCTTCGCATGTTTGCAGAAACACTTGGCTATTATTTTGCGTCAAAAAGTTTGTACAAGTTTCTTCATCATCGTATAACATTAATATTACTTGATGGATTGCTTCAATGTTTGGACACTTGATACATGTAAGCATTTGGAACACACTCCTGCCACCATTAACATGACCGTGACCTTTTTTACCTTCACATTTTTTAGGAAACACATAGCCATTTTTTTGTGTCAAAGAGTTTGTACAAGTTTCTTAATCATGATATAACTGACTGTTTTTGTGATGCTTACTTTAGCACATGCACATGATCATGTTACGGTCAAATGCCTCAGCAGGCGCGACACCACTTTCCTCCTGGCGGAATTCTTGGTTTTTGTCAAAAGTTTCTTCATCCTCGACCTTTTTAGTGTTTTAAGTATGCACTTCTCTGGCAGATTTTGTGATGCTTACTTTACCACATGCCCATGATCATGTTACGGTCAACTGCCTCGGCAGGCTTGACACCGTTTTCTTGGCGGAATTCTTGTTTTGCTTTACATTGACCTACTATTGCATACTGTTACAGAGAACTTGACATACAACTTGGTTTAAATGACATCTGTGTTCGAAATTTGTTCACAAATGTCTTTAAAAAGTTCTTCCTTCTACATGTACTACATATATGACTCGATTCTACACCCGGGTCATGGAGGATTATGTCAGCCCCTACATTGCGATGGCTGTCAATTTACCTCTAGTTCCAAATGTTAATGTTCTGCATTTCATTTCAGAAACTACAAAATGGGATCACTGCGCCGCCTACAATTAACGCTGGCCATTCTCAAGCCTGATGTTACCAGCCATCCACATATTGCCCATTTTATCCAACAGATGATCCTTAAAGATGGATTCTTCTTTGTTAGATCCAAACAATTGTATTTGAACCATTCACAGGCAGAGGATTTTTACAAAGAGCATGAGGGGAAATTTTTCCAGAATCGACTAGTTAGTTTCATGGCTAGTGGACCTATCAGTACCCATATTCTGGCACACACCAATGCGATACAGAGGTGGCGCAAGTTAATGGGTGCTACAAAAGTGTTTAAGACGATTCACGATGAGCCGGACAGTATTAGGGGCAGATTTGGTTTGACAGACACACGGAACTCGACACATGGGTCAGACTCTGATAAGACTGCCAGGAGGGAGATGCAGTTCTTTTTTCCTGAGTTTGACATTGATCACTGGCATGAAACGGATGGGAAATTCTTTGATCAAGGATTAGTTACATTTGATTACGAATGTACAGAACATAGGGTACTTCCATCGGACACTGAAAATGTCTACCAGTCATCAGACTTGTGACACTGTGACACCCTGTGTTTTTAGCCAGGTTTTTTTAAAAAAATCCAGGCTATTGGATTGGCGAAAGCCGGGCGGGCAGGCGACGGGCGGCGTCCACAATCATTGTTAAGATGTTACGTTTTCGTGTTTGAGTCCATTTCTTTGTTACTGTACCACCTAGGACCACCAAACTTTCACAGCTTCATAATCAAGGGGTGCCCACCACATATTACTATCCAACATGTTACTTTTTTTTTATCTTGACCCATTTTTTACCCGCAGGCGACTTAGCCATTTTCAATGTTAAGTTTTCGCGTTTACAATGTTAAGTTTTCGTGTTTGAGTCCATTTCTTTGTTACTGTACCACCAAACTTTCACAGCTTCATAATCAAGGGGTGCCCACCACATATTACTATCCAACATGTTACTTTTTTTTAACTTGACCCATTTTTCCCATTTTTCCCGCGCAGCAGATCGACTTAGCCATTTTCAATGTTAAGTTTTCGCGTTTACAATGTTTAAGTTTTCGTGCTTAAGTCCATTTTCTATGGTACTGTACCACCTAGGACCACCAAACTTTCACAGCTTCATAACCAAGGGGTGCCTACCACATAAAACTATCCAACATGTGACCATTTTTTTACCTTCACCTATTATTTCTACGTAATTGACTTAGCCATTTTCAACGTTAACTTTTTAACGTATGTCTGGTTAAATTTTTTGGTTAAAACTTTTTCGTTATTCTATATCTCTGCAACTGCTTCGCCCATTACCTTGAAACTTCACATGGGTGTTTATCATCGTCCATATTTTCATTCTAACCCCCAACCGTGCGGCCCCTGTGCGCAATGTCAAGGTCAAATTACTTTGAATTTATTTGTTAAAGTTTTTTCCTGTACTATATCTCTGCAACTGCTTCACCCATTACCTTGATACTTCACATGGGTGTTTATCATCATTGTCGCACCCGCTTGCCGAAAGCGCGATATCGTCCGCATTTTAGCATACGTCCGTCCGTCTGTACGTCCGTGTGTCCGGTTAAAGTTTTTTCGTTAAAGTTTTTCCATCTACTATATCTATATTTTTAGTGTCCATGCCTCGCCCCAAGGCGCGACATGCAGGCCACGGCCATCTAGTCTACAAAAAGTGGGTATAATTATGTTATCCAAGTGTCCATGCTTGGAAAAAACCTGGCGTTCGTGGCTTTGCCTCATTTCTTGTTTACCATTTTGTCGATGATTGGGTTGGCAAAACAGTGTAATAATGGTAGCCGGCGTTGCATGCCATGATCCATTGTGTCAAAAAAGTACAGAATAGTTTTGTTCCATTATCGGACTCCATGTGGAGAAATGATTTGTTTTTTTAGCTCGTGTTAAATTACCGCTTTTCGTCCGTTCGTTGTCCGTCCGTCAACACTTTTCCGAACCGTTTGACCGATGTTGACCAAACTTCACGAGGATGGTCTATGCTTTACTCCTTTTCAGATTTGTTAAAATGGACTTGTCGCATATTCAAGATGGCCACCATAGAAAAGTAGGTCAAATTCTTAAAAAATCTTCTCACGAACTGCCAGCTCGATTTCGAGGAAACTTTGCAGGAATGATCGATAATCAATGGTCTTTCAGATTTGTTAAAATGATGACCCGGAGGGGTCAAGTAGGGGTCAAATTTCACATTTGACCAAATATGGTCATGTTGTATATCAAATCGTAAGTATCAAGGGAGTATCACTCAGGAGCATTTTTTGTCGAAATTTGATGATTACGTCATCGAAGATGGCTGCTGATAGGTCATACTTTTATTATAGATCTCAAACGTCTTCTTCTTGTGAACCGCGCAGCTTGGCCGATGCTAATCAAACTACACAGTTATGGTCCGTGGGTCCGTTTCGTAATAAAGGCCCATGAAAAATCACTTCAGTAAGACTCTTAATTTCAAAATATTGCGTTAGTCGCCTATATATTGATATTTCCAATAATTCTAAGTTGCTTATCATTTCTAATATCCAAGATGGCTGCCAAGATGGCCGACAAAATAAGTAAAAATAACATTTTCTTCAGTAAAAGTTACATTCTTCACATCATACATCAATTGAAATTTTAATTATCTATGAGCCACAGTTAAGCTTTAGAAACTTTATTTCTGAAATAATATGGCGTCCATGGTGGCCACCAAAACTTGTTTTAATGCCTTGTCCAGTGTGCATAACAGATGGCTGTGGCCTGCATGTTGAGCCCATTGAGGCATTTTTGTCTCGCCCGCGAAAGCGGAAAGCGAGACATAGGTTTTGCTTTTCCGGCGTCGGCCGCGGCGTCATCATTCAATGTTAAGTTTTGGTGTTACGGTCATTACTTCAACACCTTATCAGCTACAGTCATAAAACTTTATACATCCCTTTACTATGATATGTACATGAATATAGGACTATTAAATTTCTCAGGCCCCAGGGTCAGGGTCAAGGCGGAACAAGGCGAGACGTTTGATTCCGCGGAATTCTTGTATAGTCTGAGGATATATTGGTAGTCCCAAGGTGTAATGATCCTGCTAGGGTATATGCACGTGGTTTTTGTCTCGCCCGCGAAAGCGGAAAGCGAGACTAAGGTTTTGCTTTTCCAGAGTCGTCGTCGTCGGCGGCGTCGTCATCATTCAATGTTAAGTTTTCTCATTACTTCAACACCTTATCAGCTACAGTCATCAAACTTTATACATACCCTTACTATAATATGTAGATGAATATAGACCTTGGCCTAGAGTGGGAATGTCAACTGGATGTGCTAGAGAAAGAAAGTATGGATGGTGACAAGACAAATGTTTGAAGATTGAGTCAATGCGGCTGAGCATTGTAGATACATGTATACGTATATGTTATACATACATAACAAATACATTTCCTGTGAAATAAACAATTCTCAGTTGTTTTGTCTGGTAGCCTATAGTTGTATGCATGTACATGTATGCCTACTTCCATTGTATCAGGTTTTCATTATGATACTGTCAGCTCTTATATGTTAAGTTATATAGATTTCATATATGATAATACATAATTATGTTACTAATCAAATGTTAGGTCGATAACCTCAGGTGGTTACCAGGAAATATCATTTACAATGATGCACGTTGTATATTATATATATTGCATATGGATTCACACAAGACGATGCAATATTATATAATAAGTACAAACGTTTTAGGATCAAACAAAACTGAAGTTTCATTATGCCCCCTATGCGATAGCAAGGGGGGTATATTGTGTTGCTCTTGAGGTTCCATACGTCCGTCGGTGTACATTTACGTCAAAGCATTTGTAAGAGTTTCTCCAACATGTAATATAATATCTTCAATATTACGCGAAGGATTGTTTCGATACTTGGACACTTGTCACACGCTCGTGCCACCATTAACACGACCTTGACCTTTGTCACCTTCAAAATTTCGCTGAAACACTTAGCCATTTTGTTGCGTCAAAAAGTTGTCAATTGTCTTTATTTCAACTCGCGTGGGAAAGTCGTGAACATATAGTTTTCTGAGCAGAATCTAATAATATAGTCCCAGTGGAGTATTTTAAACCATGGTGACAATTTTTTTCTTATATTCCTTGACACAAATATATGCAAATTAGTTATGACGTCATAATATTATTGGTATATACGGTAACAATATACCAGTTTATATCATACATTGGAACCTCTATAAACCGGACACCCTGGGGACATCCAAAGGTGTCCGGTTTATAGAGGTTCCACTGTGAAACTTGCATATAACTACTTCAAGACACACATGGGTGCTTTGCGATCATGAACATTCACTATCTTCGGAAATAAATGGCAACAAAGCATATCGAAATTTAGCACAACTTACTTGTCTCCCTGTCCGGTTTACAGAGGTTCGACTGTACATATATATATGCCATCCCACAATAATGAAATTGCTATATATTTGTTGTACAAACTAACACTTTCATAATATTATATACTAATTTATCATCTATGTCTGAGGAAACCGGAGAACCGGAGTTCATGCTATGGCCTACCCATGCAGCCCCTGTGCTCATGCAGGGCTCCAGATAAGGAATTAGTAATTGAGTAATTGAGTATTGTGACTCATTTCTGAAGCAATTGGGTATTTCAAAATTTGAATTGTGTAAAATAGAATCTCACTACTGTTTACACATCAGCAGACCGCACTTATTCAATAGTTTGCTTCTAAATGAAAACACATCTTGGTATTTTATTATTAGAATTGTCTCTTTGGAGACAATTCTAATGAAATACCAAGATGTGTTTTCATGGAAAAATAAGAAAATATGCAATATTTGTGGTCTGTTTATTGTTTTCTGTAGCATGATAAAGATACCAGACATTTTTCATTGCTTTTTGATACTCACTACTTCTGATTTCAATTGGGTTTTTGGCTATTTTAATTGGGTATATACGCAAATACGCAGCTTATCTGGAGCTCTGCTCATGGTCAAATAACTTTTGAGGGGTACATCCATCACTGTTACTGATTTATTTTTTGTTGATGTGTCTGCAGATTGGAGAATGATTACAGTACTGACGGACATGTTGGCTCACTTGACTACTTCTTTAACTTCAATGGTAATCTGGGTTGGTTAGTGGTCAAGACATTGCTGTTGTGGGACCACAGACCTTTGTATCTCTGTCCGAAAGTAAATTTGAAATCCAATGCTGCAAATTTGGATATTTCTGATCTTATGCACCTGTCAATTTCACTATTTACCAAAGACACAATGTCCCATGGTCCCATCAAGGAGAGAACTGGAGTTGCCACAACTGCTGTAACATCAGACATCCCCAAAACTGTATTTGTGACTGGAGAAATGGGATTTGTGACCAGTGTAGCTCCTGATAGCTCCCAACGAGCACACTCCTGTAGTCCAATAACTATCTATACTGATGTGTGCTTGTTAGAAGCATGACGGGTGTTTCATTGATGGAATGACGAACAGTACAGATCCTGATCAGAGCTTATGTTGTCACCCCGGCGTCGGCGTCACCGTCACGCCTTGGTTAAGGTTTTTAGTCAACCTTGTATATGGAATACTACTGGCCCTACACCCACCATACTTGGACAACTTCATCTCCTAGTGATGTACATCAATAACCCCTGATCTATATTTGACCTTGACCTACATTTCCTCTTGAATTACTTAGTTAATTCCCCTTGGTTAAGGTTTTTAATCAACCTTGGTTAAGGTTTTTAGTCAAGCTTGTATATGCAATACTACTGGCCCTACACCCACCACAACTTCATCTCCTAGTGATGCACATCAATAACCCCTGATCTATATTTGACCTTCACCTACATTTCCTCTTGAATTACTTAGTTAATTCCCCTTGGTTAAGGTTTTTAGTCAACCTTGGTTAAGGTTTTTAGTCAAGCTTGTACATGGAACACTATTGTGCATACAGACACCATACTTGGACAACCTTTTCTCATAGGGATGTACATCAATAACCCTGATCTATATTTGACCTTGACCTACATTTCCTCTTGAATTACTTACTTAATTCCCCTTGGTTAAGGTTTTTAGTCAAGCTTGTATATGGAATACTACTGGCCCTACACCCACCATACTTGGACAACTTCATCTCCTAGTGATGTACATCAATAACCCCTGATCTATATTTGACCTTCACCTACATTTCCTCTTGAATTACTTACTTAATTCCCCTTGGTTAACATTTTTAGTCAAGCTTGGTTAAGGTTTTTAGTCAAGCTGGTACATGGAATACTATTGTGCATACAGACACCATACTTGGACAACCTTTTTTCATAGAGATGTACATCAATAACACCTGATCTATATTTGACCTTCACCTACATTTCCTCTTCAATTACTTAGTTAATTTCCCCTTGGTTATGGTTTTTAGTCAAGCTTGTATATGGAATACTACTGGCCCTACACCCACCATACTTGGACAACTTCATCTCCTAGTGATGTACATCAATAACCCCTGACCTATATTTGACCTTCACCTACATTTCCTCTTGAATTACTTAGTTTAATTCCCTTGGTTAAAAGGTTTTTAGTCAACCTTGGTTAAGGTTTTAGTCAAGCTTGTACATGGAACACTATTGTGCATACAGACACCATACTTGGACAACCTTTTCTCATAGGGATGTACATCAATAACCCCTGATCTATATTTGACCTTGACCTACATTTCCTCTTGAATTACTTACTTAATTCCCCTTGGTTAAGGTTTTTAGTCAAGCTTGTATATGGAATACTACTGGCCCTACACCCACCATACTTGGACAACTTCATCTCCAGTGATGCACATCAATAACCCTGATCTATATTTGACCTTCACCTACATTTCCTCTTGAATTACTTAGTTAATTCCCCTTGGTTAAGGTTTTTAGTCAACCTTGGTTAAGGTTTTTAGTCAAGCTTGTACATGGAACACTATTGTGCATACAGACACCATACTTGGACAACCTTTTCTCATAGGGATGTACATCAATAACCCCTGATCTATATTTGACCTTGACCTACATTTCCTCTTGAATTACTTACTTAATTCCCCTTGGTTAAGGTTTTTAGTCAGCTTGTATATGGAATACTACTGGCCCTACACCCACCATACTTGGACAACTTCATCTCCTAGTGATGTACATCAATAACCCCTGATCTATATTTGACCTTCACCTACATTTCCTCTTGAATTACTTACTTAATTCCCCTTGGTTAACATTTTTAGTCAAGCTTGGTTAAGGTTTTTAGTCAAGCTGGTACATGGAATACTATTGTGCATACAGACACCATACTTGGACAACCTTTTTTCATAGAGATGTACATCAATAACACCTGATCTATATTTGACCTTCACCTACATTTCCTCTTCAATTACTTAGTTAATTTCCCCTTGGTTATGGTTTTTAGTCAAGCTTGTATATGGAATACTACTGGCCCTACACCCACCATACTTGGACAACTTCATCTCCTAGTGATGTGCATCAATAACCCCTGACCTATATTTGACCTTCACCTACATTTCCTCTTGAATTACTTACTTAATTCCCCTTGGTTAAGGTTTTTTTTAGTCAACCTTGGTTAAGGATTTTAATCAAGCTTGTACATGGAATACTATTGTGCATCCAGACACCATACTTGGATAACTTTTTCTCATAGGGATGTACATCAATAACCCCTGACCTTTATTTTACCTTCACCTACATTTAACCTTGAATTACTTGGTTAATGTTTATAGTCAAGCTTGTATATGGAATACTCCTGGGCCTACATCAACCATACTTGGACAACTTCATCTCCTAGTGATGTACATCAATAATCCCTGACCTATATTTGACCTTGACCTACTTTTATCCTTGGATTACTTAGTTATTTCCCCTTGGTTACGGTTTTTAGTCAAGCTTGTATATGGAATACTCCTGGGCCTACAGAAACCATACTTGGAAAACTTCATCTCCTAGTGATGTACATCAATAACCCCTGACCTATATCTGACATTGACCTACATTTAACCTTGAATTACTTACTTAATTTCCCTTGGTTAAGGTTTTTAGTCAACCTTGGTTAAGGTTTTTATGCAGGCCACAGCCACCTTCTCCACCTTCTTTGTCAAGCTATGTGTACATCGACAACCCTCGTAGTCGAGCTATGCTGTTCTCCTACAGCTCTTGTTACAGTATAGCCACACTTAAAGTCTGCATTCTATTCTAGTTGTTTTAAATAGGAAATCTCCCATCTTGGCAATAGATCACATGCCCGTTACCTAAATCTGACAAAAGTATAATAAATAAATAACAATGCTCGATTAATATATTTATTAAACAAGTTGACTGATTTCACAACAAAGGAGGCTATGCCAAGTTTAATTATGCCCCCTACATGTATGCGATAGCAAGGGGGCCATATTGTGTTGCTCTTGAGGTTCCGTCTGTCCGTGTACATTTAAGTCAAAAAGTTTGTAAGAGTTTCTCCCCATGTAATATCCTCAATATTACGCGAAGGATTGCTTTAATACATGGACACTTGAAATCTCCTGACCATTTGTCGCACACTTAAGCCACCATTTACAGGACCTTGACCTTTGTCAGCTTCGAAATTTCGCTGAAACACTTAGCCATTTTGCTATGTCAAAAAGTTTATAAGAGTTTCTCCAACATGTAATACATGTACATGAATCTTCAATATTACGTGAGGGATTGCTTCAATACTTGGAACACTTGAATCACCTGAACATTTGTTACATACTCGCGCCACCATTAACATGACCTTGACCTTTGGCGCCTTCAAGTGGACGTTAAACACCAATAAACAAACAAACAAAACTGATGCACTATCTATTATTACATCTGCCACAGTTAAAAAACATATTTACTTGCATAACAGGCAAGTAGACAATAGTGACAATACTCGGATAACTGCTTACAGAACACTGGAATCGATACGGTATTTATGGTAATACAGGTACATATCTGCAACACTGCATTGTTCCTACTGTTACACAGTCTTTGTTGAATTCTTAAACATTTTAACAAAGGATCAAGAAACCCTTCAGGTATCAGACTTCCTATATAAATTTGATGAAAACAACTCGTAGCATGCTGTAGCCTGATGTCTTAAGAAGAGAATGTTCACATGTATGTTATGTATATATCCCAACACATTACGAAGCAATTGTGCATGAATCATGGGATGCTCGGGGGCTCCACGGTCCTTAATATCATATTAAATTACTACAAATGTTATTGCACACTACATGTACATTGTATATAGAGGATGTGTACACGTTATGATCTTGTTGTACCTGTTTCTTGTTTAATAAATATATTAAAACAACACAAAGTTAGATTATATTTATTGCATGAGCACAGTACCATACATTGATTCATGAAGCCATACTGATATAACACTGTTTGCTTTTTAACTTAATTTTTAACTTTATTACATTATTTTCACTACCTAATTTGAAAATCAATGCATATTTTCACATTACTGTGTGTATTTTGTACTCCCACTTTTGATAATCAATGCATATTCTACAATACACATCTAGAGCTCTGCATGTGTATATCCAATATGTTTGATATATACTATCGACCAAACGCACCATTTCATTAGTAAAACAACTTCCAGGCAGTTTGTGTTTTATTATATATATATATATATATATATTAAAATTGTAGAATGTCTAAGTGCAAGTATAATATAAAGAAAGTAATAACTCGTTACAGGTTTCATGACTTATGTAATATGAATACCCATGAAGAGTCAAACGAAACTTGTAGGGTTTAAATGTTTATGTTAATCAATATTAACAAGAATTCCGGGAATCAAATGTCTCGCCTTGTTCCGCCTTGAATCTGGGCCCAAGAAAATCAAATTTAATAGTCGTATATTCATCTACATATCATAGTAAAGATATGCATACAGTTTGATGAATGTAGCTGATAAGGTGTTGAAGTAATGACCGTAACACGAAAACTTAACATTGAATGTATTAACAAATAGAGTTTGACCTTGACCCTGAAGACCCTGGGACCCGCCAAATTGTGTTTAATAGTCCTATATTTATGTACATATCATAGTAAACGTATGTATAAAGTTTGATGACTAGCTGATAAGGTGTTGAAGTAATGATCATAACACGAAAACTAAACATTGCAAGTATTAAAAACATAGAGTTTGACCTTGACCCTGGGGCCCGAGAAAAAAAAAATAGTCCTATATTCATCTACATATCATAGTAAAGGGATGTATAAAATTTGATGACTGTAGCTGATAAGGTGAAGTAATGACCGTAACACGAAAACTTAACATTGAATGTATTAACAAATAGAGCTTGACCTTGACCCTGGGGCCTGCCAAATTTGTTTTAATAGTCCTATATTCATGACCATGGGGCCCGAGAAAAAATGAAATAGTCCTATATTCATCTACATATCATAGTAAAGGGATGTATAAAGTTCTCTAGCACATCCAGTTGACATTCCTACTCTAGGCCAAGGTCAAATTATATTGCCTTCAAGTTTTAATTAAACTTTTTAGTACATGAAAATCAAATGTCTCGCCTTGTTCCGCCTTGACATTGACCCTGGGGCTATGACCTTGACCCCAGAGAATAGTCCTATATTCATCTACATATCATAGTAAGGGTATGTATAAAGTGTGATGACTGTAGCTGATAAGGTGTTGAAGTAATGACCGTAACACGAAAACTTAACATTGAATGATGATGCCGCCGCCGACTCCGGAAAAGCAAAACCTATGTCTCGCTTTCCGCTTTCGCGGGCGAGACAAAACTAAGTCATGAAACCTGTAACTTAGAGTTGTTACTTTCTTTCTACACCCACAAAGTTTGTTGGGGGTATATAGGAGTCAGCTGGTCGGTCGGTCGGTCTGTCGGTCGGTCTGTTGGAAATTCCCTTCCGCTCTATATCTTCTACACCCATTCATGGATTATGAAATGGCTTGGCACAAATGTTTATCATGATGAGAAGGTGTGTCGCGATCAATAACCACGCACCTACGTCCAAGGTCACAGTTGAAGGTCAAAGGTCAAACCTGTCGAAATTCCCTTCCGCTCTATATCTTCTACACCGATGCATGGATTATCAAATGGCCTGGCACAAATGTTTCTCATGATGAGAAGGTGTGTCGCGATTAATAACCACGCACCTACGTCCAAGGTCAAGGTCACAGTTGAAGGTCAAAGGTCAAACCTATTGAAATTCCCTTCTGCTCTATATCTTCTACACCGATGCATGGATTATCACACTATGCCCAGGGTCAAGGTCACAGACTTGATGCGTAACGCTCGGCTAAATGGCTTATAATAAAAAATGCCTCGTTTTCTTTGGCTGCCAGTGGGTGTATTCGTGTGCCGACAGGCCACATTTCTAGTTATATATAGTTTGCTGCCAACAAACGTTTGTCTATTAAACATATTAAATCTAAAAAATATTTAAATGTAATTTTGTTATGCCCCACCACGATAGTGCAGGGGGCATTTAGTGTTCCCATTGTCCCATCCGGTCGTCAACAACCTTGTAAGTCATAAAACTTTTAAACCGTACTATCTACAGATCTGAAACTTGGTATGTAGCTTCCTTATGATGAGTAGATGCGCAAAGTTTATTCCGATTTTGGATTCGACCCCGGGGTCATGAATTATCTCCCCCTTTCCAATTTTGGCTTGTAAATCATAAAATAATTTAAACCGTACTAGCTACACACCTGAAACTTGCTATATAGCTTCCTTATTATGAGTAGATGCGCAAAGTTTATTTAGATTTTTGCTTCGACCCCGGGGTACATACTTTTATAGTTTCCCTATGGTTTCATTTTGATGTTTTAATCGTTTATGTTTATGTTTATCGGGTTTCCTTATTTGTCTATATGAGACAGGCCATTGGCCCTCGGGTATGTTTTTATCTTTGGCTCTTTTGTTACCTGGGAGTTGAATTGGGTTATTGCCCATTATAATTGTTGTAAGATTATTACTGATCCTACTGCATTTGGGAGGGGGCCAAGTGATTCTGGTGTGGCGAGGACCTGGCATCAGATCAGGATTATTATGATTTCAGGGCTGAATATATAGTTTTTAACCAGGTTTTTCTTTTGAAAAAAAACCCAGGCTATTGGATTGGCGAAAGCCGTGCGGGCGGGCGGTCGGTGGGCCCCACCGCGGCGGGCGGCGTCCACAATCAATGTTAAGTTTTCGTGTTTTCGTCCATTTCTTTATTACTGTACCACATAGGACCAACAAACTTTCACAGCTTCATAACCAAGGGGTGCCCACCACATATCACTATCCAACATGTTACTTTTTTTGAACTTGACCCATTTTTTCCGCACATTCGACTTAGCCATTTTCAATGTTAACTTTTTGCTTTTACAATGTTAACTTTTCGTGTTTAAGTCCATTTCTTTGGTACTGTACCACATAGGACCAATAAACTTTCACAGCTTCATAACCAAGGGGTGCCCACCACATATCACTATCCAACATGTTACCTTTTTAGCCAGGTTTTTTGAAAAAAAATCCAGGCTATTGGATTGGCGAAAACCGGGCGGCGGGCGGCGTCCACAATCAATGTAAAGTTTTCGTGTTTGAGTCCATTTCTTTGTTACTGTACCACCTAGGACCACCAAACTTTCACAGTTTCATAATCAAGGGGTGTCCACCACATATCACTATCCAACATGTTACTTTTTTTTTAGCTTGACCCATTTGTTCAGTCAGCGCAGTCGACTTAGCCATTTTCAATGTTAAGTTTTCGCGTTTTCAATGTTAAGTTTTCGTGTTTAAGTCCATTTCTTTGGTACTGTACCACCTAGGACCACCAAACTTTCACAGCTTCATAATCAAGGGGTGCCCACCACTTATCACTATCCAACATGTTACTTTTTTTTTAACTTGACCCATTTTTTCCGCGCAGTCGACTTAGCCATTTTCAATGGTTAAGTTTTCGTGTTTTGAGTCCATATTTCTTTGGTACTGTAACCACCACCTAAGGACCACCAAACTTTCACAGCTTCATAATCAAGGGTGCCCACCACATATCACTATCCAACATGTTACTTTTTTTTTAACTTGACCCATTTTTTTTTCCGCGCAGTCGACTTAGCCATTTTTACAATGTTAAGTTTTCGCGTTTACAATGTTAAGTTTTTCGTGTTTGAGGTCCATTTTCTTTGGTACTGTACCAACCTAGGGACCCACCAAACTTTCACAGCTTCATAACCAAGGGGTGCCCACCACATATCACTATCCAACATGTTACTTTTTTTTTTAACTTGACCCATTTTTTTCCGCGCAGTCGACTTAGCCATTTACAATGTTAAGTTTTCGCGTTTTCAATGTTAAGTTTTCGTGTTTAAGTCCATTTCTTTGGTACTGTACCACCTAGGACCACCAAACTTTCACAGCTTCATAATCAAGGGGTGCCCACCCACATATCACTATCCAACATTGTTACTTTTTTTAACTTGACCCATTTTTTCCTTTTTTTTGCCGCGCAGTCGACTTAGCCATTTTCAATGTTAAGTTTTCGTGTTTGAGTCCATTTCTTTGGTACTGTACCACCTAGGACCACAAACTTTCACAGCTTTATAATCAAGGGGTGCCCACCACATATCACTATCCAACATGTTACTTTTTTTTAACTTGACCCATTTTTTCCGCGCAGTCGACTTAGCCATTTTCAATGTTAAGTTTTCGCGTTTACGATGTTAAGTTTTCGTGTTTGAGTCCATTTATTTATTTGGTAACTGTACCACCTAGGACCACCAAACTTTCATCAGCTTCATAAGCAAGGGGGTGCCACCACATATCACTATCCAACATGTTACTTTTTTTTTAACTTGACCCATTTTTTCCGCGCAGTCGACTTAGCCATTTTCAATGTTAAGTTTTCCGCGTTTTCAATGTTAAGTTTCGTGTTTAAGGTCCATTTCTTTGGTACTGTACCACCTAGGGGGCCTACCAAACTTTCACAGCTTCATAATCCAAGGGGTGCCCACCACATATCACTATCCAACATGTTACTTTTTTTTTTAACTTGACCCCATTTTTTTTTCGCGCAGTCGACTTAGCCACTTTTCAATGTTAAGTTGTCGCGTTTACAATGTTAGTTTCGTGTTTGAGTCCATTTCATTTGGTACTGTACCACCTAGGACCACCTAAACTTTCACAGCTTCATAAATTCAAGGGGTGCCCCCACCACATATCACTATCCAACAAATTGTTACTTTTTTTTTAACTTGACCCATTTTTTTCCGCGCAGTCGACTTAGCAATTTTCAATGTTAAGTTTTCGCGTTTACAATGTTAAGTTTGCGTGTTTAAGTCCAATTTTCTTTATTGGTACTGTACTACCTAGGACCTACCAAAACACTCACAGCTTCATAAATCAAGGGGGTGCCCACTACATATCACTATCCAACATGTTACTTTTTTTTTTAACTTGACCCATTTTTTTCCGCGCAGTCGACTTAGCCAATTTTCAATGTTAAAGTTTTCTTTTTCGCGTTACAATATTAAGTTTTCGTGTTTAAGTCCATTTCTTTATTGTACTGTACCACCTAGTACACAAAACAAAAACTTTCACAGCTTCATAACCAAGGGGTGCTACCACATCAACTATCCAACATGTCATCATTTTTTTACCTTCACCTATTATTCTACGTTAATTGACTTAGCCATTTTCAACGTTAACTTTTTAACGAACTCTGGTTAAATTTTTTTGGTTACTTTTTCGTTATACTATATCTCTGCAACTGCTTCGCCCATTACCTTAAACAAAATTCACATGGGTGTTTAATCATCATTGTCGCACCCGCTTAGCGGAAAGCGCGATATCGTCGCCATTTTGGCATACGATCCGTCCGTCCATCCGTACGTCCGTGTGTCCGGTTTAAAGTTTTTTCGTTAAAAAGTTTTTCCATCTACTATATCTATTTTGTTAGTGTCCATGCCTCGCCACAAGGCGCGACATGCAGGCCAACGGCCATCTAGTCTACAAAAAGTGGGTTATAATTATGTATCCAAGTTTCCAAGCTTGGAAAAAAACCACCTGCCTTCGGTGGCTGGCCTTCGTTTGGCTTTGCCTCGTCTTGTTTTGTTAAAGTTTTTGGTCGCGCCCGCTTGCGGAAAGCGCGATATAGTCGGCACTTTTGGTGGCGTTACGTACGTACGTACGTCCGTTAAAGTGTTTGGTTTTAGTTTTTTGGTTAAGTTTTTTTTGGTTAAAAAGTATTTGGTTAAGCTTTTTTGTTGGTTAAGTTTTTTTTGGTTAAAGTTTTTTCGTTGTACTATTCTCTGCAACTGCTTCACCCATTACCTTGATACTTCACATGGTGTTTATCATCATTGTCGCATCCGCTTGCGGAAAAGCGCGATATCGTCGGCATTTTGGCATTAACGTCCGTCCGTACGTCCGTGTGTCCGGTTAAAGTTTTTTTGTTAAAGTTTTTTCCAATCTACTATATCTATTTTTTTTTTAGTGTCCATGCCTCGCCCAACCAAGGCGCGACATGCAGGCCACGGCCATCCTAGTCTACAAAAAGTGGGTATAAATTATGTATCCAAGTGTCTATGCTTGGAAAAAACCTGGCCTTCGTGGCTTTGCCTCGTTTCTTGTTTTGAACTTGACCCATTTTTTTCCCCCAGTCGACTTAGCCATTTTCAATTTTAACTTTTCGCGTTTACAATGTTAACTTTTCGTGTTTAAGTCCATTTCTTTGGTACTGTACCACATAGGACCAACAAACTTTCACAGCTTCATAACCAAGGGGTGCCCACCACATATCACTATTCAACATGTTACCTTTTTATGAACCCATTTTTTCAGCGCAGTCGACTTAGCCATTTTTCAATGTTAACTTTTCGCGTTTACAATGTTAAGTTTTGTTTTCGTGTTTAAGTCCATTTCTTTGGTACTGTACCACCTAGGACCACCAAACTTTCACAGCTTCATAACCAAGGGGTGCCCACCACATACAACTATCCAACATGTGACCATTTTTAGCCATGTTTTTTTAGAAAGAAATCCAGGCTATTGGATTGGCGAAAGCCGGGCAGGCGGGCGGTCGGCGGCGGGGGCGGCGGGGGCGGCGGGCGGCGGGCGGCGCGTCCACAATCAATGAATTTTTAAGTTTCGTGTTTGAGTCCATTTCTTTGTTACTGTACCACCCCCCCCCCCCCCCCTAGGACCACCAAACTTTCACAGCTTCATAATCAAGGGGTGCCCACCACATACCACTATCCAACATGTCACTTTTTTTTTTAACTTTACCCATTTTTTCCGCGCAGTCGACTTAGCCATTTTCAATGTTAAGTTTTCGTGTTTGAGTCCATTTCTTTGTTACTGTACCACCTAGGACCACCAAACTTTCACAGCTTCATAATCAAGGGGTGCCCACCACATATCACTATCCAACATGTTACTTTTTTTTATACCCCCCGCAACGAGTTGAGGGGGGGTATACTGGAGTCAGGTTGTCCGTCCGTCCGTCCGTCCGTCCGTCCGTCCGTCCGTCCGTCCGTGCGTCCGTCCGTCCGTCCGGATAAACTTAACATCAGAGAAATATTGTTATAACTTCTATTTCCTTCATCTAAAATGCTTGATATTTCACACATGCATTCCTGTAAGGCTCTACTACCATGCTGTGCCAAATCCACGACCGTCCAACCCCCCACCCCCGCAGATCCCAAGGTCAAGGTCAATTACTTAGTCCGTAAACTTAACATCAGAGAAATATTCTTATAACTTCTATTTCCTTCATCTAAAAATGCTTAATATTTCACAACCATGCATTCCTGTAAGGCTCTACTACCATGCTGTGCCAAATCCACGACCGTCCAACCCCCGCAATATCCCAAGGTCAAGTCAAATACATTAGTCTACTTTACAAAACTTAACATCAGATTGAAATATTGTTATAACTTCTATTTCCTTCATCTAAAATGCTTAATATTTCACACATGCCTTCCTGTAAGGCCTCTACTAACTATGCTGTGCCAAATCCACGACCGTCCAACCCCCGCAGATCCCAAGGTCAAGGTCAAATACTTAGTCTCTTTACAAAACTTAACATCAGAGAAATATTGATATAACTTCTATTTCCTTCATCTAAAATGCTTAATATTTCACACATGCATTCCTGTAAGGCTCTACTACCATGCTGTGCAAAATCCATGACCGTCCAACCCCCGCTGATCCCAATGTCAAGGTCAAATACTCTTTACAAAACTTAACATCAGAGAAATATTGTTATAACTTCTATTTCCTTCTTCATCTAAAATGCTTAATATTTCACACACATGCATTCCTGTAAGGCTCTACTACCGTGCTGTGCCAAATCCACGACCGTCCAACCCCCGCAGATCCCAAGGTCAAGGTCAAATACTTAAGTCTCTTTACAAAACTTAACATCAGAGAAATATTGTTATAACTTCTATTTCCTTCATCTAAAATGCTTAATATTTCACACATGCATTCCTGTAAGGCTCTACTACCATGCTGTGCAAAATCCATGACCGTCCAACCCCCGTTGATCCCAATGTCAAGGTCAAATACTCTTTACAAAACTTAACATCAGAGAAATAAGTTATAACTCTATTTCCTTCATTGAAAATTCTTATTATTTCACTTGTGCATTCCTCTAAGGTTGTACTATCATGCTGTCACAAATCTACGAGTGTCCAACCCCCGCTGATCCCAAGGTCAAGGTCACATAACTTAGTCTCTTACAAACTTAACATCAGAGAAATATGTTATTAACATTCTATTTCTTTCATGGAAAATACTTAATATTTCATAGCTTTGTGACAAATCCCCGCTGATCTCGAGGTCAAACGTCACATACATTACCGTATAACCTTGGCTTAACGCCCCCCTCCTAATAAAAACGCCCCCCCCCCCCCCCCCCCCCCCCCCCCCCACCCCCCCCCCCCCCCCCCCCAAATAAAAAAAAAAAAAATGACCGCCAATTTCAAACACAAATAGTCTTTAAAATCTTTATTTGTGTTTGAAATTGGTGGTCCTTCTGGTAATTGTTTTTTTTTTTTTTTTTTTTTTTTTTTTTTTTTTTTTTTACTGGCTAATAAACCCCCCCCCCCCCCCCCCCCCCCCCCCCCCAAATTAAAAAAAAACCCCCCCCCCCCCCCCCAGCCCCCCCCCCCCCCCCCCCCCCATAGATATAATAAAACCCCCCCCCCCCCCCCCCCCCCCCCCCCCCCCACCCCCCCCCCCCCCCCCCCCCCCCCCCACCCCCCCCCCCCCCCCCCCCCCCTCCCAATGGACCTCTACCACCCTGTGACAAATTCACGTTCATGCCGCTCGCGCTAATCCCAGAGTCAAGGTCACAAGCCCACACACTTGGAAATATGTGCATATTTTAGGGGTACCTGGGCCCACGCGGGGGGTATATTCCGTAAGCCTCGCTTACTGACCAATCTAGTTTTAACTTGACCCATTTTCTCCGCGCAGTCGACTTAGCCATTTTCAATGTTAAGTTTTCGCGTTTACAATGTTAAGTTTTCGTGTTTAAGTCCATTTCTTTGGTACTGTACCACCAGCTTCATAATCAAGGGGTGCCCACCACATACAACTATCCAACTTGTGACCATTTTTTTACCTTCACCTATTATTTCTACGTAATTGACTTAGCCATTTTCAACGTTAACTTTTTAACGTACGTTTGGTTAAAGTTTTTTGCTTAAAACTTTTTCGTTATACTATATCTCTGCAACTGCTTTGCCCATTACCTTGAAACTTCACATGGGTGTTTATCAACATCCATATTTTCATTCTACCCCCCCCCCCCCCCCCACCCCCCCCCCCCCCCCCCCCCCCCCCCCCACCCCCCCCCCCCCCCCCCAACCGTGCTGTCCCCTGTGCCCAATGTCAAGGTCAAATTACTTTGAATTATTTTGTTAAAGTTTTTTCGTGTACTATATCTCTGCAACTGCTTCACCCAATACCTTGATACTTCACATGGGTGTTTATCATCATTGTCGCACCCGCTTGCGGAAAGCGCGATATCATACGTCTGTCCGTACGTCCGTACGTCCGTGTGTCCGGTTAAAGTTTTTTCGTTCAACTTTTTCCATCTACTATATCTATTTTTTTAGTGTCCATGCCTCGCCCCAAGGCGCGACATGCAGGCCACGGCCATCTAGTCTACAAAAAGTGGGTATAATTATGTTATCCAAGTTTCTATGCTTGGAAAAAACCTGGCCTTCGTGGCTTTGCCTCGTTTCTTGTTTTTAACTTGACCCATTTTTTCCGCGCAGTCGACTTAGCCATTTTCAATGTTAAGTTTTTGCGTTTACAATGTTAAGTTTTCGTGTTTAAGTCCATTTCTTTGGTACTGTACCACCTAGGACCACCAAACTTTCACAGCTTCATAACCAAGGGGTGCCTACCACATAAAACTATCCAACATGTGACCATTTTTAGCCAGGTTTTTTGAAAAAAAATCCAGGCTATTGGATTGGCGAAAGTCGGGCGGGCGGGCGGGCGGCGTCCACAATCAATGTTAAGTTTTTGTGTCCATTTCTTTGTTACTGTACCACCTAGGACCACCAAACTTTCACAGCTTCATAATCAAGGGGTGCCCACCACATATCACTATCCAACATGTTACTTTTTTTTAACTTGACCCATTTTTTCCGCACAGTCGACTTAGCCATTTTCAATGTTAAGTTTTCGCGTTTACAATGTTAAGTTTTCGTGTTTGAATCCATTTCTTTGTTACTGTACCACCTAGGACCACCAAACTTTCACAGCTTCATAATCAAGGGGTGCCCACCACATATCACTATCCAACATGTTACTTTTTTAACTTGACCTATTTTTTCCGCGCAGTCGACTTAGCCATTTTCAATATTAAGTTTTCGCGTTTACAATGTTAAGTTTTCGTGTTTAAGTCCATTTCTTTGGTACTGTACCACCTAGGACCACCAAACGTTCACAGCTTCATAACCAAGGGGTGCCTACCACATACAACTATCCAACATGTGACCATTTTGTTTACCTTCACCTATTATTTCTACGTAATTGACATTTTCAACGTTAGCTTTTTAACGTACGTCTGGTTAAAGTTTTTTGGTTAAAACTTTTTTGTTATGCTATATCTCTGCAACTGCTTCGCCCATTATATTGAAACTTCACATGGGTGTTTATCATCATCCATATTTTCATTCTAACCCCCAACCGTGCGGCCCCTGTGCCCAATGTCAAGGTCAAATTACTTTGAATTGTTTTGTTAAAGTTTTTTCCTGTACTATATTTCTGCAACTGCTTCACCCATTACCTTCATACTTCACATGGGTGTTTATCATCATTGTCGCACCCGCTTGCGGAAAGCGCGATATCGTCGTCATTTTGGCATACGTCCGTCCGTCCGTCCGTCCGTCCGTACGTCCGTGTGTCCGGTTAAAGTTTTTTCGTTAAAGTTTTTCCATCTACTATATCTATTTTTTTAGTGTCCATGCCTCGCCCCAAGTGCGACATTCAGGCCACGGCCATCTAGTCTACAAAAAGTGTGTATAATTATGTTATCCAAGTGTCTATGCTTGGAAAAAACCTGGCCTTCGTGGCTTTGCCTCGTTTCTTGTTTTTACCTGGACCTATTATTTGTACGTAATTGACTTAGCCATTTTGAACGTTAACTTTTTAACGTACGTCTGCTTAAAGATTTTTGGTTAAAGTTTTTCGTTATTCTATATCTCTGCAACTGCTTCACCCATTACCTTGAAACTTCACATGGGTGTTTATCATCATCCATATTTTCATTCTACCCCCAACCGTGCGGCCCCTGTGCCCAATGTCACGGTCAAATTACTTTGAATTTTTTGTTAAATTTTTTTTTGTGTACTATATCTCTGCAACTGCTTCACCCATTACATTGATACTTCACATGGGTGTTTATCATCATTGTCGCGCCCACTTGCGGAAAACGCGATATAGTCGGTATTTTGGCATGCGTCCGTCCATCCGTACGTCCGTACGTCCGGTTAAAGTTTTTTGGTTAAAGTTTTTCTATCTACTATATCTCTTTTTTTAGCTCACCTGAGCGAAGCTCATGTGAGCTATTGTTACCACAATGTGTCCGTCGTCGTCCGTCGTCCGTCGTCCGTCGTCGTCCGTGAACATTATCAAACGTCTTCTCCTCAGTAACCATTGGGCCTACAGTCACCAAACTTCATGGTCATGGTCCTTAGGTAGGGGGATTGCAAACTTGTTAAAATGACGTCATTACGTAATCCAGGATGGCCGCCGTCTAAAAATAGCACAAATTCTTAAAAAATCTTCTTCTCAAGAACAGCCTACCCGATTTCGACAAAACTTGGTAGGAATGATCGATGTACATTGCTCTTTCAAAGTTGTTAAAATGGTGACCCCGAGGTCAAAAATGGGCGTGGCCCGTGGGGTCAAATTGGGGTCAAATATTATTTTTGACCGAATATGGTCATGTCATATACCAAATTGAAGGTATCAATGAGGCGATCACTCTGGTGCATTTCTTGTCGAAATCGGATGGTTATGTCATCCAAGATGGCCGCCGAAAGATCAAAAGGTCGTTCTTTTATTAGAGATTTCAAAATTCTTCTTCACATGGACCGCTTGGCCCATGGCAGCCAAACTTAAAAGTTATGGTCCATGGGTGAGGCCTTTTCAGATTTGTTAAAATGGAGGTCATCGCTAATCCAAGATGGCCGCCGTCTAAAAATAGCATAAATTCTTAAAAAATCTTCTTCTCATGAACTGCTAGCCGGATTTCGATGAAACTTGGTAGGAATGATCGATGTACAAAGCTCTTTCAGTGTTGTTAAAATGGTGACCCCGGGGTCAAAAATGGGCATGACCCGTGGGGTCAAATTGGTGTCAAATTTTATTTTTGACTGATTATGGTCATGTTATATATCCAATCGAAGGTATCAATGAGTCGACCACTCTGGTACATTTTTTGTTGAAATCGGATTGTTATGTCGTCCAAGATGGCCGCCGAAATGTCAAAATGTCGTTCTTTTATTAGAGATTTCAAAATTCTTCTTCACATGAACCGCTTGGCCCATGATTGCCAAACTTAAAAGTTATGGTCCATGGGTGAAGCCTTTTCAGATTTGTTAAAATGGAGGTCATCTCTAATCCAAGATGGCCACCATCTGAAAATAGCATAAATTCTTAAAAAATCTTCTTCTCATGAACAGCTAGCCGGATTTTGACGAAACTTGGTAGGAATGATTGATGTACAATGCTCTTTCAAAGTTGTTAAAATGGTGACCCCAGGGTCAAAAATAGGCGTGGCCCGTGGGGTCTAAATTGGTCAAATTTTTATTTTTTTGACCGATATGTCATGTTATATCAAATCAGGAGGTATTTTTTCAAATGAGCGAAGGTATCCATGAGGCGACCACTCTGGTAAAATTTTTTTGTTGAAAATAGATTGTTTCCAAGATGGCCGTCGAAATGTCAAAAGGTTGTTCTTTTATTAGAGATTTCAAAATTCTTCTTCATATAAACCGCTTGGCCCATGGTTGCCAAACTTAAAAGTTATGGTCCATGGGTGAAGCCTTTTCAGATTTGTTAAAATGGAGGTCATCGCTAATCCAAGATGGCCGCCGTCTAAATATAACATAAATTCTTAAAAAATCTTCTTCTCATGAACCGCTAGCCGGATTTTGACGAAACTTGGTAAGAATGATTGATGTACAATGCTCTTTCAAAGTTGTTAAAATAGTGACCCCGGGGTCAAAAATGGGCGTGGCCCGTGGGGTCAAATTTTATTTTTGACCGAATATGTTCATGTTATATATCAAATCGAAGGTATCAATAAGGCGATCACTCTGGTACATTTTTTGTCGAAATCGGATTGTTATGTCATCCAAGATGGCCGCCAAAAGGTCGTTCTTTTATTAGAGATTTCAAAGTTCTTCTTCACATGAACCGCTTGGCCCATGGTAGCCAAACTTAAATGATATGGTCCATGGGTGAAGCCTTTTCAGATTTGTTAAAATGGAGGTCATTGCTAATCCAAGATGGCCGCCGTCTAAAAATAGCATAAATTCTTAAAAAATCTCCTTTTCATGAACTGCTAGCCGGATTTCGACTAAACTTGGTAGGAATGATCAATTTAAAATGCACTTTCAAAGTTGTGAAAATGGTGACCCCAGGGTCAAAAATGGGCGTGGCCCGTGGTGTCAAATTTTATTTTTGACCGAATATGCTCATGTCATATATCAAATTGAAGGTATCGATGAAGCGATTGCTCTGGTGCAATATTTGTCGGAATCGGATGATTATGTCATCCATGATGGCCACCAAAAGGTCCATTTATTCAAGATTTTAAACGTCTTTTTCTCAGGAACCACATGGCCGATGCTGGACAAACTTCATAGGAAGTTAAGATCCTTGGGTGAAGCATTTTCAAATTTGGTAAAATGAGAGTCATCACTTAATCCAAGATGGCCGCCATCTAAAAATAGCACAATTTGTTTAAAACACATGAACTCAATGTCACATTCTCCTCTGGTGTTCATGGAGTCAGGTGAGCGAATTAGGGCCATCATGGCCCTCTTGTTTTAGTGTCCATGCCTCGCCCCAAGCGTGCGTGACATGCAGGCCACGGCCATCTAGTCTACAAAAAGTGGTTATAATTATGTTATCCAAGTGTCTATGCTTGGAAAAAACCTGGCCTTCGTTCTCGTTTCTTTTATTGTAAATATTCAGTTATGATTTTTGGATTTTCCCCCCATTTGTACATGTACTTGAACATGTACTTATACAGGTAATATATGGGATTTAGTACTAAACCCATTGCTCCGGCCTTAAATGACCTTAGCTGTTGACAGGTCGTTAAATGCCAACAAGCAAACAACTGATGTTGAATGTTGACAAAATTCTATTCAGCATTTGCTCTGAATATTTTGTAAGATTTCGACATCATTCACAGAAAATGTAAATATTGTAAATATTCTTCAGGACATCTTCTCGGGTACAAAATCACATGTGGGTCGTGGTCGAGCGAATGAGACGGCGTACATTAACGGTATGGGTTCCTCCTTAAAGGAATCACGATTTGCCTGGTTTGGCCGTCGGGTACGTTTTCATCTTTGGCTCTTTAGTTACCTGGGAGTTGAATTGGGTTATTGCCCATTATAAAAGTAGTAAGAGTATTACTGATCCTACTGCTTTTGAGAGGGGCCAAGTGATTCTGGTGTGGCGAGGACCTGGCATCAGATCAGGATTATTCTGATTTCAGGACTGAATATATAGTTTTGTTATTGTAAATATTCAGTTCTGATATTGGGATTTTCCCCCCATTTGTACATGTACTTGAACATGTACATGTACTTGTACAGATAATATATGGGATTTAGTACTAAACCCATTGACCCGGCCTTAAATGACCTTAGCTGTTGATAGGCTGTTAACCCCCAACAAACAAACAAACAAAATCACATCTTAAAATTATGTATGTGTAAATGGATATTCATTTAATTTGTGTGGATTGTCTTCCCCTTTGTAGGTAGGTGGCAGGTGGGATAATGAGATGGGTAATTTAACGATCGGGATTCATCCTTACCGGAGACCTGGTTTGGCCCTCGCGTACGTCGTTGGCATTCTTGTATGTGACAGTTGAATCTGTTTACGTGAGTATTACGAGTATTTAGGTTAAGGGGCCAAGTGACTTTGGTGTGGTAAGAACCTGGCACCAGTGTTTGGACTCTGAATCCGTGTGTCTGAGTTCGTCCGTGTGTCTGGCACATTAAGAAGTTTGCCGGAGTTTCTCATTTCTGTCATAACTTCTATATTCCTTGAAGGATTACTTAAATATTTCAACACAGTATACTTGTGGACAAAGCCCACCCATTCATGCTGCCCTTAATATGACATTGGCCTTTTGACCTTCACAACGTTTAACTTGTTCACACATTAAGAAGTTTGCCTGAGTTTCTCAATTCTGTCATAACGTCTATATCCCTTGATGGATTACTTGAATGTTTAAATACATCATACTTGTAGTCAAATGCCACATATCCATGCTGCCTTTAATATGACATTGACATTTTGACCTTCACAACTTGGAACTTTTTCACATGTTAAGAAGTTCGCTGGAATTTCTCAATTCTGTCATAACTTCTATATCTCTTGATAGATTACTTTAATATTTCAATACATCATACTTGTGGACAAATGTCACACATCCATGCTGTCCTTAATATGACATTTTGACGTTCACAACTGTCAAGGTCATTACCAAGGTCAGGAATGATCGAGACAAATTGTCTCCCCCAATTATCATATGAACCAAGTATACTTCAATTGTTATGACGTTATGGCCAATATAGCTTGATCTGACGAACGAAAAGTGGTAACAATGCAGTTGAAGTGTAAGGGATAGGCCAGAGTAGATAAGTACACGTAGTCACTTAATCACTTATAATGTACACTATATTACATGATACATTGATATGCGAACATCACTGTACTGTGCATGACACTATTCAATTACTACAAGGTTGTAAGCCAATCGACTGTTATACTTTAACGCAACTTAAAAGCTATAGACGAATAAACTCGGTATGTGGTATCTCAATGGTCCCGTAGTGGACAATAGTATGAATGCACAAGTACTTTGATGATCGCTAATCAAAGTGAAATAACATACTAAGTATAACATGGCATAACGAACATTGGAGGACAAATGACAATCATCTGAGCTACCCCAGTGCTGGCGTTATCTCAATAGATAGTGTAACCTCTGAGTATCAATGTCCCAAGGTCTGCCTCACCCGCAATATGAGGTCTAGTCAACAATATGGCTATAATCCAACTTCAAGTGGATTAATCCATAAAACAATATATGTAGTCTTACTACAATCCTTTAGCCATGATATGCCATGTAGGAGTATTACCATACACTATCAAAGTATACATATGTATTGCCTATGCAATATATTTCCAAAGTATGAATGTCAAAGTCAAAACCGGATGTGGTTACATCACATGATAGTCAATAACGATAATGTTCCGGAAGCTGGTTCCGGAAGTAAAGTTCCCACAGGTAGTATTATCATCCGGAAATGGTGGACCAGATGTAAAGTTCCTATGGTATCACTCGACTGTAGCAACCCGGTGTGTGGTAGACCGGATGTAAAGTATCCATGGTGAATCAATGGGTTGTAATACCGGAAGTGGTAGACCGGATGTAAAGTTCCGGTATAATACAATGGCGATTATCACGTTGGCTAAGACGCGGGAAAAGTTTCACTTAGGTGACATTCAACTCGGTGGTAGTATAATGATATGATATGTGTGTATGGCGTTTCACTTCACTAATCTATGGCTGTGACTGTCTGCTGTACGCGAGGTAGCTATCACACACTGCTCTATACAGGCCTGTACCCGGAGCTGCTACACACACTGCGCCAGACAGACGTACGGACACTCGGACGACCCGATACTCTGCACTGACTGGGGTCTGCCCTCAAACGAGTGGACCAAAACGTCCAATGTGGCTCGCTGGAGCGTTCTCAAGAGGCAAAATCCTCCGTGACACTGGTGAATACAGTACTAGTCTTCTGTAACCAGAATATATGTGTCCCCACGCCTTAAATTCAACCAAACCAGTGTACAGCCCTCGTGGAATAAATACCATCCAACATGGTATACCCCACACTACCATAAATCTGCACACTATAGACCCAGATCTCATAATCCGAAATCTACTCGACTGGTCTCGACAATGCGAAGGTCGCTTCTTGGCCCCGCCAAACCCCTCCATAACGGTCCTACGGCTATACACTCAAATGAGAGTGTAGTACATACTAAACTCAAATATCGTGGTAATTTACGGAAATATCACGACACAAAACATCACCATTATGGGATCTGATATATCCGTGTTGGCCAGTACCAGGCTATGATGAAACACTAACCCGTAGCATACATAACAGGGCAGACCATGGTATGGTCTGCGCTGTATACTGGCTTCACCTACAGAAGGTCCCTTATATGGTGAAACACTGACACGCGGACAAACTCGGCTGGCACGGACAGTGGACATCCGTAATACTAAAAGGTATCTTTTCCCTAGCGAAACCAGCACACGCAGTCAACGAGTTCTCTACCACACACATGCATAGTCTGTGGCAAATATGGCGTGACATTAGTAAAACATTGCTCATAAAATAGACGTATATTAAAATCCGCAAATAGGACACGCATAAACGTATCTCCACCAATACAACATAAGCCCCCTTATTACACGCACATTGCACATGGCAAATGTACATGCCAAACCACAGGTGTGCAAAAACCACAGGTGTGTGAAACCACAGGTATGTGGAATCACAGGGATGTGAAACCAAGAATACGCACAACACAGTACCACACACCACAAATATACAATTATACGGATTCCAGAATGTACAAGAATACACGTGTCACGCGACAACAACTTTGAACTTTTTCACACTTTAAAAGTTTTTAACCGAGTGTACATAAGACTTGTTCGCAAATGTCACACATCCATGTTGCCTTCTCTAATAATTATGACCTTGCCCTATTGACCTTCACAACTAGGCTTATGAATACTTATCACTTTTGGTTAATTAAGTTTGCCACAGTTTCTCCAATCCCGGGGGGGGGGGGGGGATTCTTGCGCCGATAGGCCGCGTTTTCTTGTTGTTGTTTTTTTCAATGTTAATATTCTGTTCTGATTTTGGGATTTTCAAATGCAGCAGGTTAAATACGTTGGCCCGGCCTTAAATGACATTAGCTGTTGGTAGGCCGTTAAACACCAATAAATCAATCGATCTTCCTTTTTTGGACTTTTCATAGGAACTTTTTATAAGACATAATCCAAAACAAACACTTTAGTAATAACCTTTCAGAAAACTGTTGCATTGTAATTTTCATATTGGATTATACTAAAATAAAGTTTGACTTTATAATGATACGTATACACTGTATACAGGCTGAAAGTTGATGATATACGATTGTGCCGATGCTTGCTATGTTGAGGTCAGAGACAATATGTTAGCCAACAAACTAAAAACACCTAGAACAGAAGGTGAAGTTGGCCTCGTTTCCCGATCAAGCCAAAGTCACGATTGTTGCTGCTGCTCTGTACTCTTGATTGATCCATGTTGTCAAGTTCATCATCAGATTTTACCGACACTTGATACTTCATTTCCACTTTTATTCCTTGCTATTGTCATAGACTGTCCATATCACATATGACACTGTTCTCCGGTTGACTCCGACCAATCTGCTGTGGTGGTTTGTTGGGAGCATGCGATGGGTAATTTAACAATCGGGATTAATCCTTACTGGAATCCCGACCGGAGGTCTGGTTTGGCCCTCGGGTACGTCTTTGGCATTCTTGTATGAGTAATACGATTGTATTACTTTTAGGAGAAGGGGTCAAGTGATTTTGGTGTGGTATAGACCTGGCACCATGTCAGTTTATTCTAATAACCCCCACCCCCTTTCCAGCAGGTTAAATACGGGATCAAACCCGTTGGCCCAGCCTGAAATGACTTTAGCTGTTGATAGGCCGTTAAACACCAATACATTAAATCTGACCAATCTACATTTAATTGTCCACTTAGTGTACATACTGCAGGCTAGTCTACTATAGTCTGTTCCACATTTTGCTGCCGACAAACTTTGTTTCGAAGACAATAGAAATGTGAATGAATATTTGTAAAAAGTGTATCTGACACTGTTCGTCTTAGTTTATACTATACTATGCATTGAGTTGACATCTGAGCCATCTTAGGTTGGATAAGCCATTTGTCAGTTTCACCTTTTGTAGCGTTTGACACAGCCATCTCAGAATTTGACAGATAAACCAATACAATTTAGTGCAATATCTTCTAAAAATAATTCTTTACAACATAATATCTGTTGTATTTAGCCCCAGTCAATACCAAGTCTGACTTTGGATGATATGAAAATATGCCCATTTTTTTCAAAACACAGACATCTGAACACAGGCTATCTAGTGTGTGCCAGGTGGGAGCATGCGGTGGGTAATTTAACGATCAGGGTTCACTCTTACCGGAATTCCGACTGGATACCTGGTTTGGCCCTCACATACGTCTTTGGCATTTTGTATGTGACAGTTGAATCTGGTTATACCCCTTATGGGAGTATTACGATTATTCGTAATCCTATTTTAGGGGAAGGGGCCAAGTGACTGGTGTGGTATGGACCTGGATGTTTTCTCAATGTAAATATTCCGTTCTGATTTTGGGATTTCTCCCCCAATGCAGCAGGTTAAAACGGGATTGAACCCGTTTGCCTGGCCTTACATGGCCATAGCTGTTGATAGGCCGTTAAACACAAATAAACAAACAAACAGGCTATCTAATGTACACAGGCATATATGCAGGCTATCTTACCTGTACACAGTGTATATACCATGTATACTGTATTGAGTGCAATAAGGAATATTGATGCACTTGTGCCGATATCATAAAGGCGTTGCTAGCAGACTGTAGTTCTAAAATTAATTGAGTGGAGTGACCTGATGATTTATAGTGTAACAGGACCATTGTATATTTTGATAATGACAAAACTAATAACCCATGTACCAAACATGGTGTACACTTTGGCATGAGTATAATTGATAGCCGGTTGTAAATGATTATCTGTGGAAAATGTACCAATTTGTATTATCTGTAATATTTTTGCTGCCTGTGTCAAACGCTACAAAAGTGAAACTGACTGATTGCTTGCAACTAAGATGGCTGATATGGCAACTCCGTGCGCCATATAAGATACAGTAACAAGAGAATGTCCACATATATGTTATACATATAGCCCATCACATTTACAAAGCAATTGTGTTTAAGTCAAATGATGATCACGGATAGGACGGGTCCGTAAGATGTATTGTGCCACAAATGCCGTGCATTGGCGACCATTATACAAATTAAGGACCCGTCCTATCCGTGATCATCATTTGACTTAAACACAATTGCTTTGTAAATGTGATGGGCTATATGTATAACATATATGTGGACACTGCCTCGTTACTGTATCCTATAGTACGGCAGATGGAGTGGCCATCTCGGCGATCTTTGTGTGTTCCAGTTATCAACCAGTATCATCTCTTCTGGTATTTGACAAAGAACGGAAAATGCGAAGTAGAACATATGATATAAGGTAGCTAATCATACATGGAAAGCCAGGACAACGGACAATTATATTACACCAAACGGTAAAATATGTCAGTTTTCTGGAGAATGTAGTGCCTCTTTTCTTAACAACACGAATGCCATTGCAAATAGCCTCATACACAGAATACCGCACGTTTCTAGCCCTAGTCCTAGTTTTGCTGAGTATATATTTCTCCATTCAACTATGTATACACAATACAGTATACAGTATACAGGCGCGGATACAGAAATAATTGCAGGGGGGGGGGGGGGGGGGGTGGGGGGGGGGTCTGTAATTAAAATTCGGCGTACCCGACCTCCGCGCGCGCGAAATCGTAAAGTCGGGGGGGGGGGTGTGTGGGGGTCCTCCCCCAGGAACTTTTTAAAATGCCAGATCGCGCAGATGCGATTTCCTGACACATAGGCCACGAAAAAAGTCATCCAACTATCCGAGGGGGGGGGGGGGGGGGGGGGGGGGGGGGGGGGGGGGGGGGGGGGGGGGTGGGGGTCCTCCCCAGGAACTTTTTAAATGCCAGATCGCCGCAGATGCGATTTCCTGACACCTAGGCCACGAAAAAAGTCATCCAACTATCCGAGTATTGTAGATTTTCTTTTTTTTTTTTTGCCGGGAGCAAGGTGGTGGGGGGGGGGTGGGGGGGGGGGGGGGGGGGGGGGGACTTACAAAATGGACGGGTTCCTATCTATGACGGGACTCAATAATTGATCCCCGAAGACACCACTGAACTGTTGCCCCATCGATGACTACGATCAACTGTCCCATCGATGACTGCGAATACGTAACCCCGACGTTGAGTGAAGGTTGACAATTAAGATAAAACGAACCACTATATATGTGCAAACAAATAGCGCGTGCTGTTTGCATATGGCTTTAGACAATGCTCATTCCGGGGCCGCGCGTAGACCAAGTGCCTTCATTACGTCACTACGCGGAAGTGCCTTCATGACATCACTACTTCATGACGTTCATGACGCGGCCCCGGAATATGCATACCGAAAATTATCTACGTGAATGGGACGATTTATAAAAGTACTGAAAATACTGAGTATGATGCTCAAATTACATCAGTTTTTTGTTGGAAATGTAACAATAACGTTTGATCATGTCCAGCCGTGTGCAAACGTTTGCTGTGGCCCGAGGGATCTGTAGGCCTTGGGTTCAAACAGTTCCCTCGGGCCACGGCAAACGTTTGCACACGGCTGGACAAGCGGCCTTGGGTTGAAACAGTTCCCCCGGGCCACAGCAAACGTTTGCACACGGCTGGACATGATCAAACCTTATAATAGTGGCACTTGTTACGACGTTTTGGACCTGTAAAACGTAACATTAGCATGTTCGCGTTTTTAATAATTCCCGTATTAGATTTTGTTTGGCCCGAAATGATGAGGAAAAGTGTTTCATCTTTATTCGTCGTCCAGACATGTGGCTCACGCAAGTTTCGGTGACCTCGTACACGTGCGTCTGTGTTTTCCTGTCTGTTTTTGGCGAAAATCGACGAAAAACTCGTGTAATCTTTACCTTTCAAGAACCGACATACTAAAACTGCTCACCAACGAAAGATAGCAGAAGAAGGTATGTCAAAACAATTACTGTACAAATTCTAATAGACGGCCCGGGGCGTCTATTAGAATCACCACTGGCTCCGAAGTCCAGGGTGGGCGTTTAATAGAGGCAAGTGTTATTCAGCAAAGGGAAAATGATAACAAGAACAATTATAACATGAATGATCATGTTATAAAAGAACGCTTTGAGTGTATGTTATTATTATTGAGGCCAACTACATGTTTGCAAGTAGCATGTAAAGTTATAAATATCAGGGTATGGGATCAGTGGTTTCCGAACCTGCTTTTCCGACGTGACGTATTCTGTGATGTCATTTTTACAGTAAATTTTCTTGAAACTTTTCCAAGCAAACGGACGAATTTCGATGATATGTATCACACCATAGAAGTGACATACCGGTTCGATGATATGTATCACACCATAGAAGTGACGTACCGGTATGGGTGCTCTAAAAGTTCTTTAAGATAACCTATAACTGTCGTGAAGAATAAAGTACCGTTTATTTCTTACATTCACGTTCTTAAGATTTTTATTCACATCCATGGTAACCAATTCTTCGTCAAAACCAGAAAATTGTTAGATTAAAGCAAACTATACCATAATGCAAGAACTGGCATCATTAAATGAAGCTAATCCCCTCGCACTGGTATCATTAAACGAAGCTAATCCCCTCGCACTGGTATCATTAAACGAAGCTAATCCCCTCGCTGGCAGCCTTGATAATAAAAAAAGTACTCCGTGACCTTGGGCGGTCGAACGTGGGTCATAGGAGTCTACTCATATGCTAATCCATGCTCCATCCATAGACACACATCATGGTCAAATAATATCAAAATCGTGGAAGCAGTTCACAAGTTATTGAAAAATGAAAGGTGTTACTAGCGTACGTACATACGTACGCAGTACATGGACTAACGATATACCACCTCTTGCCTATCGGCGAGGGGATACTAATTGGCAACCTGTTAAGCATTTACTGCGTTATGTTTCATTAAACTCTGTCTTTCCATTATAAAGTTATTACATTCAACATCCTGCACCACCTTTAATTGACATGGCACAATTTTAAATATTGCGCGGGCCCAATTTTCCCAATTTTAGTACTTTATTCCCAAAAAAAATAACAAAAAAAACCGGCATCTAGTCGCACGCTGACTAGCCGCGATCTATAAACTTACCCAGGGAGATTACATTGCAAACATAGTGTAACGCGTCCACTGGCGGTTTGTTTCGGTACACAGTACAACAGTCCGACTTGGCAACGCCACCTAGCGACTTATCACCGGCACTGCAGTGCATGATATAAAAATAAAAATCCTAATACCGTCAACTTCTAAAACTGGCGTTTTGAAGAAAGTCATGAAATATGCAATCTTAAATTCGATAAAATTGACGCAGTACAATTTGAACGACGTTATAAGCCGAAGATATGGGTACCAGAATAATCCAAACTTTATTCAGACACATGAAAATGTTTGCCATTTCTCCATTTCATTGTCGAAACTCCAGACGGTTTTATAGAATATGAAAGCCATGGAAAATGTATACTGGATATCAAATACTCCTACAAGCACCAATATGAACTTGTGAGTGAAATTCACGACAGGTCATACATTACATCGAAACAGAAATCATTGCCTTGAAAAAAGTCTAAGAAATATTACACACACACCAAAGACACATTCAAACGGCTGTAGTCAAAAATTGTTCTGCGGCTTTGCACTGCAGTGGAGTAGCCAGATTCATGCAGAGGGGGTGTGAATTGTGAATGGAGTTTGGAAGGGGTTGCGAGAACATACATTCAATTTCTTCCATTGTAGTGATTTTCACATATATTATACAGGTAGTTATTTCCCCCAGAAAACGTAGGTTAAAGTAAAAAAAATACACACCTGACCAAATGTTACGGGATGCAATTACACACCATGTCACTGGACTTTGTACTGTACACCCACTGGTGAATCCATGTGACAAGTGTTTTGTATGATGTGGTGTTTGTGAATGAGCTGATAAGACAAGTGTCGTGCCTTTGCACTTAATGACTGGGTGCCATACATCCTTCAGCAAAGTTGCAAATCATGATTTGAATTGGGGTCCCATCTGTTTGGCACAAAGTGTTATTTATAGGAATTAAATATTAAATAAGTATAATTGTGTAACTATTCCAACAGTTTTAAAAAAATACGAGTGCCCGCTACACAGAAATATTCACTTAGTAATTCTTAGGTTACTGATAGGTTGTATCATCGTGCTATTTTGATTGTAAATGAGGCAGGTCATTTTTAAATTATTTATATCAACTAAATGTGTCACCTGAATAAATATTTGTATTGACTTGTTACAAAATATGATCATTGCACATCAAAAGATAAATAGAGAGAATAAATAGTTATTTCCATTAACATTTCAAAGAGTCAATGTTATCGCCCTTGATATCAAAGTGGCAATTCAAGCTTGATGTAAGAATAATAATGTAAAATTAACATGGTTGATATGTTTTTTTTAAGAATTTTACCAAATTTTCTACGACGGCCATCTTGGATATTGCGACAACCTCCATTTTAACAAATATGAAAATGCTTCACCCACGCACCACAACTGTGAAGTCTGACTAGCGTCGGCCAAACGGTACATGAGAAGAAGACGAAATCTATAATTAAAGGATGACCTGTCGGCGGCCATCTTGTATGATGTATCATCCGATTTTGACAAAAAAATTATCCAGAGTGATTGTCTCCACGATACCTTCGATTTGATATATATCAGGACCATATTAGGTCAAATTTGAAATATCACCATGTGCCAGATACAAAATCAATGCGTGAAAAAACAAAGGGAGAACACTGGAATATTACTTAGTGAGGCAAGAGTTGTGATAAATATACAAAAAGGAATTCCAGTTATGCTCGGGACACAAAATCAGTACATGTATCTGAAAAAAACAAAAGAAATCAGTATGGTAAGATATGTTATTCTTGCTTTTAAGGACTAGAGCAAGTGAGCGGGGTCTCACACATACCCTCGGCCGCAGCAAAGTCATTTGGCCTTGACCTTAGGTGAGATATAGAATGAAAATGTGGCTGTTGATAAAGAAGTATGTGACATTTACAGTCGATCCAACATATGGTTGCAGATAAATTGTGTACTTAAAACTTTAATGCAAATATTTCAAAACATTTAACACAATTTGACCTTGACCTTGGGCATGAAAGTCACATGCGTGGGCTATAAAATGAAAATATGGATGTTGATTGTTGATAGACAAATATATGAAGTTTCAATTCAATCTGACTTACGGTTGCAGAGAAAATTGTTTACTTAAAACTTTAACGCATATATTTCAAAACATTTAACGCAAGTTTCAAAGTAATTTCACCTTCACCGTGTGCATGAAAGCCGTATGAGTGGGCTATAGAATGTTTGTTTAATGGTGTTTAACGGCCTATCAACAGCTATGGTCTAATACTCATATAAAGGATATAACTGTCGGATACCAAATGCCAAAGTTGTTTGTTTGTTTATTGGTGTTTAACGGCCTATCAACAGCTCAGGTCATATAAGGCTGGGCAAACGGGTTCGATCCTATATTAACCTGCTGCATTGGGGGGAAAATCCCAAAATCAGAACGGAATATTTTCATCGAGAAAAAATATAGTCCGCCCTGAAATTAAAATAACCTGACCTGATGCCAGGTCCATACCACACCAAAGTCACTTGGCCCCTTTCCCTAAAAAAGGATTACGAATAATCGTAATACTCATATATAACCAGATTCAACTGTCACATACAAAATGCCAAAGACGTATGTGAGGGCCAAACCAGGTCTCCAGTCGGATTTCCGGTAAGGATGAATCGCGATTGTTAAATTACCCATCACATGCACCCACCAGGGCTATAGAAAGAAAATATTGATCTTCTAACTTCATAAAGAAGTATATATATGAAGTTTCAAGTCAACCCGACTTGCGGTTGCAGAGACATTGTGTACTTAAAAACTTTGACATGTTTGATGCAAATATTTCAAAACTTTAAGTAATTTGACCTTGTGCAGGAAAGCCACATCGGTGTGCTACAGTATAAAAATATGAATGACGATAAAGAAGTATATGAAGATTCAACTCAATGCGATTTACGGTTGCAGATATAATGGGTACCCAAAAACCTTTAACGCAAATCTTACGGATGGACGAAAATACAAAAACTATATACACCTCGACATACTTTGTATGCCTGGGTATGAATCATGATTGAAGGCACTGTGTTACAGATGATGCCTCAATATGTTGTTTGTCACATCATGCACTGCAAATGACCAATATCAACCAATTGCACCATTTCATTCGAAGTCAAATTTCGAAGTCGAAATTTATTGTACACATGTAATTTGTTACAAGTTTGACCATTGGGCATTGATTTCAATTATAATCATGATAAAAGCACAAAAATACATCATTAATTCGTAAATTTTCGTTTCCCTTTGAAAGTCTACAAAGTTTGTCTTTGGTCTATTCTGGATGTTTCAAGTAAAATCCTTTATTGCGAAGATAACTGAAACCATGTGAAACCAACCAAATATAGACTTTATAGACTGTGGACGTTATTAAACAGAAATTTATGAATCAAAGATTGAATGCAATACCTTAAATGCTAATCACTCTAGGTTGGCGGTAGGATTTTTAAATTTGCTCAAATATGTGTCTGTGACTAGAGAAATGGGGCTTATGGGATTTGCGACCAGTGTAGATACACATATCCGCACAGGATCTGCACTGTTCACCATTGCATCAATGAAATCTCCATCATGCTTCTAACAAGCCACATCATTATCAGGCTACAAGAGTGTACTATTTGATCAGGAGCTACACTGGCCACAAATCCAATAAACCACATTCTCCAGTCACAGCCAACGGTTAAAGTAACGGACCAATACTTATAAATACATTAAATATACCTAAAAACATCAATAAGTGAAATAAAATAGGCTAAACAAATTATTTACTCCCATATATCACACATGGAGTAAATACATTTTGTTTAGCTTATTTTTCTCTCACTTATTGATGCTCTTAGGTATATTTAATGTATTTATAGGCCATGGTCCGTTACCTCAACCTGAGGTCACAGCCACGTATGTGTAAAAGCATAGTAAATATATTTCTGACCATTTCAATATCTAGTCCTGCAAGTGTCACATAATCAGAAATGTACAAATGTCATTCTGTCCACCACAAGAATGAGTCACCGATTGAAAAAATATTGACAAATCTTAAAAATGCACAAGTCAGATTTGTGTGAATAAGATTCATTCTCAATTCCATCAACACAAGAAGTAACATGTCTTCACGACACATCCTTTCAACAGGTTTGATTAGATGATTAGAGCAGAAATCAGAGTTAAGAACCACACAAACACTGCCGCTGGCTTGGTGGTGTACTACGGTTTATTTTAAATGGTTATTTTTTTGTAATGAGCTTGTCTTTCTCAAGCTCTTCCTCGAGGGTTATATTTTCAGATGTCGCTGATCTTAAGATGATGACAGTCTGTCATGGCGATACTATATTTTGCTTCGTGTAGGTCAGGAACTGGATCAGTTCCCATTTCGCGAGTGTTTGGCAACTTGTTGCCCAGGTGGAGTAGTGTCTTCGGGCAGCGATTCTTCTGGTGGCCTTTGTCCTTCAACAGCAGAATGAGAAACAATTTCCGCCTTATCTGCTTCTTCTGGGACCGCCCATATACTATCTCAATAGCCCTGCTGGTGTCTGCCTCGACTGCAGGGTGAAGTTGAAGAGGCTCGACGAATAATCCAGATGGCTAAGATCTGTAGACGGCTTTCCCTAAGAAACAAACAATCAAACACTATTATGTACATGGTTAGCCTTTTATTGAATGTCTTAACAGTATTAACCATTACTCAGCAAATGACTCCGCAACTTTCCAACATGAAACAGTGCTTAGAGAACTACATCCCACCCGGGCATCAAACTCACAACACTTGGATAAATGTGGTAAGCCACATTGTTCATAGTTGTGAACAGTAACTCTTGAAATCTACAACCGTACGTACTGTCCGTAGCAGAGTTACGTTTCCATTCATAGTCTTCCTCTGCAGAATAGTGAATAAGAGATCTGGTTCGCAAATTACATGTAGCAGCTAAAGTTGGGGTCCCATCCACAGGTTGAAGTAACGGACCGAGGAATATATGTGTGTGTGTTATAGAGGGAGTAACAAAATTTTTTTTTTTTTTTTTTTTTTTCGTTTATGGACGCTTTTATGCGTATTTAATGTATTTATAGACCTCGGTCCGTTACAATGTACTTCAACCTGTGGTCCCATCTAGTAGGCATAACATTTTGCCTATAAGAATTAAATAAGTGTATAATTGTGTAACTACGGTACATGTATTCCGCCAGTTTTAAAAATTACGAGTGCAGGCCCACTATACACATATAATCATTTAGTAATATTGATTTTACTGATAGTGACTCGCGGTGGTATCAGGCTATTTTGATATGCAAATGAGACATGACATTTTTAAATTATTTATACCAATTAAATGTGTCACCCGAACAAATATTTGTGTTGACACATTATAAAGTACGATCATAGTGCACATAACAAAACTAAGCAGACAGAATATAGTTTCCATTAGCCTTTAATGAAAACACGGTTATCGCCCCTGATATCAGTGACGAAATTCACGTTTCATATAAAAAGAAAAAGCACATATATTTTTTCACGTACATGTACAAATGGGGGGAAAATCCCAAAATCAGAACTGAATATTTACAATAACAAAACTATATATTCAGCGCTGAAATCAGAATAATCCTGGTCTGATGCCAGGTCCTCACCACACCAGAATCACTTGGCCCCTCCCAAAAGCAGTAGGATAAGTAATAATCTTACTACTTTTATAATGGGCAATAACCCAATTCAACTCCCAGGAAACAAAAGAGCCAAAGATAAAAATGTACTGAATGGTCAAACCAGGCAAACAGTGATTCCTATATGGAGGAACCACTACCGTTAATTTACGTCGTCTCGTTCTCCCGACCACCACCCACGTAAAGTTTTGTATTACTTTTATAATAGTTTTTTTTTCAGATGGAAAATATACAAATTAGGTCACAATTAACAACTAAAGTGTAAATCAGATATGATTAGCTATTCTGTAGAGGAAGCCTACATATATCATTTATTTGTTTGTTGGGGTCTAACGGCCTATCAACAGATGCGGTCATTTAAGGCCGGGTCAATGGGTTTAGTAATAAATCCCATATATTACCTGTACAAGTACATGTTCAAGTACATGTACAAATGGGGGGAAAATCCTAAAATCAGAAATTAATATTTACAATAGAAGAACTATATACTCAGCCCTGAAATCAGGATGATCCTGATCTGATGCCAGGTCCTCGCCACACCAGAATCACATGGCCCCTCCCACAAAAGCAGTAGGATCAGTAATAATCTTACTACTTCTATAATGGGCAATAACCCAATTCAACTCCCAGGTAACAGAAAGAGCGAAAGATGTTTACGTACCTGAGGGCCAAACCAGGCAAATCGTGATCCATACGTATTACTTTTATAATATTTTTTTTCAGATGGAAAATATACAAATTGTGTCACAATTAACAACTAAAGTGTAAATCAGATCTGATTAGCTATTATGTAGAGGAAGCCTACATGTATGATTGGAATAGTAACTCTGCTACAGACGGTACAGGAGTAGATTGCAAGAGTTATTATTCGCAACTACAATAACATGGTTCAATAATAATGAGACATCAGTGATTCTATATTTTATGTACATATTGGTGTCGTTTTTCTAGTTTCGATGTAGAACCAATAAATCATTAAACTGTGTTTATTCCATTGGGTGACAGTCCAGTTGTTACATTTATAATAGTATAGCCAATTGTTCTCGTCATTTTTTTTATTTTATTTCCACTTCAAGGGACCAGGGGTCTCAGAAATGTAATGTTGAGAGAACTTGTAGCCCGAGCCTATTGTATTTATATGCAATAAACTATGTTTAAACTAGAAATGTAATTTCCGTTACGTACATTTACATGACGTAAATATAGCTTTACATTTACATTTTTTTCTTTTCAACGGCATAAAACATACAACTGAAGTCGCAAGTCGTGGAATTTCTCATTTATGGTAACCCAACAACATGTATTTAATATGAATCAGTAAAGCTAAGCAAAACAAAATAGCTTGGCAACTAACATAATGCCGTGTTTTACCACATGTACCAAACATCGTTATAAAGCTACATTTAATTAATAGCACATCCTCCAAAAATATGGGCGTAACGGCAATGATTATGTAACGGTAATGACAAAACGTAACGATAATGACTTTCCATTTATTTAAAATACTAATACAGCATATATAACAAACATATTTATACTTTGAATCTGCTGTACAATATAACTTCAAGTTAGTGTTTACTTTTAATGTGATTGCCAATAGAAACCCACACTCCTTGAAGCTGTGTCTGTTTTTGTTGTTTCAGAGCTTTTATTAATTAAATCCTGATATATAAATGTTGTAGGTCTGAATAAATGTGCCATTACTGACCGACAACTGATGGGACCTGGCTTATATCTAATTGACGTGTATAAACAAACCGTGAACTGTTTTTGAACGGTAATTATGCATGTAATGTGTAACCTTAAAATTCCGAATACAGACCGGCCTCGTTCTCGGCAATGACTTAAGTTGTGTTACCACCGTGTTTATTTATAAATCGGGCGCCCATAAACAGTGTTCATTGCATTAGTAGCTGAGAGTAGGAAAGGGAGGTTACTCTGATTTTACATTTTTTGTTCAGCGTAACGGTAATGATTCGATTTCGCGGGACAGCTAGTATACAGTACTGATACATTAACGTCAGTATTTTTGACAACAAAAGGCAAATTTATTGCAGAATAAGTTTAATGTCAATGTTAAACTATTTTAATTCAGATGCAATGTATATATAGTAAAGTACAAATGGACAAGATTTGAGAATTACGGGCTTGTGAACTGTGCTGATTGATGATCGGGACATGCCCATTTGGTGCACCATACATATGCCAACAACAGAAAAAATAACTAAACACACATAAAAAGAATTGTAAATACTGTTTTCTTAATGGATTGGTATTATACATATTTTCTTTACTGAAAAAAAAATAATTTTCCTTATAAATTGTGTGATTTGTCAGTAAATTACACCGGGACACCAGATGTACATAAAATATAGAATCACTGACATACATATCTGTACATGTATCAAACCAATGAAAACTGACATTCTGATCTGCAAAAAAAAATGTCATTTTGGCTAATTCTGCGCACCGGCTAATGCACAATTCACGTAATGTTTTGCCCAGCTTACGTCAGAATAAATTATGTTGATTTTGGAATAAATCAGCTGATTAACGGTATACTTTAGAAGTCACAATTTTATCCCATTCCGATAGTTTGGTAAAAAGTTATTCAGAACATGGTCAAAATGATTAGTGGTCCTGCTTACTAAATGAATAGATCAACAACAGATCTGTTAAAAAAAGCTTCATAAACCAATAATACACATGCAAATATACTGACATTGGTTATCATTTTATTCCCGTATTATTCGCAAAACTCAAGGACAAAATGGACTGATATTTTGATCAAATTTGGCTGGGTCTCCGCTAGGCGGATACAGATAATAGACGATGGCTGGGACCAGTACGTGTAATGGCAGTATGACCAATCATTGTAGTATTACGCGTTAGGCAGGTAAACTAAAATAAAGCCAGTAACAAATAGATAATGACAACACTCACTTCCTTATATTATACATGTATGTTATTAGTTGATTGAATTGTGGATATAGCAAACGTATATACCTTTTAAAAGATTTCATTTTCAGAATTACTTTTTATAGCGTAACTATAATTAACCATAATTAACACGAAATATAGTATGACGTCACAATGAAAATACAATCGCATTTAACAACAAATAGCTGACTTTTTAAACGTAAATTTATTATTGGTTGGTATATTACATTAAAAAAAAGTGTCCTGTGTCCAATAAATTGGACACATGACACTATGGCGTTTAGTAAAAAGGTTCAAATAATGACTATATGTGTACCACACGTTCTAAATGAGGCTCCATACGGGATAATCTATTTAAATTAAATTTCATTGGGAAGCTATTTTTTTGCAAATTACATGCGTATTATTATTTTAATATAACCTATCAATGTTGACAGGAGTTAGCATGTTTCAATATTGAACTAACGTATAGCTTGTTGGTATTGGCACACTTTCATTTTACGAAGTTTCCCGCAGCGAACCCCATTCGGCCCATCGACCGATTGTAATTATAGAACGCCTGTAACTATTCACGAGAATATAGGCGTTCTATGAAAAAAAAGCAGCAGGGAGGGCGAGTAACACAACTGGGGGGAACCATGCCAGCCTACATCGATCCTCCCAGCCCTGTTTCAGCCACTCTCTTGTGTTATTCTTACCATTTTCTGCGTCCATCTAGCCTCCCAGACCCTTTTCATTCCCTATTTTGTTATCCTTTTCCTTTTCGTTGTTCATTTAGTCTCCCATCCCTATTTCATGCCCAATGTTGTCATAATTTGTCATAATATGAGAAAATTATAAAATTAATTAAAAGCCCGTCTTGTTGGACGAGCTAAATAATTAATTAATAATTTTGAAAAAATTAAGAAAACCGCAATTTACACCCTATTAGAGATAAGAAATCCATTGGTTATACACAGTATATACAGCAATCTGTTATACATAACACAATGGTTCGAGTGAAGAATAATTGTGCGTGGTTGAAGACAGGTAGTCACGAGAGATGTTTTCGCACCGGTATTTACGAATATTGCAAACATCACCGTGCATGGATGCGAAGAGGTTCCGTTTCGCCTCGCCCATGTCGGCATTGTGGGGTAGGGACCAAAGCCGAGTCATTACTATGTCCACCATGCGGTGGCACTCAGGCTACTCATCGAATGGTTAACAAGGGATTACGTGCTCGCAAGTATTATCGTTAAGTAATAATTCAAATCGGAAAGTCAGTTATAAAGATAGAATCGATCTAATGTGTAGTTTTTGATAAGTCACGGTGTTTCTACAGCATTAAAACAATGTAAAAAAAACATTATCAAACTAATTTTATAAAATTATTATTGAACAAGCACAACAAAAAAATAGCAAAAGCCTCCACTCGTGCACCACACCCCCAGCGACTGGGCAGATTTCTTAGCCGGCACCCAGCCACTGGGGTGTTGGGACCTTTCTTAAACCCATGCATCTGTTGGCTCACAGTCTCATTTTACAGGTCGCCTTTAACCCCATTGCCAATTCCTCAATTCAGAGAAACCGACGAAGTAAGGCGAGCCTATTTTGTGATTTGGTTTCCGAAATTGCAAGCTCTTAGGCAGAAATCTTTTAGGCCGGCACCTTTGAGCTATGCAATTCCATCATCAAATTCACACATATGTATAGACTGCTACCATTAAACAGACGAGACGGACGTCATACCGAATCAACAACATGGCACACACGAGATGAGACCAATTGTTGAAAGGTCAACAAACGTATATATACTCATCAGTTTTCTATACAACATAAAAATGGTGTGCAAATTATAATTATTTATAAACACTTAGAGAGGTTCACGAATTTCCGGGATGGTTCGTTATTTTATTAATTTTATAATTAATTTTGTAAAAATTATTAATAATTAATTTTAAGAAAATTATAAAGTTAATTAATATAAGAAAACCACAAAGTATATCGATACGCGGTTATAGAAATGTATGGTGGTCAGTGGGTGTCGATACGCGATTATAGAATGTATGGTGTTAAATGGGTGTCGTAACGGGGCCCTTAACCTTTTTCTTTTTTTTATGTTCCGTATGGAGGGGCCGTCGGAACAGCTGGACTGTAAGGTGGAGGAATCTCCTGATGTCGCTGTAGACACGCGAATAAGCATATCACGTCCCGAGATGGGAGAGGAGATTTTTTCTCTTGTCGGCCCTCCCCTCCATAACGATTTTTTTTATATCTTCGTCCGCGAGAATTTGTGGTCGAGCCTTGGACCGGATAGTACCCTTTAACTCCTGGTATCTGGCCATCTCTTCGACGACCATTTTGAACTCGCTATCTGATATATCGTTGTCGGCTATCGCTTTCGACACGATAACGTCGATACTGTTTTTCTTAGATCTCGCGAGAACCGCTATTCGATCGTGCTTTCAACTCTTGGCCTCTAGTTTTCGGCCCACGAATCTGGTCGTCATGCAAAGCAGTCCCGCCCCCGCCGCTACAGCACTCAAGGTCGCCGCGACCGGTGCAGCGACAACTGTTGACAATAAAGACACACTCACCACCCCACTTATAACGGATGCTGAGGCTAACGTGGTGCTCACCCCCTCTAATATATTGACTGACCGCCTATATTTCTTCGCATAACCCGTCCGCATCTCTCCCTCGTGTTGTAGAATATGTTGTATCTCGACGATCCTGGTCATCCTAAAGGATGCCGGGTCGGCCGTCCCCGAAGGTAAGTGTGGATATAGTTTCTCGTCATTCATCATAAATCAAGTTGTATTAACAGTGTAACAATAGTGGAGGAAGCTGCTTTGTCAGCAATTTTTGTAACAAAGTTAATAACACTACCTGCCGAAACTTTAATTGTAGTGTCATCATCGAATATAGTAAACCCTGACCTCTGCCCCGCGTGCTTGGTGATGCCAATATTCTGTTCTACACCATTCAGGACGACATTCACTCGGACTTCAGCAGGGGTATGCCGCGAAAGTCGACCGAGCAGACCGCCATCCGAAAAATCGTCACAGACACTGCCATGGTGTATCCCCCATATCTGTTGCTCGCGTTGGCACCGAATGAATATTCGTAGGCCCCCTCGTTTAGAGAACCCCGCTCCTCGGCACAAACTGTTATGACGGGTTTTCGAGCTTGCAATTTTCCCATTTGTGCAACCGTCCTAGTTAAAACTGTGTGGGACTGCTACGCCCCTCTCCAGCCTTCTCATTGCGGCCGCGACGGAAACGTCCCGTTCTAAGTTGGAACTACATGGACCGTATATGCTCATGATTAATATGTATATATATTATGTTTAATCGGTTATTTCGAGAACGACCGAAATCGGGTAATCGTTATTCAACTTTCTCGCTTGATCATCAAGAATAGAAATCTTCAACTCGTGGATATGTACCGATTCCAAAACTTTCATCTCCAGGGTTGGGAAGTATAAGGTCAGGGTCTCGCCATAGAAACAGTCGCTGGCGTGCACAGTTTTTAGTAATGTGCTGGGAGCTCCGTCTAACGTGTTGTACGATGTGTTCAATTGATCCAGGTGCACCCTGAGTGTTTTCGTGAAAACGAAGTCCACCGGGCTTGTGCCGGTGTGCTCACCTGGCTCAAACCAACCCCTATTGTCGGAGTATGTTTTTGTAAAACCGAGCCGCACAGCCAAATCCGGGGAGATCATTACCCGGCTGTCTGTGCCGATGGTCATTGTTGCGAGCCCGGTAGCCTTCGATACTGTGAGGTTGGCTCTACCATCAAGCTCCAATGCAACAAAAGTTTGGAGGGCTCTCGAACTCCACAGTCCGGGAGGCAGCTTTACACCTACTTGTTGTCTATCCTTCACATAGCCAAACCCTTCGCTCTCCCCCACGTTTTTCCACCCAACCGTGAAGGTGATTGATCTGAGGCCTACCCGGCGTTTTCCGCAGCAGTTGTCGATTGACTTTTGAAGTTCACAACTCTCATTTTGAACATTAGTGATAGTAGCAAACATAATAATATATTTCAATGGATACCAAAGCATTTAGCTTTAACTCTAATGCAAAGTACAAAGTTGGTGGTAAATACACACAAAAAGACGTTGTTAACCCCCTTGTACACCCAACTATAACAGTTAGATCGGACAGTGGCTTTACCACCAATTTTCCCGACATCTTTGAACAATATAGGCTGCCCAAGATTACTACGATGGAGACCGTGAACGAGTGGAAAGCAACATCGATGCAATTTTGGCAGAATCAGCTCAACTTCGCCGTATGGTGCGCAACAGCCGGATGTGGAGTTTCACATCAAGACCATCTGACATCCAAGAATGTCATGCTCCGAAGTGTCTACAACTTTCACGCGCATTACACCATTAGGAGGATTATCAAAGAACTATGTATTCCACTACCTCAAGATGACGCATGGAATCCCATTTCCAACACATATGATCGTAGGGCGTTCGAAAGACTGTGTAACGAATTTAACGTTTCAAAAGATGCGGACTGGAGACAGAAAGTATTTCCTAACAGCACTGGCCTCAGGGACGTTCTCATTCGGGGCCAGTCCGGGAATTGGACGCAGACTGATTTTAGACACGATCACTCTGGTGACCACATCGTCAGTCGGAACGCCGGGAATTTTGAGGCTGCTGAGGTCCAGGACGCGTGGGGTACATTTATGTTAGATAAGGGTATGGAGTTGCTCGCCTCAACGACTCCATTCGGACATACGTCTGGGCTATCCTCGGCGCACAGAAGCAAACTCGCAGTTCTATACTAGGCACGGGAACGGCGTTTGACGCTCAAAAACAATTCTTGGCACTTGTAGAGGACGCCATCTCAGCTAAGGTGGATCTGGAGAAGGCGATCAAGCAGTATCAAGACGTTTTGCAGAATGCCAGCACCCCAGTAGACTTATGTATTTGGAATAGGTCTTTATATGGCACCGAGCAATATGATACTACGAGACGACCCGGTTGACGGTTACAATAATCAGATCGTAATCGCCACCGTCAATCAAAAAATCGGCCACAACGGGAACGTGAACGTGGATATCATCAAGCGCACCCCCAACATGATCGGGTTCAACAATGGAACCGATTTCATAAAACCGCAAGCACCCACCCCACCAACCCCAATTCACGAATTGGGCCCCCATCAAGTTCATTTGAAACCAGTGTTCCACCGAGTTCCTCGGTTGTACCACCCGCAGCAAGTTCCCCCAATTCTTCCAATCGCGATTGGATTGGAATAGGAGCGAAAACTAGTGTCACAACCCACGAGGAGGAGAAATTAGGGCTCGTCTTTGCCCTCGTGGCGTTCGGACTATTTGCGCTTTGGTTTTAGGAACTCTCGGGAGGTTAAAAGTAGGAGACAGGCGATCGCCACGATTAAAGCCCAAGCATTCTCGGCGAGCCATCCGACGGTTTTTGATAATATAGATAGCAAGTAAGAAACAATACCTCCTATCAACCCAGGCAGCGCGGCAGCCACCTTTCCGGCTAATTTAGCCAGGAGACTGGCGAGGGATTTTAGATGTTGTATTACCCACACCTTGGCTCCCCCGGATGGCGCGGGTGGTGAACTGGGTGCAGTCGCACCACCAGTGAAAGCTAGAATTATTGTCGATTTTGCAGAATGCGAAGACGCTCACCGAGTGTCGTGTCCTCGTGCAGAACCCTCGAGATTGTTTCGCGGATCCGACTTATTTGGGTGCGGAGTGTCTCACGGTTAGTCGAGGCAGCCTCCAAGCGAGCTTCTCTTTCATCCCGCAACGACCGCAGGCGTTCGGTGATCCGCTCGGTAGATTCTCTGTCACCACGGGCTTCCCCAAATTTTCTTTCTTCTAGCGCGATATGTTCATCCAGCGCCGTGAGTTTGGAGAGGTTAAGGACCAATTCGCCCCGGACTGTTTGCATAGCCTTATCGAGGCCCCGGAATTCACGAAGAGGTAACGGTGGGTCATCGTTAGACAGGTTGAGTATTTCGTTTTCGCTGAACGTGGTCTCCATCGTGTTAATAGCGTCGGTGGCCACTCGAGGGACCTCGCTGAGCTCGACAGTTTCTATCGCGGCGGCTGTCTTCGCCATCGTTTCGTCGGTAGACTTGAGGGCCTCTACAGCGCGGGCCGGCATAATTTTTTTACCCTTCTTCCAATCTACGAATCCTAGTTCGCTCCTTATGATTTCACCACCGCCCCGGTTTCCGGCAATGGTGTTTAGCGCTAGGGGTTTTTTGGTATTCATGTTGACGATTGGGATCTTTGATGATTTTAGTCGCAACCTACCATTCAGATCCAATTCGAACTTGGAGTAGTCGCGACCGACAGATGGGAACAGACCTTTTTCTGCCAAACTGTTGTAATAGTCGTTTACAGCTCCCTCGAGTAATTCCTGACTTAGACCAACGCTACTGGTAGCGCCACCTATTTCCTCCAATTGTGATTGGATTGGATCTGGAGTCTGTATGGTGGGTGTCGTGAGGGAATCCTCGAAGTCATCATCATCATCACCATCGAGGTAATCGTCTCTGCCGATTTCGTCCATGTCAATATCGTAATCAGCCATCTTTATAATTTTCTTAAAATTAATTATGTATTAAAGACAAAACCATACGGGTTTAATAGATTCACTAAATTATGTCTTCGAGTCAATACGGTCGCAAACTCAATCCATATCGCAGACTGCGTGAGCCCCTCGGGGCAAAAGGTGTGAGACAAAGTGTCGTTATTACGAACAGCCCATCGACGATCGACCAGAATCAGCAGTACTTAGTCCGCTTCCCAAACCTCGGAGCTAGCGACGTCATTATGCCGGGGACTGTTCGCCTCGCTTTCAATATTTCGCTTACATCGACGGACGCAGACCGAAACGTTGTTCAGAACCTGGGTCGCGTCATCATCAAGAAGACCATGATAAAGATTTCTGGCAATGAGGTGATGTCGATCGATGACAGCGACGTCTACCATTGCTACCAGGACCTGTGGAAGACGGCGCAAGAGTGTGAAAATGCGGTATATCAAGGTATTGACACCAGTCGGAATAAGAACGTAACCAGACTTAGAATCGGGGCTGGTGACAAGGCAGATAACGTCGCGAGCGACAACACGGTCGCGGCCACTTACGGCAACCGCTTCTACATCCCGCTCGACTTTGAGTTGCTGGAGAGTCACATGCCCTACTATCAGAGCGCTTTGGCGGACTGCCTCGAATACGAACTAACGTTCAACGACTACGGCCGAGTTATCATAGCCACTGACATGACATCGAAGTATACGATCGACAATGTGTCGATGGAGTACGACATGGTCACGATGCCCGAACTCGCGCGATTAATCAGATCCCAGTATGCCGGGCGCGTTGCCATACTTTACGACCGAGTTCTTCGCCACCGCAAGATGACGAAGGACAAAAGCGACACATTGTGGAATATTAACGTCAACGTACCCGCCCGCTCGATGAAAGGTATACTGATGCTGTTCGAGGAGGGTCGGTTCATGCTCAGGACTAGAAAAAGCGATACATTTTAGAACCCCAAAATCACAAAGGTAGAGGTGACGATCGAGGGAGTTCCCAATCAACTCTGCAGCGCGGGTCTTCGCGCACACCAGCAGTGGGACAAAGTAAGAAAACATTTTGCTTCCAGCTCTAAGCGTTCCCCGGTGATTATATGTGATTGTACTTCCAACAAAGGTTTATTATTAACGACGCAGTTACCGGACGAACTGGCGAGGGCATGTTGGAGATTGTCCGATGTATTAGAATACTTCGCATACGATGAACACGCGCAAACTTGATACCAAACTAACGCGCAAGCTAGCGAATACATACTATAGCCCACGCAGCTACTGGAAGGGACTCGCGACCATCAAGAACCTCGTGGCGGCGACCAAGGTTTCAGAAAACGCTGTCAAGGAATGGCTCAAGAAGCAGGCCGTCTGGCAGATCTATTTACACGCGCCTCACAATATTCCGCGCCCGAAATTCGATGTGCCGGTGCCGAACCAAGTTCACCAAGCGGATCTCCTGTTTCTCCCTCACGATCGCGTCGGTCGCAAAACGTACAAGTACGCACTGACAGTCCTTGACGTAGCGAGTCGCTATAAGGGGGCTGAGCCGTTGGCTACGAAAGAGTCTAAGGAGGTGGCCGAGGCTCTTTCCCGAATATATAAAAGGAGTCCCCTCAAATGGCCAAATATTCTCCAGGTCGATCCCGGCCGCGAGTTCATGGGCGCTGTCTCTCATCTATTGGCTAAGCACAAAGTTTCTGTCACACGCGGCCGTGTCAACATCCACCGGGACCAGGGGATCGTGGAGCGGTTCAATCGAACCCTGGCTGAGAGACTGTTCGGTCACCAATATGCCAAAGAGCTTGTAGACCCTCATACGCAATCGACCGAGTGGGTGACCAGGCTACCCTCCGTGGTCTCTGCACTGAACGGCGAGGTGACCAGATTGATCGGTAAGAAACCCGTAGATGACATCAAGTCTAAAAAGGTGACGAGCAAGCCCTCTGCCGTGCCTTCGGACACCCAGCTACCCCCGGATGGTGTTCTCATGTAATGAGCGCTGCGGTCCCTCTTTTTCGGTTACACTCAAGACAGGTCAGCCGCACGTTACCTCTGCAGTGTCCTTTGCTGTTGTCCAGCCGGTCGACACTGAACTGCTGTGTGTCTTTGGGTTGGTACACCCAGAGCAACTCGATGTTGCATGCCGCGCTGTGGTTCTGATGACCGTCTTTGAGTGCGAGGATGAGGTCGACAGTGAGGTTGAACCCATGGAAACCTTTTGTCTGATCATGGCGCTTGTAGGTCACAAGCTTTCTCTGAATAGACTTTCTCAGCTCTTGACCGGTGGGTGGGTTATCTTTCAACCCCACTCCCAATTCTCGAATTTGAGATGGCGGTGTTATCAATTGGATCTGATTCATATACTCTACTCTCGAAATTGCTAGGTATGCAAGGTTTGGCCACTCTAAATAGTCATCTATAATCCATACCTTTTGTAGGTAGTGGATAGTGAGACCCTGACTCGAATGGACAGTAAGGGCATATCTTAATCTCCAATCATTTCCTTTGATAGCCGCCTCGGCCGCCTCAATGGTAACATAGACTACATCATTCAATACAAGTTCTTCTTTGTTGTCTGTACCTGGAATAGTCACGAGGATATTCTGTTTCCGACTGTCTTTGGGGTGGTAGAGAATAGGTACCGGTGTGTTCTTTATGTCTTTTTAATAACAACCCCTGCGCCCGGTCACGAACCTTCTGACGGCTAGTGAATATTATGTCACATGGTTTCCACTGTTCCATAAACACATTCCATCTCATACAACTGGGCAGAGCATTACGCATCTCATTGCATTGGACTCTATCTGGTTGAAGACGGATGCGCCTCTTCAGCGCTTTGAGGGGTTCCTCTTTCGCCCTGTAATCTACTTTGACCTCTTCGTAATAATCTACTTTTTCCCTCAACCATTCGTGTGGCATCCCCCCCCCCTCCCCCCGATCGGTGGCGGCTGCCCTTGATCTCCACAGAATATTTGTTGAACCCCACGTTGATCCAACCATTCAATGAACGTCTCTAGGATGTTTTTAGGCACTGTGCAAACCTCATCCCAGATGATCACACGGGGTATGAACTTTTGACCCATCCGTTCGGGTATCCATTCTTTCTTTCCGCTCCATCTGAAGAAACTGTGGTACGTCTGTGATTTTGCCCCTCGATCCCGCATCTCCTTGGCTAAACGATGTGTTGGGGTAAACACTAGCGGATCTCTTTCCCGAAATAGTTCAATGGCTCTCGTGGTTTTACCACTACCCCCACCACCATTCAGGTAACTCATCTGGTGTATGGATAATGGATCTTTATAACTTGGTGCGGTACTGGGTGCCACGTCCTTCTCTTGTGTTTTATATTCTGATTTGGGTAGCTATGCGGCATGATCCCGTGGTAGGTACAATTCCTCTCTTTTGTCGCGCCACTGGGCCAGAGCAACTGGTGGAAGGTATGGTGTCTGCTTCAAACAATGCATGCACGCATTAATATTACAGTCGCACCGCGTGTGGGCGACAAAGGCACTATTTCCGTTGAGCTTGTGTATTGCGTTTTTTTTTATGTATATGCTGTCATTGGCCACTCGGACCGCCTCTTTAGAGTTGAATATCGAAAGCATAGAGAGTAGATTGATGTGGGCGTAGGCCAACATGCTCGCCCTTAAGTGTGTATACTGGGGATGCGAGCCTTCATAATATGTGAGAATATGACCCAATGGGCATTTTTGAGGCGCGCCAACCAATGTGCCGCTTTGGCGGGTGTCTTGCACAAGGAAGTCGAGTTCGCCCTGATCTGTCACTAGCCTTCTGGTCAGTCGTTTACCTTCGGCCTTGTTGCCTTGTGTGAACTTTCCGATAACGCTGCATCCCTGATCACGGTTCTCAGGGAGCCAAATATCAGTCTGCTTCTCGAACGCAATAATAGCCTCGCGGATCTTGATGCTTTTTAGCAAACCCGACTCTACGAGGAATATGAGCAGTGGTGTGGGAGCCCACCCATGCTCTGCGAAATGTTTTCCAAACCACGCGGGTATGACGGGGTGAATATTGTCTTTGAAACTCCACTCGATAACCTCTGCGAATCCAGTGCCAATATTTTTAGGAGGGTGTCATTAATGCTAACCCTAACCATCCTGTGTTTTGGGTGACCAAACCTATCGAAATATGGTTTAGCTTCGCCAAATCCCTGAAAACTTGCGGGATAACACGCCTTCATATCGATACTGACAACATCTCTTGTGTCGTAATTCATTGAGTTCCAAAGGCCACCATGTCCATGCTCCACACACGCCTTTTGTGTATCTTCCGCGAATGGCGCCGGTGTGGGTTTCCAACCATTTTTCTCTTTGGTTATTACCGCAGCAGCATGGTTCACTCCGAATACCTTTTCTGCAAGATCTCTATCACCTAAATCATCGCATGCTCTAATCAATACGTCGTGTGTTTCCCGCGTCCGGTAGGCGGTACCGTCTTGTAGCACAAACTGATCCACATTTAACTGTTTATCCTCCCCCCCCCCCCCCCTTAAGAGCCATACTGCGATCGGTTGGTCTCTTGTTGCTTCTCTGATAGCTTCCCACACATCACCCTGATATATGCGAACCCGTCTAGAACTCGGAAAATGCAGGTCTTTAGACCAGGCGTGGCCGTTGTGGACGATGAGTTCTGATTTTCGATAACTTTGGGTACCACGTCGCTGGTACTTCCCACTGTTGTAGATGTCCCCACCGGCAATGTCCTTCAAGATGATCGCCCGTTGGAGAATGCTTTCACGATCAGCCACGTCGTCAACTGTGGCACCCGGTTCATGGACCCTGTCCTCCCACTGCTGGATTTCATGTCGCCTTGTGGTAGTGAGCCCCTGGCCCCTTAAGGCACTTTCAAAATGTTCCACCACTCTCTGGGCAACGCAGTTGAGGTCGCCATTTTTTAGCGGAGCAAGGTTGGCAGGATCTGGGTTTTGTATTGGATACAGCCCATAGACAACAGCGGTAACGGGGTAGGCATTCTGGTAGAATGGTCTATCGATCCCGCTCAGAGCGCCCGGCTTTGTGTCACTGTTAATGTTTACAACACCTTGGCCCTTACGCCTTTCTTTTTTCACGGGATCAAATTTGTCTTCGACCACCCAACCTCCCTCATTCCGTTCTCGTAAATACTTAAGTTTCAGGATATATTCCCCCTGTGGGAGTTCTTGGAGAAGGCTCGATGCCCTATCGTCTGTCATCGTACCATCTATGGACACGCGGACCACTTTGATATCTACTACTTTCGGTTCACCAACTCCCAACTCCAATCGCGAATTGGGAGTTGGAGACGGGTATTCTGCCTCAAATCTCCATGTTGAAAACAGCTACGGCGCCATCGACTTCAAACTCGTATTTGGCGTCGTTCAGAATCTCAACCCATGGTTCATCGGATGGAAGCCGCACAAGGGGGGGGGGGGGGGGGGGGGGGGGGGAGCCTGTGTGTCCAGGTCGATAAATGTTTGATCTTCTGGGGTGGTTTCATACATTTCCGCAAGAATCTCTTTGATCAAGTCATCCATTTTGTGAGTATAACTTATAGTTTTCTTATCTTTAATAGGGTGTAAGTTGTGGTTTTATTATAATTATTTTTTGTAAAAATTATTATAACAGAATGTATAACAGATGCTGTATATACTGTGTATAACCAATGGATTTCTTATCTCTAATAGGGTGTAAATTGTGGTTTTCTTAATTTTTTCAAAATTATTAATGAATTATTTAGCTCGTCCAACAAGACGGGCTTTTAATTAATTTTATAATTTTCTCATATTATGACAAATTATGACAAATTATGACAACATTGGGCATGAAATAGGGATGGGAGACTAGATGAACAACGAAAAGGAAAAGGATAACAAAATAGGGAATGAAAAGGGTCTGGGAGGCTAGATGGACGCAGAAAAGGGTAAGAATAACACAAGGGAGTGGCTGAAACAGGGCTGGGAGGATCGATGTAGGCTGGCATGGTTCCCCCCAGTTTTGTTACTCGCCCTCCCTGCTGCTGAAAAATATACGATGTTCTGCTATCTGAACAAAAACATAACTAAGGGACGTTACTCTCAAACACCAGACTTGATTGTACTGTCTGTCGGTTTATAAACATTTGGGCCAAGACGTTTCGGCCCACTCTGGTCATTATATATGGTACAGTCGGTAGAAATGTTAAATTTAATGGTAATGTATATCAAGACAGCGTCAATCATTAATGCTGATCAGATTTACGCCTATGGACGTTTCGTCAGCGTCAGCGTTTCGGATCTGTCGGGTTTGAGATGCTTTGAAAATGGCGTCTCCGTAACCGTGTAAATTCTGATCACCTTGTGTCCGTGCAAATGGGTATGACTAAAATAAGAAAAGGGCCCTTTTCTGTCCTTTTCTAAGAAAAGAACAGAAAAGGACTTCGTGCCTAAGAAAAGGGCCTATAAAAACCACATTAACAGTTCAAATGAGTGTAAATCAATGTTTATATATGTATAACGATATTTTATTGAGGTACCCATAAAATAAAACCCATATCTTGTATAATATTCTTCATGATATGGGTTTTATTTTATGGGTACCTCAACAAAATATCGTTACACATATATAAACATTGTTTTACACACATTTGAACCGTTAGTGTGGTTTTTATAGGCCCTTTTCTTAGACACGAGGTCCTTTTCTGTCCGCCATTTTGTATTGTTCAATACACGTTTTGAGTCGAGATTACTTCAAATAGCACAACATCTTTATTCTTCATGATATGGGTTTTATTTTATGGGTACCTCAATAAAATATCGTCATACATATATAAACATTGTTTTACACTCATTTGAACCGTTAATGTGTTTTTATAGGCCCTTTTCTTAGGCACGAAGTCCTTTTCTGTCCTTTTCTTAGAAAAGGACAGAAAATGGCCCTTTTCTTATTTTAGTCATACCGCGTGCAAATAGCTACTGCTGATGAGGAATTTACTGTGACACCGGAAACAGTCGAATTTCGCTTCCGCTTTTGAAAGTGAAAGTAGCAATTATGTTTTTTCCCCGATATTAAAGGAAGTTGCTTTCGAAATAATGGAAAGAAAAAAAATCTAATTGGACAATTAGCTCCGATTTTGTGTCAAGTCGGTACTGGGCGTTTATTAGAGGCACTATAATTTCGTGAAAATCGGCCAAAAAATGTGTCATTTTCAACGTAAAAAATGGGGGATGGGCGTCTATTAGAGCATGGGCGTCTATTAGAATCTTTACGGTAGGGGCAATCCGGGTAAATACGGACAACTTTCTGGAGACGCTGATGTTTGTGCTCATAATCACGATGTATGTCGCAATAGAATAAAGGTCTCGCTATGGTGATATGCGAGGGTGTCCGAACTAATTAGTCCGTATTTCAAATACAGTGTTTTAGGTCGTTCAACCCCCGAATTTTACATATAATTGAAGATACTTCAAAAGGGTGAAATACGGACACGGACCGGGGAATCACGGACAAAGAGTCGGCAAATTACGGACATAGCAAATTATGATAGGGAAAATACGGACAAAAAAAGATTTAAAAAAAATTACAATGTTTTAGACTCTATACTCACTAGTAATTCATTTAATAAGTGTGTAAAACTTACAATCATTTAAGTAAAATATATGCCTGCATACTCTAAGTTACTGCAGAATGCTATTTTGATATAGTAAAATACGGACAGGATTGTCCGTAGTTTTACGACAATCAAAAAATTATAGGTTTAAAGGTACATGCCCACGCAGCAGGTTACACTGTACTACTACTTTTCATTTTCTGTCATGCCTTATATGAGCCATTTTTCTACCCACTAACCAGTTATTTTTAATTACGGCGCGTGTTAATTGGTGTTAAATCGCATTTTATATGCCGCGACCAGAAAGGGTATTTTCAGACCTCGTGCTATTTTTACCAACACGCGTCACGTGACACGGTCAATCATATCACATCTTTGACATGCGCAATGAAGTATCGGAAGTTGAGAAGAAAAATCACTGTTCGAGTCCAAATCTAAATCTCCACGTAACTCTTTCCATTTGGTGATCTGGTCGGCAATATTAACCATTCTCTCTCTGTACTGCCTGTCCCTCAGACAGTTCGCATTTTTTTTGGCCGATGCCGTTTCATACAATTTCCGTCCTGGACGTTTCGACATGTTGATATTCTTATTTACATATTGGTTGGGAAGCCTACTGGCGCGCGTAGTATACTGCGCATGCGCACCGCAAGCCGTGATGTGAAAGTCGTCGTCCCCGCACATTATCAAAATAGACTGTTACCGCCGCGCGTCGCTAACAGTAAATTGATAATTAATAAATGATTATATTTGTATAGCGGGCACTCGTAATTTTTAGAACTGGTGGAATAGTGACATAATTATACACTTATTTAATTCCTATAAAGAACATTTTGTGCCTACTGCGTGGGCATGTACCTTTAATACGGACAGTGTTATTATTTTACAGTTTTTGTAACATCTATGTTACCAATTGTGTAAATGAATTGCGTTATTGACTCGGGAATAATTGTTTTGCTGGCAGGAATAAAACACATTCAAAAGGTATACCCAGTTCGAGTGTATTTTTCCAGCCCAAAAATGTTTACGACATTTGAAAGTCAAAGTCTTTTGAAAAAGGTTGTGTGTATAACGTCACTAAAGTAGGTGTATGATGTCATTGATATGGGTGTACCTCATAGCCGCATGTGTCACATTCGCGGGAAATGACCTGAAAACGGCTAAATGGACCAAATAATGAAAATAACACTACTTATGCAGGGAACCCGTTACATCAATGGGTGTCCGTATTTTTCCTATGTAACAAATTCCAGCCGCCATTTTGTATCTGGACAATTTTTGTAAATGGCCGCCATAAAATCAATATCCCTGAGACGGGAGATAATCCGCGCTACATCCGATCTTTTAGTAACCAGTCTCTATTTGATGTACCCATTTATGTTAATAAAAGATCGGATGTAGCGCGGATTATCTCCCGTCTCAGGGATATTGATTTTATGGCGGCCATTTACAAAAATGGCGGCTGGAATTTGAAATATTAGATGTAGAATATATAGTACACATTTTGTTCTCGGTGCAGTTCGCAAACCCTTGCCTTTTGCGATAAAATGTCTACAATCCATCGTTGCCTTAGAAAATTACTCCAAGGGTCTCCCCTATAAGGATAATTTATCCGCCTTATTTCTCAATAAAACATGTCATCAGTTATCCTCATCCGTGTTCGATCAGGGTCTGCACTGTTTACGCATGTTTGTGACACGCGTTCAGTTTTGTGTTCAGTTCGGAAAGTTTTATGTAAACATAATGTTACCAAATACCAAATTTTTGTTCATTTGAACGTATTTTTCTATAGAGCACGTTTTATTTTTCGTTACGTTTCGTTGCATATTTTGACGCGCGTTCAACATTTTGTAACGCTCGTCTAGATTTTTGCTAGATTCGTTTTAGTTTTGGTTATTCATCATCATCATCATCATCAACCTTCTTTATATTCCGCATGTACTCAAACATTTGAGTGAATGTCTAACGTCATTTGTTAAGTGGTGTCGACTTCGATTAGAATTATTTCTCAATAAAACATGTCATCAGTTATTCTCATCCGTGTTCGAACAGGATCTGCACTGTTTACGCATGTTTGTGACACGCGTTCAGTTTTGTGTTCAGTTCGGAAAGTTTTATGTAAACATAATGTTACCAAATACCAGCCGTGTTTCGATTTTTGTTCATTTGAACGTATTTTTCCATAGAGCACGTTTTATTTTTCGTTACGCTTCGTTGCATATTTTGACGGTGTTCCACTTTTTGTAACGCTCGTCTAGATTTTTGCTAGATCCGTTTTTAGTTTTGGTTATTCATCATCATCAACCTTCTTTATATTCCGCATGTACTCAAACATTTGAGTGAATGTCTAACGTCATTTGTTAAGTGGTGTCGACTCCGATTATAATTATTTTATGTAATTCTAATCCACACATTTGTCAGCAACTATTGCAATACTTTCAAACTAAGTTCATGTTTCTAATAGTCTTAGAAACCAAATACCCATACATGCATAGCTTAAATGGTCATAATTATAATTAAACATTGTCCAACATATCTGTCCACTCCAGATTGTAATGTTAGTTCATGTATATGACCACTTTGGAGTCTACAATACTTGAGAGCTAAATCCTGTTATGTCCCATTAAAAAGTATTACGATATGTACTAATCATATTGCTTTTGGGACTGGAGCTAAGTGACACTGGTGCGGCATGGGACCTGACATCGGGTCATGTACGGTCGTGAAACGTACGCTAGACGCGCGGACGAACAGTTGTGAAACGTACAACGGACAGTGTAGATGGTGGTTTTATGTCGGAGATGTCGTACTTGGAGACGATTCTCATGTGCTACCGAACACGTTTTTTCCGAGCGGAATATACTTCTGCAGAGTAGTTAACAGTCGAGGAAATTTATTGAAAATACGTAATATACCAATTTATATAAATATTGCGACCAGAGTAAACTCAGTTCCGCCTACAAAATCTCGTTCAGTGTATACATTTAAAACGGGAAATAGGTGTAGGGAAACCGATTATACGGTTATTCCATGGAACCTCTAATCCCCGCATAAACACTGACCAGTGTACTGTTTACGCATGTTTGTGACACGCGTACAGTTTTGTGTTAAGTTCGGAAAGTTTTATGTTCCACTTTTTGTAACGCTCGTCTAGATTTTTGCTACATCCGTTTTAGTTTTGGTTATTCATCATCATCATCATCTTCATCATCATTATCAACCTTCTTTATATTCCGCATGTACTGATCAATTTGAGTGAATGTCTAACGTAATTTGTATTCATCCTCATCATCATTATCAACCTTAGTGTCAATGTACAATATTATTATTGTTTATTAATGTTTTACACGTATGAGCAGTACATATCGCTTACGCTTGAGTATACTTTAAAGGTATAATCATATGTCAGTAATCGATGCTATGTGGCGTTTGCATCATAGAATTACCATTACGGTAATTCTGCGGTGGAAATGAACGAATGGAACCAAACCCCGTTCGCGATTTTCAATACGTACTTTTTCGGAATTACGAGCTAAACATCGAGTTACGCTCAAGCCGATGTTAAATGTCGTGTACGGTGTTATTAAAAAATGTGCGCATCTCGGACTGACACATACCCGTAATCGTGACCTTTTGCAGTCTGATCGGGTCATACACTAGTCCGGCATTTTTGCTCTCTTCAGTATGCAGACAAAAAGGTGAGTTATTCCGTAGATAGTCAGACGACAAAATGTGCGCATCTCGGACTGACATATACTCGTAATCGTGACCTTTTTCAGTCTGATCGGGTCATACACTAGTCCGGCATTTTGTTCTCTTCAGTATGCAGACAAAAAGGTGAGTTATTCCGTAGATAGTCAGAAAAAAATGCGAGTGTTTCAATACTCCAGTTGATATACATAATGGGTGTTCGAAATGTCACGTAGCTTTTTCTGACAACATACAAGTCGCTGCCCTCTACGTCCCCAACTGCAGAGCGAACTCTATAATGGAATACGTTCATAGCGAATGCCCATCGCCAAGTACAATATAACACCACACAAATCATAGACAACGAACTAGACTCGGGCGGTAACGCAGTGTATACACATAATTTGATTGTCGAGAAAAAGGTAAACATAACACGTAGTACACGCGCAGAAAGACTGGGAAAAGTAAGTCGACGGTGCACAGAAATACCATAAACAACTGGATGACCTTCCGACCGCTCGGGAAAGTAGTTCTGTTTACCATGCCAGTTTTACGGCATGGGAGAATATTGTCCGATCAGTTGGCTGGTATGTGTGTTCCCAAACAATTTCTTACACACGCTGTGTTTATTACGAAGCATATATATAACGGGTCAACAATAAATGTAGATGCATGAAATATAACGCACGTAGAGTATTCGTCTAAACAAACTGTTCAGCATGCCGTTGGTATCTACGTCGGATCGTCAGACGTTTTCATCACTACAAAAGCATTTACGTTTAAATACCTCTTTCCAATTGTTGTCCGGCGTCCATGCATTATGATAACTGTCGTGTGACTTACGCAATGTGCAAAACTAACACCGCCGTTATGGACACGCCTGCATAAATAGCGCAGTTCCCCAAACAACCATGCTGGGTGGGTACCAGGAAGTCCATTTTCACAGTATGGCGAATTACAGATACGATGAACATGTACTTTAGTAACACTTCACGCAGTCCGATTTTGGTTCTGGGCTGACTCCATGAACGGAGCATAGAGCTTACATAAATGTATGTGATGCTATTACGTTATTTAAGAGTATGAACATATATGAGTCGAAACGGCGTGTCTCTTTCTCAAGGTTTAAAACAACCCGGAAATACCGTTTCACCTTTCTTGTTTCATTACAGTGTGGTATACACCGCGGCTGACACAATGGACCGTATTATGTTTGAGACGAGCCGCACGTGGCAAATGCTGATGTTCCGTTAATAAGCCGGGTCCCGCCTCAGACAAAAACTGTTCGCTCGTAAAACACCACCCATATGCATCTAGCAAGCGCATATCAGGTGACCGATCTATGGCAGCCGTCCTGAAAATACACCGGCCTCGAATTTATGCGTATTTTCAGCCAGATTTCCCCAGTTACAGTCCCACAGATGACAATGTACCCGTGGCCGTACAGCAATATGGATATTCTCACTGGTTAGAATGATCATGTTAAAGTCACTATGTCTCGGATGATATCTCGGACATCATGTTCGATACGTCGTTTGTTTTGGCTTTATATACTGCCAATGGCATATATGCACTGAACTCACCGTTTTATTTGATAAACGTCCAACGAGTTTGTGTTTGTTCCCTATATACATGTGTAGAGTCTCATAAATATTGTAAATAATTTGATACCTGAAATGCATGTCCGCTATTACTGTAGCACGATGCACTGTACCAGGAAACATAGAACCGTTTAGTTATGAATTGATAATACATTACCACCTATGATTTAAACATTGTTATTGCTATGTATAGACAGTATACAACAGTTTCAAAATATACACTTTACTATTAAGAAAAGCAAACGGGATGGGCAACAAGTCTTAACAACATTAATTACAGCCCTCTCCAATTACTTATTGCATGCACTATAACATGTGGTATAATGACTTTAGACATAAATGTTTATTACATTGTATGTACAATGTCAATTTTTATAGCGTAAATACGTGTAGAATTAGGATTTCAAACGAGGCATATGTCCCATGAGAACAGCGCAGGACCTGATGAGTGTGCGCAACAGCGCAGTCTGGTTAAGGTTAGCGCTGCTAGTCATTCAGTCAATGACACGATCACGTTATTCGAACAATTTGTATTTATAAAACGTATATGGACCACGGTGGTGTTCCGGTGCATTAACAATTTGATTGACTAGAGGTGCCATTATATCCTTTTCTCCAGCCATCGTCACATATTATTAAACACCCACACCGACATGTATGTCATCGTCAGAATAAGCGAAGATAGCCAATCATTCTTGTTGCACTGTCCTGTGAATACGGACCAATTGACATCCCAAAATCGGGCCACCGAGTAAGCATAGTTTTCACAAAGCAGGAAAGTTTGAATAGGATAACATTGATTATTGAAACGACGAGTAAGATTAATGTAGCCTTGGACTTCAAAAAAATAGCTAGCATTACCTTCAAAATCTGTTAACTCCCCACACTTGAGTACAATGTAATAGATAACGGGTAGTATTTACGGGTTGCGGTAATTAGTGTTCTGGCGTTGCTGGTGGAATGACTGGAATTTTAAAGAGAAGTGCTCGGCATCTTCTACATCGAGTGCACAGTCACACAATGGTGATTCTCGCAAATTATTCATAAACCAAAAAAACGTCTAAATTTAGTTTACTTCATTGCTTTCGTATACGGGCGTGGTAAAAAGCAGATTGCGTTCTATCACCGATCAGATAGTATTCTGGAACAATATGCGGTTTGAATAGTTGTTTTAACCTGTCTTGAAAAAGGGCTATCGAAGAAGAACTCTCAATTTCCTCAACAAACTCGTTCCATATTATCATAGAAGACGGTATAAATTATTACGAGTAAAGTTCTGTTCGTCTCGCTAATTCAATAAAATTGCTCCAATTACGCAATTCATATGGACTACTTTCTCCGACAAGTTGTGGTAATAATTGATATAGACATGTTGGAAGCTTACCTGCCTTTTCTATATACGAGAACTACCTTTTGTATTTTGCTTCGGTCTGATAGTGATACCCATCAAATTTCTTGGACGAGCCCATTAATTGAGACTGAACGGGTTAGACCGGTAACTTTACCACCTATGTAAATACGTTCAATTCTAGATAGATCTACTAGTTACATTAACTCAGTAACCATGATTGCAGAAAACCTAGCGAGCTCAATGCTAGTTATTTGTCAGTACTATGAACATAGTTTTACCAAATTATTTTCGGCTGACGGATAGTTAAACTGGTGTTCATCAATACCATAATAAATGTGCAATACAATTATGTTTTAGTAATCTGTTTTATTAATCATCATTTTCTGGGCATATCTGACATTCTGTGTCTGAAGTACTGATAACGTTTGTTATTGCTGTCTCGTCCGTAGTGGCACACGTTCGCTTAAAATTCATTATATATGATGTACATGTAATATATGCATTTATATACTGTCCACGCATTGTAACGGACAACAACATCATCCATACGTGTTGTTGCTGTCGTATATTGAGTTAATAATGTTGTTTGCTTTATGGCCATACTAGTAGTCTGCAAAATGGAATGGAATGGACTGACTCTTAACGGACCATTGACACAACAAAGTATCAGTTAGGGCCAAGCATGGTAGATGATATAATGTTGCAAATGAAATAAAAGTATACCATGCTACTAGTGTCAGGCCAGCTACCAAATAATGAGATGATTAGATAAATTTAAAAATGTACGATCACTTAAAATATACATACATTGAGTTAATGTTGTTGTTGTTTGGTTCATGGTCATACTAGTAGTCGCAAATTGGAATGGAATGGAGTGGTGCTTAACGGCCCAACTTTTTGTTTAAATATACTATTTATTACGGATTTCTCGAATAGTCAAATTTCTCGAATTTGAGCACAGCGCACCGAGAACGCGCGCTCATGAAATTTCATAATCAACCAATACAGAATGCACGCCGCTTAACCGGCATAGACGTGCACGCTGACCAACGTCTACATTGCACACAACAGTGCAGCATGGTGTTAATATACGGTTTCTAACGACCAATCGCACGACATTTTGACAAGTGTTTGCCCCCACCGTTGCTAGTCACAGATTTCCGCGGATCCACGACTGTTGCCTGAGACTTTGCGTCAGAGACTAAGTAAGTCACGTCTCCATAGGACACTGAATTACTATATGTATATAGTAAATTAACCGTATCGGTCGGTGCAGTAAAAAAAACCGATAAGGGCGTTCACCTGTATTATACCTGTTAATAGCAGACGACAATTTCTACCTGTGCAAACCTGTATGCAATACACGGATCGATACCGTTGATGCCGGGGTATTTAAAAATATCACAATGGGTTAATATTCGCGTTATTGGCTAGAAACATATTTGTATTTAGCTTTAATGCTTAATAAATATATATATATAATAGACCATACACCAATACACACTATTGAGCGAGTGTTAAGATCGATACCGTATTTCCGATATACCTCTGTTAATTTAACATGCCGAGACATGTTACAGCGATCTGTTGAAACACGTCTCCATGCTAACTACACTGGACTTAAATCAGTTTACCTGTAAATATAGACGAATAAACAACGATAAACTATATACAATTTAATACCGTAGCAGACGAATTGTAATTCTTGTGTATACATGCTCATTCTTCTTGCTGATAATTTAATTTAAAATGTGTCTTTATGAGCTCAGTATTATTGTCTAGCTGTATAGTACTGAACCGTATGACATTTACTTGTTGGAAGGAATTGAATATACTTAATGCAAAGGACTGACTTACGCAATCTGATCAGGGTCTACACTATTCCATAATATATTAATAGAGTACCGCGAATGTCAACGTCAAAGTTTGACAAAAAAAACAACAAAAACAACAACAACAGAGTACATGCGGAATGCATGACACACACGTCTCGTAACACCGACTTTTACTGATCATTGTACGCTATACCGTATGTATACAAAACAAACGGTAATCGTGCTTAACGAACACCGAGGATAAACTAGCAAATGTGGCTAGTCGACACACATAGGACCCCTATGGCGACCAATAATCCAGAGCGTTAAGGATTCTGGACGCCGTAAAGTATGTAACCTTGCCCCTGGGTTTATGGACGCGGCCGTATATTTGTCACAGGGCGTTAGAGAACCATTAGGACAATGCGTGTGTGAACTATGAACCAATTCCGAGCAATGAAAATATAGGTCATTTACCCGAGGTTAAGGTTTTGCTAAAGTATTAAAAATTAAACGGATAGACGGACGGACGGACAAGGTGAAACTTGAAGTATGTTTAGACGATATGAATAGAACGTTTTACCGTTGTAATTTATGCTACTGGAGCGAGTACTGTTACTGAATAGCGATCAGCGTCATACGGGTACAGGCTGATCTGGGTCTACACTGTTCGCTATTCGGTCAACATGACGATATGAATAGAATGTCTTACCGTTGTAATGTATGCTACTGGAGCGAGTACTGTTACTGAATAGCGATCAGCGTCATACGGGTACAGGCTGATCTGGGTCTACACTGTTCGCTATTCGGTCAACGTGGCGATATGAATAGAACGTTTTACCGTTGTAATTTATGCTACTGGAGCGAGTACTGTTACCGAATAGCGATCAGCGTCATACGTGTACAGGCTGATATGGGTCTACACTGTTCGCTAGATTCCATTGTCAGCCCAACTATGTTCTTTGATGTATATTCTTTGTACGTATAACCGTCGACCTTCTCTATGGAAACGCTAAATCCCGCATCAATATTGGACACTATTGATTTAAGATGCATTGAAAACCGAACGATTTAAACGATTGGCCGGCTTAACCCCCCGTCAGATTCGATTCCATTGATATATATAGATTATGAGGCGCCTGCGACATAATCTATATTGTATCGTTCTCAGACCCTGAGGTTAGAAGTTTAAATATATAAAAATACAAAACTACTATATAGTTTGGTATTTTGTACTTTATATGAAAAATATTGCGACATAATCTCAATTGTAAACTTCTCAGCCTTTGAGACTAGGAATTTGTCAAAATAATGCTTGATATACCAAACTATATAGTTGCTTTGCATGAAAACCATAATCTTCAGCAAAATATATGCAATGAACCGCGAAACCGCTATATCACAATCTCCCTAAGTCTGGCAGACTCTTGTCTGAATGGTTTCTCTATTTTTAGTATCTCTTTAAGGCCCAAACTCTATTTGCCCCACACTTTCCACACACTTGATACATACCACAAGTACAGTATTTTGAGTTTTTCACTGATTTTATCGTGCATGGTTTATCTGAATGGATATTTTTGTATTGACACATGTTTATGTTTATTTCTTCCATTTGTTTACGTTATATATACAATAATTTTTCTATTTAATAAGAAACAATATTATAATAAAACAAAGATTAAAAAGAAAAATGAGCGCTACAGATGTACAAGATATTCTGAAACTGTATCGTGATAGAGTTATTAATGATGAGCAATTGCGAAAGATGGTTGATGCTTTGAAATCTTCAGAGACCAAAGCAGAGACTAAGCCATCTGTGGAAGAAAACCGTAGGGAAAGACGTAGAAAAAAGAAGCAAAGAAGGAAAGAGAAACTTAACCAAACAAAGATTGAAAATCCAATTCCAGCCCCCAGATAAAAAAAACCAATCCCAGCACCACGATCCATAAATCGTGAAAAACCAATCCCAGCCCCACGATCCATAAATCGTGAAAAAGAATTAAAATTGATTGACAAGCCATTGTGTGCTTATTTCAAGTCATATGAAATTCAAATGCAAAGAAAATATAAAGATCCTTCTGTTCTATTCGATGAAAATCAATCTGCTATAATAAAACAAATCAATCAAGATATAAAAGAATACAATGGAATAAAGTTTTCAATTGGCATTTCTCTAAAAAATTTCAAAGATGAAAACGGTGGAGAAAGAAAGTATGTCATCGGACAAACTCATGGAGAACAAAGCACTGCTCTTGATGGATCTAAAGTAGTTGAATTTTATAATAATGAAACTTCTTATCTGCAAACTTGGATTGAAAAATTTACAAATACAGCATCAGGCCTAGAGATTGAACACTGTATTAAACTGTACTTAAACATTGCAAAATATGAACCACTCAAAGGCTCTTCATATATCCCTTTACCAAACCATTGTATAAAAAAGCAATAATCAATGTAAAGAATAATGATAATGAATGTTTTAGATGGGCTCTGACATCCGCTATATATCCAGCAAAAAGCCACTATAATAATATTTAGTTATACAAAAAACAAAGACAATTTGAACTTGAAGGAGATCCGATTTTCCAACCCCAATAACCCAAATACCAAAAGCGGAAAAACAAAACAATCTTGCAATAAATGTTTATGGATACACAATAACAAAAAAGACAGAGAAAATAAGCATATTCCCATATTACATATCAGATCAACCAACATAATTGAATAGAATTAATTTACTATTAATATCACAAGACGAAGAAGGTGAAGAACCAAATAAAGAAACGCAATATCATTATTGTTGGATTAAAAACCTAAACAGACTACTCGTAGATCAAAACAAACACAAAAAAAAAAACAAAACATACTTCTGTGAACGTTGCCTATGTGGATTCTCACAAGAAGACTTACTACTCAAGCATAAAGAAGATTGTGAAGGCATCAACAAAACTGCAACAAAAATAGAAATGCCCTCAAAAGATAAAAACCATATAAAATTCAAAAACCATCAAAACCAACTACCAGTTCCATATGTAATCTATGCGGACTTTGAAAGCATAATAACCCCTGAAAACAAACCTGCTGGTGACAAATCAGAAATAACAAGTGAACATGAAGCTTGTGGGTTTGGATATCAAGTTGTGCGGTATGATGGCAAAGCAGAAAAACCAGTAATATACAGAGGTGAAGATGTAGTTGAAGCATTCTTAAACCATTTGAAATGTGAAACAAGCAACATCAACAACACTTTTACCCATCCAACTCAAATAACAATGACAGAACAAAACACCAAAGATTATGAAAGTGCAACCCATTGTTGGATATGTGAAACAGAACTAAACGATACAAAAGTAAGAGACCACTGCCACTTTACAGGTGAATATAGAGGTGCAGCCCATAAAAACTGCAACCTAAAACTCAAAATAAAACCAGGCACAACTAAAATCCCTGTAGTATTCCACAACCTAAAAGGATATGATAGTCATCTTATAATGCAAAAAATACACACAGCAAACCGCAACATAACTTGTATTCCAACCAACGCTGAAAAGTACATCTCGTTTAGCATTGGACAACTCAAGTTCTTAGATAGTTTCCAATTCATGTCTTCATCACTTGAAAAGTTAGTAGATGCAAAAGATAAATCAGATTTCAAAATCACCAACAATGTCTTCAACAATAAAACAAATCTACTTTTACGTAAAGGAGTTTATCCTTATGAATATATGAACAACAAAGAAAGATTCAATGAAACACAATTACCACCTATAGATACATTTTACAGCAGTCTTACACATGAAAGTATCAATCAAAAAGAGTATGAACACGCACAAAAGGTATGGAAAGAGTTCAACTGTAAAACCCTTGGAGATTATCATGATTTATACCTTAAAACTGATGTTGTTTCTACTTGCTGATGTATTCCAAACATTTGAGAAAAAACATGTATAAATGTATACAAACTTGACCCATTACACTACTATACAGCTCCAGGTCTATCATGGGATGCATTACTAAAACACACTCAAATAAACCTAGAACTACTAACAGATATTGATATGCATTTATTCATAGAAAAAGGTATGCGTGGCGGTATAAGTATGGTATCCAAAAGACATGCAAAAGCAAACAATCCTCTTGTAGCTGATTACAATCCAACTGAAGAAAACAACTCACATCATGTATTACGACGCAAATAACCTATACGGATGGGCAATGAGTCAACCTTTACCGTACTCCGGTTTCAAGTGGAAACCCTTAAACAGTAGAAACACAGTTGCTCAACCAAACCCAGGCAAAGGTTTAATCCTTGAAGTAGACCTAGAATACCCAAAAAGCCTACATAAACTACACAACGATTATCCACTTGCACCTGAGAAACTAGCAGTAAAAAAGAATGGTTATCAGAATATCAAACAGAACTTCTTAACAATAGCAATATGATAAACATAGAGAAACTTGTCCCAAATCTAAACAACAAAAAGAAATATGTATTACACTACAGAAATCTACAGTTGTACATATCTCTTGGCCTAAAACTCACTAAAGTACATCGAGCCTTAGAATTCAATGAGAAACCATGGATGGAACCATACATTCGTCTAAACACCGAATTCCGTAAAAAAGCAAAGCCTGCATTTGAAAAAAATTTCTATAAACTAATGAACAATGCTGTATTCGGAAAAACTATGGAGAACCTACGAAAAAGATCAGATATCAAACTAGTAAGAACAGATGGAACCAAAACGAAAGACTAAGAAAAATCATAGCTAAACCTAATTTCAATAGACGTATCAAAATATCAGATGAATTATCTGCTATACATGTAAACAAAACTAAACTAACGCTAAACAAGCCAATCTATGTTGGCATGTCTGTCTTAGACTTATCAAAACATCTAATGTACGACTGGTACTATAACAAACTGAAAAAGAAATATAACGAAAACTGCACCTTGTTGTATACAGACACCGACAGTTTATTAGTTGACATCAAAACAATAGATGTACAGATATGTCTAAGATGAAAGATGAATATGACTTCTCATGATTCTCCAAAAGACCATCCACTTTGATGATGAAACAAACAAAAAAGTAATAGGCAAAATGAAAGATGAATGTGTTGGCACTTCAATAGCAGAATATATTGGTCTACGTCCAAAGCTATACTCTATATTACGAGCAGATGAACAACTCATCAAGAAAGCAAAGGGAGTAAAAAATAAAAAAATATGTAACATAAAAAAACAAATAAACTTTGAAAATTACAAAGATGCACTTTTCAACAAGAAAACATACACTCATAACATGAATATGCTACGTTCCATACACCATAAAATATACGGACTAACAATGAACAAAACAACACTCTCACCACTCGACACAAAACGATACATTGCACCCGATGGAATCATGACATACGCGTTTGGGTATCAGCCAGAACAATAAGAAGCTCTTCCTTTACAAAGCCTCTCTTTGGTGCCGGTGCTTTCAAATAATACACTCTTATACCTTGTGTAATAAAATGATAATCAATCTTGTGAATATCAACACTCCATATCGGGTCAGTAGCTCTACGTCTGCCTCCACCTTCTTGTTCTCCAGGTTGGTATAAATATCTTAAGTTTACAGTAGGACAGACAGGGTCGTCTTTTAATGTTTTAATTTCAATTGGAGAGGGTTTTTTCGTCTCCGAATTTATTGCAGCGATTACCGCTGGTAGCCTCTTAACCCATTCCCTATTTCGTTTATGTGGATTGTCCAACTCCTTAGCATACTGATAACCAAACAATCCTTCGGCTAGTGTCCTATTAAATATTTCAACAATGGCTTGGTCTCTATGAATTTCTCTTCTACCGCGCCTTATATTTACATTATGTTTATCCATGAACTGTGTAACAGCACCCATAAATTCTCTCCCAGGGTATACTTGTAATAATTTTGGATAAGTTAGTTTTCTTTTATAAATATTTTCAAAAGCTTTAGCAACTTCCTTGCTGTTCTTTGAAGTCAGTGGTTCTGCCTCTTTATATCTACTAGCAATATCAACAACAGTCAATGCATACTTATATGTTTTTCGACCAACAGTGTCATGTGGTAGGAATAATAAATCCGCTTGATGAACTTCATTCTTATTAGAAACATCAAACTTTGGCCTCACCATTTTCTTTGGTGCAGGTAAATAAATCTGCCATACCGCTTGTTTCGTTAAGAAATTCAATGCTTCTTTATCACTTACTTTAGCTGCTTTTGCTAATGTCTTAACATCTGTTAAACCTTTCCAAAATCCTTTAGGACTGTAATAAATTTTCTCCATTTTTTTTTGTTATTTCTATTTAAGATACATTTCTATAACATAAAAGACTTAAATGAACCAACAAATCACACTAGCCAAGTTTGAAGAAAGGCGCAATGAACAAAATGAATATAACACAATTAAATGGGTAGATTTAAAACAGAATGAAATATATACTATTACAGATTTCAGATGTGTGGATACTAATAATGGTGAATCTATGATTTTAACATTAAATGATGACACTGAAGCATAGACACCACTCTCTCTTAAATCTAAAATTGAACAAGCTAAATCTAAAAATAAGGAGTTGCCATACAATGTAAGACCATTAGGGTTGAAGCAAAGTAAAAACAATAAGAACAATAAGTATCATGCTTTTGATTTTATCTGTTGAAAAACTTTTAAACCTTATATTTTTTTTTTTTACCCGACCGCACTCAAATGAAAGTCAAAATTTAGTGCCCATTTATATTTTTTAACATGTCTGTTTTGATTTGCTCTCGTAGTATTTTTTTTTCTTCAGCAGAAATCTCAAACTTTATAGGTTTTCTAACATCTGCTTTCATTTGTTCATATTTATCCATCTCTCCCATGATCAATTTAAATTCTTCATCAGATACATTACCATCTTGTAATGCAGTGGAAACTTTATTTGCAATAGAATTAAGTTTTGCCATTGCAAGTATACATATTTCATCATGTTTTTCAGCCTTTTTCAGTAGTTTAGTATTAACAAATTTGCTTGTTAATGCAAATGCACCACATATACTACCCGCAATACCAAGGCCCAAGGAAACGGGCACTCCTACAACTGTTAATAATAGCCCGGCACTCGTCCCACCCATTACCAGACCAACAGTAGTTAATCCAAACTGAACACCATTTAATATGTTCAGAGCTCTTTTATATTTATTTCGTATTGTTTTCCTTGTCTCAACCTCATTTTCTAGCTTATGTTTTAAAGCACTTATTTCACTAAGCCTAAAATGTTCTGTTCTATTCTCCTCAACTGGTAGCGGTGGATACAGTTTATTACTCATTTTATTTTTCATAATTTAAATATCTAATTTAATTAATACATTTACAATTGAAATGGAAGCTCTACTATATGTTGTAAGTGAAACGAAATTTAATACACTTCCAGAGGTAAGTTCAATTGGAGTTTGAAATATTGTATATGCCGAACGCTGTCCTTTATGTTTTGTTAAAGTTGCATTCACATTTGGGGTGCCATTAATACTAATCCCAATTTTAACTTCATCGGTTGCAAATCCATCTCTTGTGACACTGCATAAACCCATTCGTAAAACTCTCCCACTACACAACATAGTATGACCACAGTTTTCATGCGCTGAACCAGAAACACCATTTCCAAATGTAAATTCATAAGAGCCATCACGTAATGGACCAGATTCTTCTGCCCATACAGTTATTATAGGTTTACCTTGCTTAAGGTCATTTATTGTTTTTTTTAGGTTTGGGACATACATTTTATCTTTTACAAGAGTAGCAAACTCATTCATTTTCTTTTTAATCAACTCATCGCCTGTATCACTGTATGATTTCGTTGCGTGATAGTTTGTATCTCCATATATAGACATTTTTCTTTATTGTTTTATCTTACTTTCAAATACAATACAAATGGCAGTCCGTGATTATTTAAATACATTATTACTATTGTCTCTAACTTCAATTCTTAACTCGTCTATGATACCACTTTGTAATTTTCTATATAAAGGATGTTGAAATGATATTGTATCCGATTCCCCAAACGTAGTTTTGCTTATGGGTACAGTACAAATAATGTTACTTATATTTCCATCTAATAGATTGTGAGATGAACTAACTTGATTCAGATAAATATAAATAGATTTAGTAGCAAAATCAACTGGATTGACGCTTGTAAAAGTACCACTATCAAACTTGTGTGGATATATATCAAAACCTAGTATTTTAAGTATATTTTCAGGAATATTAACATTGATTTGTTTACACTAAGTGACAAAGCGGCATTACTTAATACATTATTTAATCTATCAAATGAATATAATCCAGCAGGAATTATCACTGAAGTTGGTCCATCTATAACACTATACCACTCAAATGTTTCATCCTGCAAAATATTATAGCAACCAACCCAGTATGTAAGACTTTTCAAACCAATTTCTCGATTAGAATCTGTATTATTAATATATTCTTGTAATGGAATTAGGTTTGTAATATCAGTTAAAGTTATATACATTTTTTTTTAAATATATATATATTTATATATTAAAAAAAACAAAACAATGGCATTCAAATTTAATAAAGATGCAAACTACAATATCAACCATATATACGCTTTGAAAACGGTTCCAATGTTATACAATGTTGATGTTTATGTTACAAAAGATAAAAGTTTCAAAGCTACATATTCCAACGCATTAGCAGGGTATCCAAACCCCTCAATAACTGGTAATGTCTCAAACAACAACAAAGCATATAACAATTGGATGAATAATCAAATGGGGTGTATCAAATCAATTTAACTTTGCAATATCGTGTGCTACTTGTGGGTTGCAGTGTTTTCATATAACCAGCATTTAACAATTACAAATGATCCGTTTTTGAGATCCTTATATGAATTTCATATTATGTATCAAACACTTCGAATCTTAGCTCAAATGAAAGTTCCTTTACCAGATGATCACAGCTATTGTTGGTATGATAATAATTTTGATCTTTCAGCTTACCATAGAATATGCACTGAATTTGGTATAAATCCAAATAAGGATTTCAGACAAAAAATAGACGATGGGAATCATAATCTTGGCGGTTTTACAATGTTTATGAGACCTTCAGGGGGTTATAGATTGAGCCATGGAGGTAAGGTATCACCATTTTTTGATGTACACGATTATTTTACCCATCACGTCGATATTACTAATGCTTGGACTAGTTTTGTTAAGATAATTCAATTGGGTTCACTCAAGTGGAGTTGAACGATTAAATGATAGTATTAGAGTTTATGTGTGGTCAATTCTTGGAGCTCAATCTCAAACAAGAACTTTCATTATTGGTACTGGGACTGCATTTGATGCGCAAAAAACAATATTTAGCCAATGTTAATGATGCAATTAATAGAGCTGTTGACTTGCCCACAATAATTTCAAACTATCAAAATGTACTAAAATATGCAAGGTCAAAAGTTTATTTTGTATATGGAATTGGTTTGTATATGGCCCCAAGCAACATGGATTTGCAGATAGGAAGTATTCAAAATTACAATAATTTAATTGTAATTGCAAGTGGTGATCAAAGGTGTGGGGTTTAATGGTGATGTAAATAGTTTACCAGTTCCACCGCCTGTACAAACACCAGAAAAAAGTATTGTTAAACCTTTGGATGTTAAACCTTTGAGTGTTCCTCCTACAGTTTTTAAAACTAACACAGTCACAATACCTGAACAAATAGAAGCAGTCAAACATGAAAATTATAAAACTGCACTAGTCACTGGTAGTATTGCAGTTGGGTTAGGACTACTATTATTTTACTTTCGAGATAAAATATAATCCTTAAAGAAGCCCAGCAACTGTAATAATCAAAACCCATACATTATTTGCTAGCCATCCAACAGCCTTTCCTGCTGCATTCAATATCCAAGATACTATTGATCCAATAATTCCGGGTAATGCATCTACAGCCTTCCTTGCTAGCATACCCAGTAATGAACTTAGATGTTTTAATTGTTTTTTTATCCATTCTTTAGCTCCACCTTTTCCTGGTGGTTTGGGAGCGGCTGCACTACCACTTGCATCTCCAGTAATACTTAAAATTAAAGTAGAGATTATAAACCCTATAGCTTTCAAAACAGAAATAATAGTTATCCCCTGTTCTTTGAAGAGGGTTTTGAGTCTTTCTCTTAAAGTGGTATCTTTGTGTAATATTCTATGGAGGGTCTCTTTTATTAGGCTTCCCTATCAACTGAAATCGCCTCAAGACGTGCTTCACGCTCAGATACAATAGCAGCAATTTCTTTTTCGACACGGTCTGCATCTGGACTGTCTGAATCAAATGTAGTTACAGCTGCCAGCTTTAACACTGCAGCATCTTTATTTTTATCCAATTCATTTAACTTGGCAAGGTTGTTGGTTAGTGAGCCTCTTGATTGTTGCAGTGCTTTGTTTAAGGCTTTAAGTTCTCTTAATGGCAAAGTTTCAAAATCATGTGTAATTGTAGTTGATGTTTCTTTTGATAGTATATCAATGAGTTCTTTTACATGTGTTTCTGTTTCATCAACTGTACTTGTTAATTCAGACATTTCTATGTTTTCAAGATCTGGCAATTCGTTTTCTATAGTTTGTATTTTATTAACAGCTTCTGGAGCAAAGTGGACCTCTTGTAGGTTCAATAACCGTTTTAATTCAGCTGTTCCTTTGCCCTTAAAAGTTCTTATTAATTTATTAGGGTCCCCATTTTTACTAAGGCGGTGATCCTTCCAGAACAGTGTTTTGTTTTCTGTGTGTAGGTCTGGAATTAGTAACTGAAACTCCTGATATGTTACGTTAAACTCCTTTTGGAATAGAGTTTTAAAAAGCTCTAAAGTTTTTACTCGTAGAGGACGATCATTCTCTGGAGTTAGTGTTTCAGTTTGAAAATCAGGTAATGTCATTGGAACATCAGGGACTATCAGGGGCGTTTGCTCATCACCATCAGGGTCATATGTCTGATTATCATAATGCATAAAATCTCCTTCTCCACCTTCAGCCATTATTTATTATTTATTTTTAAAGTATGTAATTTTATAAATTAATAAAATTAAAAAGAATAATGGCAACATACGGAAGAAAACTTAATCCCTACAGGCATTTAAGGGAGCCTCTCGGTGTTAAAGGAATTAGACAATCAGTTACAATAACAAATAATCCATCTACAATTGATCAAAATCAACAGCTTTTAGTGCGATTCCCCAATTTAGGTCCAAATGATTTAATCGTACCTGGAACAGTTCGTTTAGCTTTTACAATTGCATTAACCTCCACTGATGACACTCGGAGAGTGGTTCAAAATCTTGGTCGTGCAATCGTTAAGAAAACAACTATTAAAATATCTGGTAATGAAATGTTATCAATCGATGATTCAGATGTGTATTACATCTATCGTGACCTATGGAAAACATCTTCAGAGCGAAATAATATGGTTTATCAAGGTAGAGATACTAGTACAGGTTCAAATGTAACAAAATTAAGAACTGGAGCAGCAAATGCTAGTTCTACAAACTTTGAAGATAAAGCTATCGCAGATGCATTTGATAATCGATTTTATGTACCATTAGATTTTGAACTTCTTGAAGCTCATATGCCTTATTATCAATCTGGTTTGGGTGATAGACTCGAATATGAACTTACATTTAATGATTATTCAAGGGTAATAATAGCCACAGGTGATTTAGATGCTAATTATGAAATTAATAATATAAGTTTGGAATTTGATATGGTCACAGAGCCTAATTTAGCGATAATGGTAAAAAATCAATACATGGGACAAATGTCAATTTTGCATGATAGAATTCTTCGTCACAGAAAGATAACTAGAAATAAAAGTGATTCTATATGGAATACAAATTTGAATACCCCTGCTAGGTCCATGAAGGGAATTTTAATGGTATTTGAAGAACAATCATCACCTTTTGCAAGAGAAAGTGAAACATTCTATAATCCAAAAATAAATAATGTTGAAGTAACAATTGAGGGTATACCGAATCAACTATACAGTCAAGGGATGAAAGCATATAATATGTGGGATGAAATACGCAAACACTTTGCTGGCGGAGATATTAATGATCCGATAGTGAACGTTGTCAGTAAAGAATTTCATGTGGCCGGTGTGACAATTGGTAGTTATCTTACAAAACAATATGCACTCTGGCTTGACTTAAGAACGACAGATGATAATAGTTTGCATGGGAATGGGCGAAGAATAGAAAATGCGAGTGAAGGTATTACAATTCAGATTACTAAAGAAGCTGAAGCTGCAGGTGTAATAAATATATATTTATTTATAATTCAAGATGCCCAACTAAATATAGAAAATGGAAGATTTGTATCGGCGTTATATTGATTTACCAAAGTATGCACATAGTGCTATTATCTGTGGCCAAACTGGATGTGGTAAAACAGAATTTGTTTTATACTTATTAGAGCTTTCATGGCAACAAGGTGGGTATGATGGGGTGTTTGATAATATAGTTATTCTTTGTCCAACTATAGCATGGAACAAGGCTTATAAAAACAGAAGTTGGATAAAGGATGTGCGGTGTCCAATCGATAAAAAAATAACGATTGTTAATCCAGTTGGCAGTAATGGCGAAGAGAAACTACAAGATCTGTTTTAATAAATATGCTGGAAGCCCAACATTATATAGCATTGATGACTGTTCAGCTACAAAGCAATTAACAAAGAAAAAGGTTATGTTGTCACAGCTCGCATTCTCTGGACGACATGCAGAGCAACGTGTTTTGGTTATATCACAGAGATATAATTCAGTATTAAAAGACTTAAGAGAACAGACAAAATGGCTGTGAATGTTTTATACGAAAGACAGAGATAGTTTTGAGGACTGTTTGAGAGAAAATGATGTTATTTCGACACTAGAGGAAAGAAACAAAATAAGAAAAGAGTTATCAAAAACAAAACATTCTAAGTTGCTTATTAGAACTGATCAACCTACGGAGTATAAATTACTTAAGTAATGCTTAGTATTACTTAGTATTACTTAATATTTTTTATTTTACTTATTTTACTGGATTTTAACTTGATTTAAACTTGATTTAACTTGATTTAGCTGAGCAATTCATAGATAACAATGTTAAGAATTGTTCAGCAAATAGGTATTGCTTAACATTGTTGAGTTGTTCTAAGCAAATTTAACTTAAACAATTGTATGAATACATGTATATGAAATGTTTGAGATATTGGCTCGGGTTGGGTTTATTTTAAATTGAAATTTATATTATGCAAAATAAAAATGAATTGTGAGGAACTTATAGAACAACTAAGTGATGATAAAGTATCCAATGATAGTGTTGTAGGTGAATAAATAATGATCACTTAAAACAACGGTTATCTTCGATTATTTCAGGTGGGAAATCTGTTCAATATTTGGGTAAAGATATAACTATTTCACAACTAGAAGAGTTGCCAAATGAACAAATATTAAAATTGTATAACAGATATGAAAGTAGATTGGGTGCTTCAATGACGAAAACTCTTGGTAATACTATTTTGAATATGTATGATCTAGCTGTAGGTAATATCTTGCCTATACCAGCAGGAAATCATGATAAACTCGTAGCTGATTTAGAAGGAGATCCATTTGTTGACCATGCATTGACTAGTACTTGTTGTGAGTTGTATTTTAGGTTTGGGGCATTTCTGGCACCTATTACTGCAGCAATAACAACATTTAAATACTGTCAATTTAAAAATATAAATGATATAAATAAAAATAATGGAAACGGAGAACATACAACAGATTCCTGAACAAAAAGAGGAGATTAAACAAGAAAGTCTAGTACATAATAAAAAAGTAGATATACCACTTGAAGAACTAGTTATAAAATATTTTACATCGGCAATATATTTAGTTTATGGGATTGCGTCAAGCTATGCAGGTTTGGAGATTTTCTGGAACCTATTACTGCAGCGATAACAACATTTTAAATATTGTCAATTTAAAAATATAAATGATATAAATAACAAGAACAATTATAACATGAATGATCATGTTATAAAAGAACGCTTTTAGTGTACGTTATTACTATTGAGGCCAACTACATGTTTGCAAGTAGCATGTAAAGTTATAGATATCAGGGTATGGGATCAGTGGTTTCCGAACCTGCTTTTCCGACGTGACGTATTCTGTGACGTCATTTTTACAGTAAATTTTCTTGAAACTTTTCCAAGCAAACGGACGGATTTCGATGATATGTATCTCACCATAGAAGTGACATACCGGTTCGATGATATGTATCACACCATACATCACGTTCTTTAGATTTTTATTACACATACATGGTAACCGATTCTTCGTCAAAACCAGAAAATTGTTAGATTAAAGCAAACTATACCATAATGCAAGAACTGGCATCATTAAACGAAGCTAATCCCCTCGCACTGGCATCATTAAACGAAGCTAATCCCCTCGCTGGCAGCCTTGATAATAAAAAAGTACTCCGTGACCTTGGGCGGTCGAACGTGGGTCATATGAGTCTACTCATATGCTAAACCATGCTCCATAGACACACATTATGGTCAAATAATATCAAAATCGTGGAAGCAATTCACAAGTTATTGAAAAATGAAAGGTGTTACTAGCGTACGTACATATGTACGCAGTACATGGACTAATGATATACCAGCTCTTGCCTGTCGACGAGGGGATACTAATTGGCAACCTGTTAAGCATTTAATGCGTTATGTTTCATTAAACTCTGTCTTTCCATTATAAAGATATTACATTCAACATCCTGCACCACCTTTAATTGACATGGCGCAATTTTAAATATTGCGCGGGCCCAATTTTCCCAATTTTAGTACTTTCCCCTAACATAAAAAACCGGCATCTAGTCGCACGCTGACTGAGCCGCGATATATAAACTTACCCAGGGAGATTACATGACGCGTCCACTGGCGGTTTGTTTCGGTGAGTCCGCACAGTACAACAGTCCGACTTGGCAACGCCACCTAGCGACTTATCATCGACACTGCAGTGCATTGATATAAAATCCTAAAACCATCAACTTCTAAAACTGGCGTTTTGAAGAAAGTCATGAAATAAAATTATTCATATATTAAATTCGATAAAATTGACGCAGTACAATTTGAACAACGTTATAAGCCAAAGATATGAGTGCCAGAAATAATCCACATTCAAACACATGAAAATGTTGCCATTTCTCCCATTTCATTGTCGAAACTCCAGACGGTTTTACAGAATGTGAAAGCCGTGGAAAATGTATACTGGATATCAAATACTCTACAAGCTAATATGAACTTGTGAGTGAAATTCAGGACAGGTCATACATTACATCGAAACAGAAATCATTGCCTTGAAAAAGTCCGAGAAATATTACACACACACAAGTACACATTCAAACGGCTGTATGTCAAACATTGTTCTGCGACTTTGCACTGCAGTGGAGTAGCCAGATTCATGCAGAGGGGGTGTGAATTGTGAATGGAGTTTGGAAGGGGGTGCGAGAACATACATTCAATTTCTTCCATTGTAGTGATTTTCACATATATTATACAGGTAGTTATTTCCCCCAGAAAACGTAGGTTAAAGTAAAAAAATACCCACCTGACCAAATGTTACGGGATGCAATTACACACCCACATGGTGAATCCATGTGACAAGTGTTTTTGTATGATGTGGTGTTTTGTGAATGAGCTGATAAGACACGTGTCGTGCCTTTGCACTTAATGACTGGGTTGCCAGACATCCTTCATCAAAGTTGCAAATCATGATTTGAATTGGGGTCCCATCTGTTTGGCACAAAGTGTTCTTTATAGGAATTAAATATTAAATAAGTATAATTGTGTAACTATTCCAACAGTTTTAAAAAATACGAGTGCCCGCTACAAAGAAATATTCACTTAGTAATCTTAGGTTTACTGATAGGTTGTATCATCGTGCCATTTTGATTGTAAATGAGACAGGTCATTTTTAAATTATTTATATCAACTAAATGTGTCACCTGAAAAAATATTTGTATTGACTTGTTACAAAATATGATCATTGCACATCAAAAGATAGAGAGAATAAATAGTTGTTTCCATTAACATTTTAAAGAGTCAATGTTATCGCCCTTGATATCAAAGTGGCAATTCAAGCTTCATGTAAAAATAATAATAATGTAAAATTAACATGGTTGATATGATTTTTTTTAAGAATTTTACCAAATTTTCTACGACGGCCATCTTGGATTATGCGACAACCTCCATTTGAACAAATATGAAAATGCTTCACCCACGCACCACAACTGTGAAGTCTGACCAGCGTCGGTCAAACGGTACATGAGAAGAAGACGAAATCTATAATTAAAGGATGACCTGTCGGCGGCCATCTTGTATGATGTATCATCCGATTTTGACAATACCCACGATACCATCGCCATGTGCCAGATACAAAATCAATGCGTGAAAAAACAAAGGGAGAACACTGGAATATTAGTGAGGCAAGAGTTGTGATAAATATACAAAAAGGAATTCCAGTTATGCTTGGGACACAAAATCAGTACATGTATCCGAAAAAAACAAAAGAAATCAGTATGGTAAGATATGTTATTCTTGCTTTTAAGGACTAGAGCAAGTGAGCGGTGAGCGGGGTCTCATACATACCCTCGGCCGCAGCAAAGTCATTTGGCCTTGACCTTTGGCATGAAAGCCGCTTAGGTGAGATATAGAATGAAAATATGTTGACAAAGAAGTATGTGACATTTCCAGTCGATCTAACATACAGTTGCAGATAAATTGTGTACTTAAAACATTAATGCAAATATTTCAAAACATTTAACACAATTTGACCTTGACCTTGGCATGAAAGTCACATGCGTGGGCTATAAAATGAAAATATGGATGTTGATTGTTGATAGACAAATATATATTACTAAAACTTTAACGCATATATTTCAAAACATTTAACGCAATTTCAAAGTAATTTCACTTCACCGTGTGCATGAAATTTTGCCGATAGAATGTTTGTTTTAATGTGTTTAACGGCCTATCAACAGCTATGGTCTAATACTCCATAAAGAATATAACTGTCGGATACCAAATGCCAAAGTTTGTTTGTTTATTGGTGTTTAACGGCCTATCAACAGCTCAGGTCATATAAGGCTGGGCAAACCTGCTGCATTGGGGGGAAAATCCCAAAATCATGAAACGGAATAATTTCATCGAGAAAAATATAGTCAGCCCTGAAATTAGAATAACCTGACCTGATGCCAGGTCCATACCACACCAATGTCACTTGGCCCCTTTCCCTCTTTCCCTAAAAAAGGATTACGAATAATCGTAATACTCACACAAGATATAATAACCAGATTCAACTGTCACATACAAAATGCCAAAGACGTATGTGAGGGCCAAACCAGGTCTCCAGTCGGATTTCCGGTAAGGATGAATCGCGATTGTTAAATTACCCATCACATGCACCCACCAGGGCGATAGAAAGAAAATATTGATCTTCTAACTTAATAAAGAAGTATATATATGAAGTTTCAAGTCAACCCGACTTGCGGTTGCAGAGACATTGTGTACTTAAAAACCTTGACATGTTTGATGCAAATATTTCAAAACTTTAAGTAATTTGACCTTGTGCAGGAAAGCCACATCGGTGTGCTACAGTATAAAAAATATGGATGACGATAAAGAAGTATATAAAGATTCTACTCAATGCGATTTACGGTTGCAGATATAATGGTACCCAAAAACCTTTAACGCAAATCTTACGGATGGACGAAAATACAAAAACTATATACACCTCGACATACTTTGTATGCCTGGGTATGAATCATGATTGAAGGCACTGTGTTACAGATGATGCCTCAATATGTTGTTTGCCACATCATGCACTGCAAATGACCAATATCAACCAATTGCACCATTTCATTCGAAGTCAAATTTCGAAGTCGAAATTTATTGTACATATGTAATTTGTTACAAGTTTGACCATTGGGCATTGATTTCAATTATAATCATGATAATAGCACAAAAATAAATCATTAATTCGTAAATTTTCGTTTCCCTTTGAAAGTCTACAAAGTTTGTCTTTGGTCTATTCTGGATGTTTCAAGTAAAATCCTTTATTGCGAAGATATCTGAAACAATGTGAAACCAACCAAATATAGACTTTATAGACTGTGGACGTTAAACAAAAATTTATGAATCAAAGATTGAATGCAATACCTTAAATGCTAATCACTCTAGGTTGGCGGTAGGATTTTTAAATTTGCTCAAATATGTGTCTGTGACTGGAGAAATGGGGCTTATGGGATTTGCGACCAGTGTAGATACACATATCCGCACAGGATCTGCACTGTTCACCATTGCATCAATGAAATCTCCATCATGCTTCTAACAAGCCACATCATTATCAGGCTACAGGAGTGTACTATTTGATCAGGAGCTACACTGTCACAAATCCCATAAACCACATTCTCCAGTCACAGCCACCGGTTAAAGTAACGGACCAATACCTATAAATACATTAAATATACCTAAAAGCATCAATAAGTAAAATAAAATAGGCCAAAACAAATTATTTACTCCCATATATCACACATGGAGTAAATACATTTTGTTTAGCTTATGTTTCTCTCACTTATTGATGCTCTTAGGTGTATTTAATGTATTTATAGGCCATGGTCCGTTACTTCAAACTGAGGTCACAGCCACTATGTGTAAAAGCATAGTAAATTATATTTCTGACCATTTCAATATCTAGTCCTTCGAGTGTCACATAATCGGAAATGTACAAATGCCATTCTGTCCACCACAAGAATAAGTCACCGATTCATAAATATTGAACAAATCTTAAAACTGCACAAGTCAGATTTGTGTGAATAAGATTCATTCTCAATTCCATCAACACAAGAAGTAACATGTCTTCACGACACATCCTTTCAACAGGTTGATTAGATGATTAGAGCAGAAATCAGAGTTAAGAACCACACAAACACTGCCACTGGCATGGATGGTACTCTGGTTTAAATGGTTAATTTTTTGTAACTGAACTTGTCTTTCTCAAGCTCTTCCTCGAGCGTTATATTTTCAGATGTCGCTGATCTTAAGATGATGACAGTCTGTCATGGCGACACTATATTTTGCTTCGTGTAGGTCAGGACTGGATCAGTTCCCATTTCGCGAGTGTTTGTCAACTTGTTGCCCAGGTGGAGTAGTGTTTCCAGGCAGCGATTCTTCTGGTGGCCTTTGTCCTTCAACAGCAGAATGAGAAACAATTTCCGCCTTATCTGCTTCTTCTGAAACCGCCCATATATTATCTCAATAGCCCTGCTGGTGTCTGCCTCGACTGCAGGGTGAAGTTGAAGAGGCTCGACGAATAATCCAGATGGCTGAGATCTGTAGACGGCTTCCCTGAAACAAACAATCAAACACTATTATGTACATGGTTAGCCTTTTATTGAATTTCTTACCAGTATTAACCATTAACTCAGCAAATGACTCCGCAACTTTCCAACATGAAACAGTGCTTAGAGAACTACATCCCACCCGGGCATCAAACTCACAACACTTGGATAAATGTGGTAAGCGAGTAAGCCACATTGTTCATAGTTGTGAACAGTAACTCTTGAAATCTACAACCGTACTGTCCGTAGCAGAGTTACGTTTCCATTCATAGTCTTCCTCTGCAGAATAGTGAATAAGAGATCTGGTTCGCAAATTAAATGTAGCAGCTAAAGTTGGGGTCCCATCCACAGGTTGAAGTAACGGACCGAGGTATATATGTGTGTGTTATGAGGGAGTAACAAAAAAAAATTAGCTTTTTTTTTTCGTTTATGGACGCTTTTAGGCATATTTAATGTATTTATATACCTCGGTCCGTTACAATGTACTTCAACCTGTGGTCCCATCTAGTAGGCATAACAGTTTGCCTATAAGAATTAAATAAGTGTATAATTGTGTAACTACGGTACATGTATTCCGCCAGTTTTAAAAAATTACGAGTGCAGGCCCACTATACACATATAATCATTTAGTAATATTGATTTTACTGATAGTGACTCGCGGTGGTATCAGGCTATTTTGATATGCAAATGAGACATGACATTTTTAAATTATTTATACCAATTAAATGTGTCACCAGAACAAATATTTTTATTGACACATTATAAAGTACGATCATAGTGCACATAACAAAACTAAGCAGACAGAATATAGTTTCATTAACCTTTAATGGAAACACAGTTATCGCCCTGTTATCAGTGACGAAATTCATGTTTCATATAAAAAGAAAAAGTACATGTATATTTTCACGTACATGTACAAATGGGGGGAAAATCCCAAAATCAGAACTGAATATTTACAATAACAAAATTCAGCGCTGAAATCAGAATAATCCTGGTCTGATACCAGTCCTCGCTACACCCCAGAATCACTTGGCCCCTCCCAAAAGCAGTAGGATAAGTAATAATCTTAATACTTTTATAATGGGCAATAACCTAATTCAACTCCCAGGTAACAAAAGAGCCAAAGATAAAAATGTACTGAAGGGTCAAACCAGGCAAATAGTGATTCCTATATAGAGGAACTACTACCGTTAATTTACGTCGTCTCGTTCTCTCGACCACCACCCACGTAAAGTTTTGTATTACTTTTATAATAGTTTATTTTCAGATGGAAAATATACAAATTAGTCACAATTAACAACTAAAGTGTAAATCAGATCTGATTAGCTATTCTGTAGAGGAAGCATACGTATATCATTTATTTGTTTGTTGGGGTCTAACGGCCTACCAACAGATGCGGTCATTTAAGGCCGGGTCAATGGGTTTAGTAATAAATCCCATATATTACCTGTACAAGTACATGTTCAAGTACATGTACAAATGGGGGGAAAATCCTAAAATCAGAAATGAATATTTACAATAAAAGAACTATATACTCAGCCCCTGAAATCAGGATGATCCTGATCTGAGGCCAGGTCCTCGCCACACCAGAATCACATGGCCCCTCCCAAAATCAGTAGGATCAGTAATAATCTTACTACTTCTATAATGGGCAATAACCCAATTCAACTGCCAAGTAACAGAAAGAGCGAAAGATGAAAACGTACCTGAGGGCCAAACCAGGCAAATCGTGATCCATACGTATTACTTTTATAAAAAAAAAATTCAAATGGAAAATATACAAATTGTGTCACAATTAACAACTAAAGTGTAAATCAGATCTGATTAGCTATTATGTAGAGGAAGCATACGTATATCATTTATTTGTTTGTTGGGGTCTAACGGCCTATCAACAGATGCGGTCATTTAAGGCCGGTCAATGGGTTTAGTAATAAAATCCCATATATTACCTGTACAAGTACATGTTCAAGTACATGTACAAATGGGGGGAAAAATCCTAAAATCAGAAATGAATATTTACAATAAAAGAACTATATACTCAGCCCTGAAATCAGGATGATCCTGATCTGATGCCAGGTCCTCGCCACACCAGAATCACATGGCCCCTCCCAAAAGCAGTAGGATCAGTAATAATCTTACTACTTCTATAATGGGCAATAACCCAATTCAACTGCCAGGTAACAGAAAGAGCGAAAGATGAAAACGTACCTGAGGGCCAAACCAGGCAAATCGTGATCCATACGTATTACTTTTATTTTATAATATTTTTTTTCAGATGGAAAATATACAAATTGCGTCACAATTAACAACTAAAGTGTAAATCCGATCTGATAGCTATTATGTAGAGGAAGCCTACATGTATGAATGGAATAGTAACTCTGCTACAGATGGTACAGAGTAGATTGCAAGAGTTATTGTTCGCAACTACAATAATATGGTTCAATAATAATGAGACATCAGTGATTCTATATTTTATGTACATATTGGTGTCGTTTTTCTAGTTTCGATGTAGAACCAATAATTCATTAAACTGTGTTAATTCCACTGGGTGACAGTCCAGTTGTTACATTTATAATAGTATAGCCAAGCCAATTGTTCTCGTCATTTTTTAAATTTTATTTAAATTTTATTTCCACTTCAAGGGACCAGGGGTCTCAGAAATGTAATTTCCATTACGTACATTTACATGACGTAAATATAGCTTTACATTTACATTGTTTTCTTTTCAACGGCATAAAACATCAACTGAAGGGGCATCTGTTTAGAAAGTGTCAAGAATATGATAAGCTAATTGTATTAGTGCGAAACAGAGAAATTTAGTAGCAAGTCGTGGAATTTCTCATTTATGTAACCCAACAACATGTATTTAATATGAATCAGTAAAGATAAGCAAAAACAAAATAGCTTGGCAACTAATAGAATGCCGTGTTTTACCACATGTACCAAACATCGTTATAAAGCTACATTTAATTAATAGCACAGCCTCCAAAAATATGGCGTAACGGCAATGATTATGTAACGGTAATGACAAACGTAACGGTAATGACTTTCCATTTATTTAAAATACTAATACAGCATATATAACAAACTATTTATACTTTGAATATGCTGTACAATATAACTTCAAGGTAGTGTTTAAACTTTAATGTGATTGCCAATAGAAACCCACACTCCTTGCAAGCTGTGTCTGTTTTTTGTTGTTTCAGAGCTTTTACTAATTAAATCCTGATATATAAATGTTGTAGTCTGAATAAATGTGCCATTACTGACCGACAACTGATGGGACCTGGTTTATATCTAATTGACGCATCAACTGACTGTTAGTATGGTAATTTATCATTGCCGTTACACGATCGTCATTACCGTTACACAATTTTGTAACGGAAATGACCGTAACGGTAATGATTTTTTCTTTCAAAAATAAAAACTCCCATTTGTCACCCCTCTGTATACAACGCATCATGAAGGTAGAATATGCAAAGACAACGTTGTAAGTGTGTCTATCTACCAATTTTGGGTTCAGTCGACCTACATACATATGGACGTGTATAAACCGTGAACGGTAATGATGCATGTAATGTGTAACCTTAAAATTCCGAATACAGACCGGTCTAGTTCTCGGCAATGACTTAAGTTGTGTTACCACCGTGTTTATTTATAAATCGGGCGCCCATAAACAGTGTTCATTGCATAGTAGCTGAGAGTAGGAAAGGGAGGTTACTCTGATTTTACTTTTTTTTTCAGCGTAACGGTAATGATTCGATTTCGCGGGACAGATACATTAACGTCAGTATTTTTGACAACAAAAGGCAAATTATTGCAGAATAAGCTTAATGTCAATGTTAAACTATTTTAATTCAGATGCAATGTATAGTAAAGTACAAATTGACAAGATTTGAGAATTACGGGCTTGTGAACTGTGCTGATTGATGATCGGGACATGCCCATTTGGTGCACCATAACATATGCCAACAACAGAAAATAATAACTAAACACACATAAAAAGAATTGTAAATACTGTTTTCTTAATGGATTTTGTATTATACATAGTTTCTTTACTGAAAAAAAAAATTTCCTTATAAATTGTGTGATTTGTCAGTAAATTACACCGGGACACCAGATGTACATAAAATATAGAATCACTGACATACATATCTGTACATGTATCAAACCAATGAAAACTGACATTCTGATCTGCATATAAAAAATTGTCATTTCGGCTAATTCTGCGCACCGGCTAATGCACAATTCACGTAATGTTTTGCCCAGCTTACGTCAAAATAAAATTATGTTAGATTTGGAATAAATCAGCTGATTAACGGTATACTAAGTCACAATTTTATCCCATTCCGATAGTTTGGTAAAAATTAGTTATTCAGAAAACAATGGTCAAAATAATTGATTAGTGGTCCCTGCTTACTAAATGAATAGATCAACAACAGATCTGTTAAAAAAAGCTTCATAAACCAATAATACACATGCAAATATACATTGGTTATCATTTTATTCCCGTATTATTCGCAAAACTCAAGGACAAAATGGACTGATATTTTGATCAAATTTGGCTGGTCTCCGCTAGGCGGATACAGATAATAGACGACAGATGAAATAGTAAAAGCCATCTGTTTAGCCGTGATTATCTCGACTAAGAACTGCCTTGAATGTTCAGGGAATTTAGACGGAATATGGACATTTTCACGAAAATTATTATTAGGTGCGCAAAATTAACAGACACGATTGTAATCCCAACAAACATAGTCTCCACCCCCGCCCATATTTTGTGAGGTCACCCCCAATGAAGCAAAGAAGTCCTTCACCACCCCAGACCAAATGGGAACTTGTACAAATAAATTTTAGGAAGCCCCACCCACTGCAATCAAATATTAATACAAACTGCACTTCAATGTACCCTTGTGGTACAAAAGAAGCCCACCCACTGTACAAACTTAATACAAATACTGACTTCAATTTTTGTATTTTTGGCGTTGTTATAGTTTTCTAAATCGTGTAAACACGTGACTTTCTGAAAACACTTGTCTTAAGAAAACAACATGAATAATCAGACATGTAAAATATTGGTGTGTGCAAAGCCACATACACGGTGCGAAGCCGGGTACACTTACTTAATAGAAATACTGCACCGGCCTATATTCATGATATTTCGGGGAACAACAATTGTGGAAACAACATTGGTCGCGAAAACCAATGACTCGGCACAAGCACAGGCAATGTTGAATATCCCCACCCACTTGAATTCATGTTAGATTAAATACAATGGAATTATTTTAGTAGCCCTGTGGTTAAAAGTGCTGTCAAAGTCAGCACGATTCAAATATTGGTCAACAGTAATAAAGAAATAATTCTTACCTGAAATGAATGTTTCGTGTCTTGAAGCCAGTACTTATGTAAAATGTAGGTCAATTATTGATGCGTCTTGGCCATGGCTGTCGCCGTATTGTCCTCTCAACTTTAGCAAATTTGCAGAAATGTACGTCTGTAGCATTCACAAATCGTCGAGTACACAATGAGTATCTGTATTACCGTATGTAGAGCTTATCAACAATGAAGACAGCAATAATTTCAAAATGTCTTGAACCAGTACGTGTAATGGCAGGACACGAAATATAGTATGACGTCACAATGAAAATAAAATCGCATTTACAACAAATAGCTGACTTTTTAAACGTAAATTTGTTATTGGTTGGTATATTACATTAAAAAAAAGTGTCCTGTGTCCAATAAATTGGACACATGACACTATGGCGTTTAGTAAAATGGTTCAAATATTGACTCTTTATGTACCAGACGTTCTAAATGAGGCTCCATACGGGATAATCTATTTAAACTAAATTTCATTGGGAAGCTATTTTTTTTGCAAATTACATGCGTATTATTATTTTAATATAACCTATCAATGTTTACAGGTGTTAGCATGTTTCAATATTGAACTAACATATAGCTTGTTGGTATTGGCACACTTTCATGTTACGAAGTTTCCCGCAGCGAACCCCATTCGGCCCATCGACCGATTGTAATTATAGAACGCCTGTAACTATTCACGAGAATATAGGCGTTCTATGAAAATAATGGAAACGGAGAACACACAACAGATTCCTGATGAAAAAAATCCAGAACGAAAAGAGGAGATTAAACAAGTAACAGCAAATAATCCAAAGAGGGTTGAAGCTGGTAAAAAGGGTGCTGCTGCTAGGAAAGCCAAACAAGAAAGTCTATTACATATGGTACATAAAAAAAAGTAGATATACAACCTGAAGAACCAGTTATAGTGAAAGTCTATAAAACCTCGAATATAATATATTTTATAGTGGCAATGAGTTTAGTTGGTGGGTTTGTGTTTGGCTATAAATTGTTAAAACGAAATAAAATTGAAACGAAAGAACCTGAAATGCCTAGTGTAAAACACAATCCTCATCTTATGGAGTAAACAATTAATTAAATTAAATTAAATTAAATTATTATTAAGTAAAATAAAAAAAAGATGACGGCAATTAATACAGATGGAAAGATAATAGGAAATCTTGCATATCATGCTGCTGTAATAACGGCGCTTGAAATCGGATATGCGCAGATAATGAATACAATTATAAAACAGGCGGTGCCAAAACTGCAACTTGATGGTTATAATATGGCTATGTTAATGTTGGATACTGGACTTGCTATTGCTACTAGGTATATGCTTGTTAAACAAGGTATAATTCCTGGTAATATTTTTAAGTGATAAAATTATTATATAAACAAAAATGTCTGGAATAGCTATGATGGCTGGAGGTGCTTTGGTTAATGCATTGGCGTTTACAGGGAGTAATTTCTTATTCAGTTCATTGGGGAATAATTCTGCGATTGAAGAACGCAAAAGGCATGATAATGCCGTAGAGCAATTACAAAAGGCACAGGCACAGTGGGCAGAAAAAAGAACAGAGAGATTAGACTGGATTAATAGTGAAATTAGAAAGCAGAATCACGCTGCTAAGACGTTTGAGGATGTAGATGAAGCTATTAGGGAGTATAATGCTGTTACGGCACCGGTGACAGGTGCACAACAATTACAGTCATTTGGGGAGGAACCGGTACTGAGTGATTATTATACACCTTCACAGAGTCAAAAGGATAGAGAAATTGTGTTCATTGTTGGTGGGATGGCCTTAGTCGGTGTAATTTCATATAAAATGCTTTGAGCGTATTTAAAAAAAAAAAAAATAGGTCACTGAGTATGTGCTCCAAAGTGGCCCCTATACTACTTATGATTTTTTCTGATTTTCGTATGTGCTACTCTTTTTTTTATTGTTTTTCAACTGTAATCACATCCAAAGGGGAATTGGATTGGAAGCAAGCTTATACAAATCCTCTCCCTACGGTGCTGGCAGTTACATGTACTATTTGTTAATGTATGGCGGCCATATTGGATTTGTTCATATATAATGTTTTATGCCGTCTAATATAAACCCAATTTGCACTCGGACGTTAAATCAATATATCAAATGACGCAGATATAGCCAAGACAAATATTCAACAGACTTTTTGAATTCAATTTAAGATATATAATGTGTATGCGCAATAAATAAACCCTTTGCACTCTACGTAAATAAATATACAAATGAGCGCATATAGCCTAAGACAAATAAACGACTTTTTAATTTCACTTAAATTATATTTTTTGTACTGGTCTATCAATGCCACTTCCTCAGCCATTGCGTACCTAAATTGTGTGTGAAGATCTCGTACTATCCATATACATTATGCCAAACAATGGCTTGCAATACAAAAAAAACTATCGCTCTATGAGTATATATTAACATAACATTTATTGAGCGACCCTTAGTTAATATTATACTTACCTGCTGATTATATTGCCATTATCGCGTACATGTATTTGCAACCTACATAAATATTCATGATATGTGGGTGTGTTTTATCTGACTACAGTATCTACAAGTGGATTTATGTTATAGATACACAGTGATATTGGGCCGTTTTGTACCAAGCACATAGTACGAAATTCATATCAGCTTCTTGTTTAGTTCTGTATAGCCTAATATATAACATCTAATTGTGATCATGGCTGAGTCTGTAAAGGAATTGTCCAAGTATTCCTTGGATGCTTTAGACATTGCTCTGAAGAAAGGTTTATCTGGAAAGGAGCGTGATGATTATGAGAAATTGACTGAAAATGTACTTAAAATAATGAGATTACGGGGTGACAGAACAAAAAAGGAATCTGCGTCACGCGTGACATCGGATAAGGATATATTTGAAAGAAGCATTAGTCCTTCTATTCGTGAATCTGTCCGAAGATTTGAAGCTGAAGAAGTCGATGGGAAACACTTAAACTTGGAGCTAAAACACGAACTGTGTTTATACATGCATAAAATGGACATTATGCAGTTGAAGAAGGCCCATACCGAGATTGTTGCAGCAGAGGATGACGTGCGAAAGTACTATCTGATAATCAGATTCATACGAAAAACTTGAAACGGAAATGTGCGAATCAACTGTATGAAATTCATCAACTGACTGTTGATCATATTAACCAGGACTATATACATGTACATGTAGTATGCGGGGATGAAAATCTAGGAATTATTTTATTTTGGCCTAATGTGTTTCATTTCACAGGTAATCTTCTATAGATAAATCTCAGCAGTGAGATTTATCAGTGATTTCTCTTGCAGTGGTAAACTTGTATGCGTGCCCATGTTATCTTCCATAGATAAATCTCACCACTGATTTATCAGTGATTTGATCAGGTTGCGCAGATACATATGTTGATCATGGTCTTCACTGGTCGCGCCACCCATAAAACCCCTTTCTGCAGTCGCAGCCACATATAATAAAATTAATTTTATGAGCAATTATGAAGTCCATAAGTACTTTAAATGTGTCCCAACTTAGTACAAATCTATATATGGTATGTTTTAAATATAAAAACACATACACACCGGTTCTGGAACGCTGAGCGAGCGAAGCAAGTGATATATATATTAGGGGTCATATGGGGTGACCTTTGGCCTTTTTGTACAAGAAAATATTTTTTTTGTGTACAAAAACATGAAATTGAGTCCGGAAAACTAAATTATCTATATATATATAGCATATAGGCTTGAATAATTATGGTTTTTCGTACAAAACAACTATAAAGTCTTGTACAACAAGCATTGTTTTGATAAATTCCTAGTCTCAAAGGCTGAGAAGTTTACAATTGAGATTATGTCGCAATATTTTTCATATAAAGTACAAAATACCAAACTATATAGTAGTTTTGTATTTTTATATATTTAAACTTCTAACCTCAGGGTCTGAGAACGATACAATATAGATTATGTCGCAGGCGCCTCATAATGTATATATATATCATTGTCAGCATATGTTTCGAATACACTATGTACGATGATTATATTACCTTAGGACGACTGCGTTGTTCTTTGAAAAAAGAATTACGAAATAGATCAACGTAACGCCAGTTACATGTACTATAGACAACACCGACTTGATCTACAATGTTCGTCATTTTAAACTCATACAGCAGTGAATGTCCTGTCACAACTGATAATAACTGCTTTATTCTATGGAAAATAATCGTCTTGTTGCATGAAATGGGTAGTTCTCGTGTATTAACACATTTATTAGCGTTTATTGCATTAAATGGGCTTGAATCGTACATGCAAATTAAGAATCATAATACTCTAGACTAGTGTAGTGCATATACAAATGACACGACTACAGAAACCATTATATGTGACTACATAATCTGTATGATTATGTGCTTATGCAATAAATAGAATTTACCATTCGTGTCGATATAATATTATTTAATTCAATTTTATGAAACTCGGACATAGTTATTTGTTGCTATAACGGGAAACAGTAAAAGTGAACCATATTGATCAAATTCGATTCCATTGCCAGCCTATGTTTCGAATACACTATGTACGATGATTATATTACCTTAATAGGACGACTGCGTTTTTCCTTGAAAAAAGAATTACGAAATTTAACGTACGTCCGTAAATTACGAAAAATGTTGACAAACGATCGACGGGACTATACGATCAGGGTCTACACTATTCCATATTATAGTAATATAGTACAGTTAATAGCTCGTACTAGCGGTGTATGAAAGTTCGAAGGGGAACGCGCTGAACGTCCGTCTTTTCGGTCTACTCTATTGGTCAGTCGATAATGATGATCAGTCGACAATTAATACGAACTCGTCCGCCATTTTGGTCTAGTATGGACCACGGGTGAAAGGCGCGGACCTGTGACACAAAATAAATGTCCACTACAAAAACTCCATTACCGCACCCACTTGGTCTCATACCAGGATCAAGAACGATACCGCCATTTTGGTCTAGTATGGACCACGGGTGAAAGGCGCGGACCTGTGACACAAAATAGATGTTCACTACAAAAACTCCATTACCCCACCCACTTGGTCTCATACCATGATCAAGAACGATAACTCTCGCATACCCTAGATATTCGAGTTATCGACTAATCGATCCCCATACGTTTACATTGTATTTCCTCCCTCCTCCATACGCCGTACGCCATGGATAAACGTACTCCCACCCTATACACTACTTCTGTCTCCTTGTCCACGAAATAACTGAAGTTGCACTTGACCGATCGAAACCAAATTCGGTATGTACATGTTTATCACGGCAAGTTGAAGAAGCCTATTGATTTTCAAAAATATTCGATGGCTTATTTCCTCTTGGCGGCAATTTTTAATTTTCGCACTCTGTATCCTTGTCCACGCAATTTAACTCAAGTTCTACTTGACGGATCGTAACCAAATTCGGTATGCATGTTTATCACGACAAGACAAAGACGCTTATTGGTTTTCAAAGAGTCAGATGACTTACTCCCCTTGGCGGCCAGTTTTGATTTTCGGACTCTATATCCTTATTCACGCAATAATTCACGTTTTTCTTGACGGATCGTAACCAAATGCGGTATACATGTTTATCAAGGGAAGATGAAGACCCCTATTGGTTTTCAGTGACGTATCTCCTCTTGCTACTGGCATTGCCTCGACGGGCGTATATTGTGACCTTCGGCACTCTTGTTTATATTCTGTAAATATGACATTTTCTGGCAAATTAAACGTTCATTCACCATTAACCCACGTATTGATTGGCAGTATTATACATGCTATATTATACGTGAATTTCCACACTGATATCAGGGGCGATAGCCGTGTTTCCTTAAAATGTTAACGGATATTACTATTTATGCTCTGTGTTTATTTTTTAATTTGAAATGATCATATTTGAAAATCTGTCGAAAAATATTTTTGTTTCAGGTGACGCATTTAATTAGCATAAACAATTAAAAAATATGCCTCATTTGCATATGAAAATAGCCTGATACCACCGCGAATCACTATCAGTAAAATAAATATTACTAAATGATTATACATGTATATGTATAGCCGGCACTTGTAATTTTTATAACTGGTGGAATAGTGACACAATTATTTAAATCCTTCTTTGAACATGTTGTGCCTACTGCGTGGGCAATGGTGAAACGTTTATTTTAAAATACCACAATGTCTAGTTCAATGCATTTCTGTAATAGCCTAATAAACGTCATTTTCCTACTTTCTATGCCAATACAAAACCTATTTTCTATGGTAGCTGATATGTGTTATTTCGCATTTCGACGTTTATTTTAGGGGGTGCGTTATCGACGGCGCGAAGGGCTAAACATTAGTTTTGCACATCCACGGACAGACCTCGGTAGATTAACCCTTTCATCCCTAAGTAAATGGAATGGATTTTGATTTGTTAATTTTGCAACCAATCTAAATAATCACAAAATGATTTTCAGACCAGTCCATTTATGAACATGGAGTGTTTTTGTTCTTAAAATTACGAAAATTAATTGCAAAAAGTGCAGATCCTGATGAGACGGCTCGCTACGAGCCGGCTCATCTGGATCTACACTGTTTGCCAATACCACTATACATGCCTGCGGGTTAAGAGTGAAAGGGTTAAGGGAGTGCGTACGCACCCGTCGCACCCCCTCTGCGTACGGGCCTGCGTTTTAACGTGACAACTCGTGAAACAAAAAGTGCCAAAAATAACACAGTTTGGAGAGTTTTCGGTACAGAAAAACGACTATACGAAAACACGATAGTCGAAAAATCGAAAACAGTAGGGCGAAAGGGAGAAACATTTCTCCGGCACTTTGTTGTCCCATTTTCGCATTGTTCTGTTTTCGCTATTTCGTCCCGACAACTCGACAAAGCGAAAACGCGACAATGCGAACACTCGACAAAGTGCCGAATCGATGTCTCTCGGCGACTTTTCAGGCCGACAAGACGACAAAGCGAAAAGTCGACAACTCGTAGATGCGAAAATAACGGGCAAAAAGGCGAAACCTGTTTCCGGCGCATTGTCATCCAGTTTTGGCGTATTTTCGACTTGTCCCATTGTGGAGTTGTCGCTAATTCCAACTGAAATTACGACAATGCGAAAATTCAACAAGACAAAAATACGAAAATGCAAAAACCCGACAAGGCGAAAAGACGAAAAAGCGAAATACGACAAGACGAAAAAGCGAAAACCCGACAATGCGAAAAGGTGACAAAGCAAAAACTCGAAAATTTGCCGGGAAAATGTTTCGCCTGTTTGCTCTACTTTTTCGCATTGTCGTGTTTGCGTATTATCGTCTTTTGCTCCAACTCTCCAAACTGTGTTATATTGGCGCTTTTTCAATTTGTCCTGTCGAAAGGTCGAAAACGCTAAATGTGACACAGGATGCAGGCTGATCAGTTCCTATATTGGCTGTTATACTGGTACATTTGGTGAACGGTAACACAGAATATCGTCATAGGCTACTATTTTTGACGTTGTTTTTTTTTACATTACACGTCGATGTACATACGTGAACTTCATATCAATATCTGACGCCGGCTGAACCATGAAGGCAAATATAGCCAGGCGATGGTTAGACAATATCCGACAGCTAAAAATCTACAAATTAATAGTAACAATGACTGTCGGAATTATAATCGCCACATGCAAGTCTTATATATGTCTGATAATTTGCAATCTATATCCACCATGACTACATCTACATCGCAAGGTTACTACACACCAAGTAGTTTTTGTCCCACAAAAGCGGGACATAGGCATAGCTTTTTCGTCGGCGTATGTGGCGGCGTAGGCCGCGGCGTAGGCCGCGGCGTCAACATGTCACGTTAAGTTTATTCGTTTAGCTCAGTTTCCCGAATACTATAAGTCCTCCATACCTAGAGCCCATGTGACCGTGACCTAGTTGTTATGGTTTATTTACCTACTTTTCACATGCATTCAAGTTTTTGCGTTTAGCGCTGTTTCTAAAACTTAATTCTCTACAGAAAGCCCGTGGTGCCCGCTAACCCCAAAGGCCAAGGTCACTGACTTAGAAAGTTTAATTTATTACAACTTCTGTTTCCTTTGATGGAATGCTTCGGTATACATAACACTGTGGTGTAACCATCTCACACAGAGGGAACCCCATGTGCTCAGCATGATTCTACAGAAAGCCCATGGTGCCCGCTAAACCCAAGGTCAAGGTCACAGGCTTAGAAAATGCTCAGTTTTGAAAACTGAATGCTTGGGTTCATTTATTGTAACTTCTGGTTCCCTTGATGGAATGTTTTAATATTTCATACATGCATTTGTAAGAACATTCCGCATCATCTGAAGAAAGTTCATGGTGTCCGGTAACCCCGAGGTCAAGGTCACGGACTTCAAAAATGTCTAGTATAGAAATGTAGCATCGGTGCCATGTCGTTGGCGGCATTCTTGTTTGTGTTTAGCTGTGTTTGTTCGAAAATAAGTGTTTTGGTTTCAGTTTATTATCCCATGGCGTAGTAGCGAAAATGGGATATAGGGATGCAAAAGTTGTTTGTTCGTCAGTCCGTCCGTCCGTCCGTCCGTCCGGTCCGGTCCGGTCCGGTCCGGTCCGGTCCGGTCCGGTCCGGTCCGGTCCGTCCGTCCGTCCGTCCGTCCGTCCGTCCGTCCGTCCGTCCGTCCGTCCGTCCGTCTGTACATCACAAACAAATTAACATTGGGGTTAATCTGTCCGTCCGTCCGTCCGTCCGTCTGTACATCACAAACAAATTAACATTGGGGTTAATCTGCAATAACTTCTGTTTCCGTTGACGGAATGCTTTAATGTTTCATAGGAGCATTTGTAACATCATCCTGCATCATTCTACAGAAAGCGTATGGTGCCCGCTAACCCCAAGGTCAAGGACTTAGAAAATGTTTTGTTTCGAAAACTTTACACTTCATTATAACTTCTTTCCCTCAATGGAATGCTTTAATATTTCATAGATGTATTTTTAACAACATCTCACATCATTCTACAGAAAGCCCATGGTGCTCACTAACACCAAGGTTATTACAAGCTCCTAATGTACTATCAAACTGCGCCAGGCGGGACATCTTGCTCCGCGGAGCTCTTATACTATATAACTTCAACAGAATCCCATCCAATAAGGCTCGTCTCTCTTACTTTCACAATATTCGTGTGGCTGTGGGACCAGACCATGGCATGTAACATGTATGTACTCGTAACTGGATATGCATGAATAAATTAATAGGTTCACGTATTCCTAAGAAAGAAAAACAATACCCTCGTCATGTCCCCCAATAGAGATAAGTATGTGATTCTTTAGCAATACTGTTTAATAAGACTATCAGTGAGGGACGACTGTCAAGTCAATGGAAATATGTTATAGTGTGTTGGACAGTCTAATAAGATCAGTTATGATGGAACACATGGAGAACAATGAGTTATTTGTGAAACACCAACATGGTTTTCGGCCAGGCCATTCATGCGTCACACAACTTTGGAATTAACGGACTACTAGTTTGATACCCTGGATAGAGGGAGAAATATTGACTGCATATATTTAGATTTTAGAAATGTTTTCGACACTGTACCACACTTGAGACTATCAAACAAGCTGTACGTACAGCTATTGTGTTAGAGGTGCAGTCAGAGCTTGGATTGAAAGCTTTCTCCGTGACAGACAACAATATGTGAGAATAGGAACTGCAATGTCTCCAAAGTCCCCAGTCACTAGTGGCATTCATTAAGACTCAGTATTGGGACCCATAATGTTTCTTATCTTCATAAACGACATTCCAGAAATCGTCACTATTGCTGTCAAACTTTGGCAGATGACACAAAACTGTACCGTGAAATAACTTCCGAAACTGACTGTGAAAACACACAACATGATTTAAATGAGTTATCACACTGGACGGATAAGTGGCAATTTAGAATCAATGCATCAAAATGCAAGTCAATATGCATTTAGGAAAATCGAAAATGACTGTAGAACAAGTAACCGTTGATAAAGACATAGGAGTATAGTAAACTTTAATAATGAACTCAAATTATCAGAGCATATATCAATATGTGTAAAAAAAAAGGGCATATTCAATATATATATAACTTGGACTTATAAGAAGGTCGTTTGAATTCATGGACAGAGAAATGTTCCTTACACTTTTTAAATCACTTATAAGATCCACAGTAGAATACGCCTCTGTAATTTGGTCGCCATCACAAACGAAGGACATAGTGGCAATCGAAAATGTACAGCGCTGCGCAACAAAGATGGTTAGAGAAATCTCACAGTTATCATATCAAGATCGATTGAAAAACGTAGGTCTAATTACTCTAATTTACCGACGAGAACGAGAAAATATATGGTTCAGTTGTTCAAGATCATGAACGGATACGACAAAGCCGAGCTTGACTCAATACCAGTAGCCACAGAAGCGGTAACACGTGGACACCAACAAAAGCTTGTGAAACGTCATTATAACTACAAGACAAACGTGAAGAATTTCACAGTTAGAAATTCAAATCCATGGAACAATTTACCCTCAAAGTGTGTAGAGTCGAATACATTGAACAGTTTTAAAAGTGGACTAAACGATGTATGGAAACTGAAACCCAACAATCTGAATATGCTCACTAAATGGCCCAGATCAAAGTTTGGCACATACTTTTACAAATACTTGCTTTTGTCAGCTGAAAATAGCATAGGATGGTGAGTATTTAATTTTAAGTCACATTCAATCACCACAGACAGACAGTTTTGGAATATTCAGTAAAAAGGAAAACTACGAAACTAAACCTGTTTCAAGTGGACTAGTAATATAGAAGGAGTCAAAATGATACCCGCAATCATTGTGCTGTTATTGAGAGGTATTGTAGCTCCCACCACCAACAAATGTTGGTGGTGGTATTGAATGAGAAAGTGGTCTTGTAGTCCCAATTATATTGGAGATTGGGATATTTTATATTCCAACACCGCATTTTCCTCCTCCAATATAGCTAATTTATTCCGTAGATCAGCAACTAATTCTACCAACTCTAGTCTACCACGTTCACCTTTAGCCACCTGGCAGCGCAGTTGCTTATGTCTACAAAGAGTTTGGGCACTAACGAATTTACAAGGGCATCTGGGGCATTGGAATTGTGGGGTGGCACAAGGAAATTTTCTACGTCTCGATAGATGCCTTCGTAAATAGTCTTTACACGCAAAAGTCTTACAACAAGTCACACACTCCATTATATATGTATATGTATATTTATATATATATGTTTATGTTCAATTGGACGTGACAATTTACATCACGTTTTTTTTTCACGTCCAATTGAACAGATAAATTTCATAGGTTATATCATACCAAAGTATATATACCAAAATATACTGATATACAAAAAAATGCCTACCACAATTAATCAGGTTCAGATTGAAACGTTGAGAGCCGAGGCTAAATCTCTTGGTATTGTCTATTGCAACCGTCTGCGCGTTCATGGGTTAAATAAGCTGATAAACGCAACAAAGAATGAGGCGTTTACACGTCGAGCAGGTAGGGCATACTCCAGAGGTGCCTTCACAAATGCCGTCTTGGGGTCTCAGGAGTTAACCACTCAAATAGGAAAACGACTACAAGTAGAGAGTATAATTGGACTGAGAACGGCCGCCCTGCCGGCTTCCCCCGCCGTAGTTAAACCAAAGCGTAAACTTAAAACCGCCCTCCTACACGCGATAGCCGACGAGGGCGAGGCTATTCTAGGGGTTAGAGACGAAGAGATGGAGAAAGTCGAGCAGGGTAGACGCACGTTCACGTTCTCATTTAGGAAACACGTAGAAAATGAAATACCTGATAGGATAGTAGAGAAATTAACTTCTCATCTGACAACAAACTTCCACCTAAGATATTCATACTCCTACAAACTACAACACATTGAGGAAAAAGATCACCGAGGTCGCGCGAAGACGATAATATTTAATAAGAATCTTGTGGGGAGTAGGTGGATGGACTCCTTAGGTGAAGTAGAGAAGTGGGCGAAAGGTAACGAGAAAAAGAGGATGGATATAGATAAAGTCGAGAGGCCCAACACGAAATGGACGTTCGTGAGGTGGGAGCAGGTTTATATAAAACTAGTGCAGGGAACACGAGGAGTAGATCTCGGGTTGACTTCCAAACACGCGGCTGGTGGACCTCTCCCAGACTGGCTGAGGAATAAGAAAGGTATGTACTCGTTAGATAAATACAACGATGAGCTGTGTCTATTCAGGTGCCTGGCCATTCACGGCGGGGCGCGATCAGACAAATGTACCGCCCAAGCCAGAGAGATGAGTGCTAAGTATTTCGGTAAGAGAGAGCCTGTGCCTATTCCGCTAGACGAGCTGAAAAAGGTTGAGGAGAAGTTTAAGGTGGGTATAGAAGTATATCAGCCAACCGAGAGTGAAATATGGTGGTTGAAGAAGGCACCAGCACACTATGAGGAGGTAGGTACGAAGCATATGACGATAGGCATCTACAAAAACCACGCGTTCCTGATAACCAACCTAAAAGGTCTGTCGAAAACGTACGCCTGCGACACTTGCAAACAGAGGTTCACGAAGTAACGTTAGTAACGTTACTCGGCACGGACCTAAGTGTATGAAGGGCGAGACACACGCCGTATGCGAAGGGAAAGTTATCGAGCGCCCTCGCTCCGCGTTCGAGAAGGCCTTCTACCCAAAGAGTGCTGGAAGCCTAGGGGCACTTGATTGGATGTACTCCGTGGAAGAGGAGGGAATTCACATTCACCACGAACAGTGCGGACACGGTGGTGAAAGGTGAATCTGTGGAGCTCCAGTAGATGGATAATGCAAAGAAAATAACACGGTGTACCAGTATCACGGGTGTTTCTGGCACGGCTGCCAAAAACATCACCCGGCGAGATGGCACGAGTTTCGCACCAGCAACAAGCGGGATAAAGAGATCCGTGAAGCAGGATTTAATCTAGTGATAATGTGGGAGTGTAAGTATAACAGAACCGGCGCTAAGATTAAGACAGGATGTCCCACCACACTGTACCCGTACCAGATAGTATACGATTTTGAAGCGTATCTGAGTAAGGAAGGGAGGATCGACCAAACGCCAGACCTATCGTACGAGACAGAGCACGTGCCCGTAAGCGTTAGCATAGGAGACAGCCTGTCCGGATCCGTATCTCACATCTGTGACACGGATCCTGCCAAACTGGTAAGTAAGTTCATAGAAGATCTGCAGGAGAGGGGTAGGGACATTCGCGAAGAAGTGGGTCCCCGGTACAGGTTCGAGGACACGGAGCACCTCAGGCCTCGCCAAGTGGATGAGATAAACAGGTGGATAGATCAGGTTCCAGTGTTGGGTTTCAACTGCAGTAGGTATGACATCAACCTCATCAAGAAACATCTGGTGGGCAAGCTGGCAGACACGACCACGAAAGTTATGGTAGGCAAGCGGACTAACGACACCATATTCCTATTCACTCCGGAATTCAGATTCATGGACGTTCTCCTATATCTTGGGTCGGGAGTCAGTTACGATAAGTGGATTAAGGCATACGACTGCTCATCTCAAAAGTCCTTCCCGTATGAGTGGTTTGATTCTGTAGACAAGCTAGACTATCAAGGGCTCCCCGACATAGAGCACTGGTATTCCAAACTCAGATGTGAGATGATGGTAACCGAGGGGCAGCTGGAGGAGTGCAGGAGAATTTTCGAGGAGAAAGGAATGAGAACATTTAAGGACTGGGTGAGATACTACAACGATCTCGACGTATCACCTTTTCTAGAGGCATTATGTAAGATGTGTGACTTTTACAAACATAGAGGAGTAGATATATTCAAAGAGGCCGTTACCCTGCCAGGAGTAGCCATCCAATATCTGATGCGAGGAACGGCGTCGGCAAGTGCTGGTATCCCGGGAAAAGCTGGATCCGGACCGAAGACTGGCCAGCTGTATGCCCCAGAGAAAGAGACGTACGAGATGTTGCAGGGAGCTCTAGTCGGAGGACCGTCTATCGTGTTTACCAGATACGCCGAGGCAGGTGTTTCAAAGATACACCCAAACAGTAAGGGTGAAGGGAAACCGTGTCGGGCAGTCCTCGGGTACGACGCTAACGCCTTGTATCTGTCGACACTCACAAAAAGAGATGCCGTGCGGTAAGGAAACTATACACCACAATAAGACACCCCATAACCAAAAGATCATAGACAAGTTCTGCCAACGGATACACGGGGGAAGCGATTACTGGTTCGGGTTTGCCGAGGTGGATATAGAAGTCCCCGAGAGCCTGAGAGAAAAGTTTGAAGAGATGTCTCCGCTGTTCATAAACAGGGTAGTTGAAGAGGAGGAGGTTCCAGAGCACATGCTCCAGTATCTGAAAAAGACAGGCAGGAATCGAGGAGACGGAAAAAAATTAGTGGGCACGCTGTCGGCAAAAAAGATGCTGCTGTACGCCACGCTGTTGAAGTGGTATCTAGAGCACGGGCTTGTGATAACAGGCCTCCACAGGATCCTAGACTACGAAGCTGGTTTGTCGAAGAGGTGACTGCGGCTAGGAGGACCGGAGACGTAGATGAGTCGAAGAAGCCGGTAGCTGAAATAATGAAGTTGGTTGGTAATTCGTGTTGTGGTAAGATGATTGAGGCACCAGAGAGACACCTTAACACTACGTACACTAAAAATGAGAGCTGTGTGGATAAAGCACTGCGCTAAGCGTTCTTCGAAGATCTGGAAGAGATCGGAGACGCGTATGAGATATCTAGTAGGAAGGCTAAGTGTGCTGTTAAGAGACCGTTTCACTGTGGGATAGCCGTGTACCAACTAGCCAAGCTGAGAATGTTTGAGTTCTATTACGACTTCCTAGACAAGTACGTATCGAGAAAGGACTTTGAACTAATTCAGATGGATACGGACAGCATGTTACATAGGTGTGAGTGCTCAAACCGGATAGTACAGCTAACGATGAAAGCCTAGACGCGCTGGTGAAGCCTAGACAACTGTGGCATATGAGAAAGATAAGCGCAACTGGCTCGCATGGATAAATGAGTAACAGGGAACCTGGCTGTTCAGATGGAGTTTCAAGGAGATAGAGCTATAGCGCTATCCAGTAAGTGTTACTTCGTAGAAAAGCTGGCTGAGAGCGAAGACTCCAAGTGGCATCCGGCCAGGCACCAACGACACGCGCTGGCCACACAAACAACTCCAATCGAGATTGGAATTGAAACCCCGGGCGTAGTGAAGCATTCCTCTAAGGGAATGAGTAAGAGAACCAACAGCGTGAGTTGGAATAGATATAAGAACGCGTTGGAAGGCCATAGAGACGTGGCTAAAAATATAGGGTTCCGTATGAACTGTGGCGTAATGAAAACATACACCCAGAGTAAACTGGGGCTGTCGGCGTACTACGACAACAGGAGAGTGATGGAAGACGGGGTACACACCGAGCCTATAGGATAGGTAAAAAAAAAAAAAGAACTCTGAAAAAAAGGAGAGAATACTAAAGACTCTGATGATCCGGGGGTAGCTGGGTGTCAGAAGGTACCATAAGAAGTTCTTCACGAACAAACCCGCGAGATGGACCATCAGCCAAATAGTAGAGCACGGGCTCATCAGGTTTGGTAATAGATCGATCTAGATGATATACATTGAGAGACCACACGAGATCAGTCGCGCGGCGGCTTGCACCTTCGAGCTCTCCCGGTTGATAGAGGTACCGGACGTCAACATCCGATGGAAGCCGTTGCTCCTCTAAACCAACGGGTCGCCCGCGCGAGACAACAGAGGGCTTGCTCGTCACCCTTTTAAACTTGATGGCATCTACAGGCTTATTATCGATCAATCTGGCCACCTCTCCGTTCAGTGCGGAGACCACGGCGGGCAGTCTGGCCACCCACTCGGTCGATCGCGAATGAGGGTCTACAAGCTCTTTGGCGTATTGGTGACCGAACAGTCTCTCGGCCAGTCTCGGTGGATGTTGACGCGGCCGCGTCTGACAGAAACTTTGTGTTTAGACAATAGATGAGATACCGCCCCCATGAACTCGCGGCCGGGATCGACCTGGAGAAGATTTGGCCAATTGAGAGGACTCCTCTTATATATTCGGGAAAGAGCCTCGGCCACCTCCTTAGACTCTTTAGTGGCCAACGGCTCAGCCCCCTTATACCGACTCGCTATGTCAACGATTGTCAGTGCGTACTTGTACGTCTTGCGACTGACGCGATCGTGAGGGAGAAACAGGAGATCCGCTTGGTGAACTTGGTTCGGAACTGGCACGTCGAATTTCGGGCGCGGAATATTGTGAGGCGCGGGTAAATAGATCTGTCAGATGGCCTGCTTCTTGAGCCATTCCTTGGCTGCGTTTTCGGAAACATTGGTCGCCGCCGCGAGGTTCTTGATGGCCGCGAGCCCCTTCCAGTAGCCACGGGGGCTGTAGTATGTGTTCGCTAACTTGCGCGCTAGGCGAACCGATAGTTTGGTATTAAGTTTGCGTGTGTCCATCGTATGCGAGGTATTCTAATAGATCAGACATGCCATCGCCAGATCGTCCGGTAACTGCTTCGTAGATACTAAACCTTTGTTGGAAGTCCAATCGCGATTGGGTTGGAACAGGAGAGGGAATTCTGTGGAATTTAACTCTAACATCCGCTTTGCGAAAAGGGTGTCCGCTTTTTCGTCCTCACGCCACTTCTCGAGAGAATCTCGGGCCAGACGAATCATACTCTTTGCACCAGGTAAACGATGTTTAAGGGCCGTGTAGCCTACATCAATCATAGCAAAATAAAGTTCGTCAACTAACATCGTTCTATATATATATATTTATAAAAAAATGTTTTTAAAATTAATTATTGCTTATTGCTTATTTCAATCTCGATTGAATATAGTAGCTGACAAGCCCCACCACACCCATTCCCACGACGATGAACGCGATCTCGCGATCTTTTTGGGGCTCTGACGGCGCGAGACTTTTCTGTGGATATGCCAGCGCGTACTCGCGGTTGGCTTCTTCAACGTTCTGAAAAGTTTGCGCGGCGTGATTCTCGCGGCGAAGCTCTTCATTGACCCAGTCCAGATGGGTGGTTAGTTTTTTCGACCACGCTTCCTTTGCGCTATTGAGTTGTCCTACAGCTAAATCGTGACGCTTGCGCTCCTCATCCACGTTCGAGCTTCTCATTTTCGAGAATATAAAGTTGCTACCGCTGAACGCCAATGCGTTTACAAGCGCACCACCTATCATTATTCCGATCGAAGCCATTTATTTCCATATATTAACGGGTAGAATTCCAACTTTAATTTGATAATCTCGGGTCCCAACTGCGGCCACTACATCTAAGGTCATGAGCCCTACGTCTCTCACAGTCATGTCCAATTTGGGAGCGGGCCATCCGAAGTCCATCTTTCCTAGTCGAGCATACCCGATACTGAAACCCAATATCACCATGGTGTTATAAAGTTATATTCACTATCATTTTACCATCTTTTTCAGCCATTATTGATAACTATAATTATTGCATATAAGAGGGATCGCGATCAATGTTTAAATGGGGCGCAATCGGTTTCGGAAACTTTCTTCGGAACACTGGCTGGTTGTTTTTTCGATAAGGATTGGTGTAATAGGGGTTATTTCCACACGCACAGGGCACCAACAACTGCCAGACCACCACCAACAACCCAACTCCAATTCGTGAATTGGGGTTCAATCGGATTCGTCCAACCTCGATTGGGTGTTGAGTGTGCTTCCAATTCGTGAATTGTGGGTGTTGTTGCACTCAACACTGTTGAACCTGATTGCTCTGTCTTCAGATATTTTGCTGTCTCCGTCCCCGATTGCAACGACTGTTTAGCCTCTCGAAGCTCGGCGAGTATTTTATCTTGTTTAGCTTTTCGGGTGGCAGCCGCCGCCCTCCCAGCTGCCTGCCTTTTTGGGTTTTTATGTCGTGCAACCCCCAACTCCAATCACGATTGGGTTGGAGGATCAATCGGAGTTGGAAGTGCTGCAATCGGGTTCGATTGGGTTGGACCAATTCCCAACGCTTTTGGAGGTGCAATCGGGGATTGCTGTTCCGTCACTCTCGCAGGTGTGTCTTGTGTCATCATTTATGATATTAATATTAGGGCTTATAGTTCGTGGGCATATATGTCCAAATTGACAGTGTTTAGCCGTGGTCAACGCTGTACTCAGCGGAGCTAAGTACATTCCAAACTTGTGATAAATTGAGCAGCATGCTGTTCTAAGAGTGTGTCCTACAAAAGGATCAGTCTCTAGATCGCGAATCAACCCCGCGGTGTTTGATATAGGGAGAAGCGTACTAACAGTGGTAGTCGCGCCGCGTTTTCATTTTCTTTCGGGACCGTATCGGCAGCCGTGTCTGCAGTCGTGCTGACAGGTGTTCCTACAGTTTCAGTCGTGTCGGCAGTCGGAGCGACTGTTTCTTCCATTAGCTGATCGAGAAGTTCGTCGCAGTTCTTTGTGTTTATCGCAAGCAGTGCTATTCTTACAAGTCTCATCACTTTAACATATTGCCAAGCGCACCACCCGATACTTATGATCACCGTTATGCTCCCAACAAAGCTCGCAGCGGAGCACCAAATTGTTAACATTGTTAACCATTGTTCAGCATTTGTTCAACATTTGTTACGCATTTGTTCAGCATTGTTCAGCAATTGCTAAGCATTGCTAAGCATTGTTCAGCATTGTTAAGCATTTACTTGGCAGTTACTAACGAGCGGTAATTAATTGATAACTTCATAATTTGTGGGTTGATCAGTCTTCAGCAGAAGCTTGGTGTGCTTAGTTTCGGAAAGCATCTGTCGAACCTCCAGTCGCTCCTCGCGCGTTGGGATAACGTCATTCTCTCGAAGACAGTCATCGAATGAGTCTCGGTCCTTGCAGTGAAAGAGGGCGACCCATTTCGTTTGCTCGCGCAGATCCTTGAGGACGGCGTTTTACTTTTGAGTGGAGATACATACGCTTTGCCTCGCATGGCGGCCAGAAAATGCGAGCTCGGAGAGCATGTCCTTCTTTTTGGTCATCGCCGCCTTGGCCGAGCAATCGTCAATCACGTATAGGGTGGGCTCACCCTGGAATCTTTGGTATAAACCACGCAACGAATCGTGAAGCCTGTCGCCGGGGTCAATGACGTATACCTCATGGTCGGTCCATATCCACGGGCGCCGCTGATAAGTCTCGTTGTGCCGCACCGTAGGACACAGGATCACAATGTGTCGAAAGGCATCACGGTAGGATGAAAACCGTTTTTCCACATCCTGTCTGCCCACATATTATGGCAGAGTGGGCATCTCGTGAATTGGTATTGATTGCTAATTTTCTTAATTTTTTCAAATTTTTTCAAATTTATTAATTAAATCAGTAGAGTGCTGAGATGTATCGGCCATCTTCGATGTTGAGTTGTGCGTCTGTTATTATATATAAGTACACGTTCAATGTGCCAGCTCCATCCGCCTCTTTGGTTATCTGGATCGTCACACCCTCACTAGCGTTCTCAACTTGGCGTCCGCTACTGTGTATTTGGTCATCGTCGCTGGCTCGCATGTCTAGCCATAACGCGTATTTGGTATTCAGGAACTCCGCGAGGGAGACGGCCGAGAGATGCAGGTCTTTGGCAACTGCTGCAACCTCCGGAGAGCGCTTAGAGCCGCAGCAAACTGCTTTCTTACTTCATCCCACTGCTGGTGCGCGCGAAGACCCGTGCTGTAGAGTTGATTGGGGACTCCCTCGATCGTCACCTCTACCTTCGTGATTTTGGGGTTATAGAATTTGTCGGTTTTTCTAGCACCGAGCGCGAACCGACCCTCCTCGAACAGCATCAGTATATCTTTCATCGAGCGGGCGGGTACGTTGACATTAATATTCCACAATGTGTCGCTTTTGTCTTTCGTCATCTTGCGGTGGCAAAGAACTTGGTCATAAAGTATGGCAACGCGCCCGGCGTACTGGGTTCTGATCAATCGCGCGAGTTCGGGCATCGTGACCATGTCGTACTCCAGCGACACATTGTCGATCGCATACGTCGATGTTATGTCGGTGGCTATGATAACTCGGCCGTAGTCATTGAACGTTAGTTCGTATTCGAGGCGGTCAGCCAAAGCACTCTGATAGTAGGGCATGTGGCTCTCCAGCAACTCGAAGTCGAGCGGGATGTAGAAGCGGTTGCCGTAAGCGGCCGCGATCGCGTTGTCGCTCGGGACGGTATCTGCCTTGTTACCAGCACCGATTCTAAGTCTGGTTACATTCTTATTTCGACTGGTGTCAATACCTTGATATACCGCATTTTCGCACTCTTGCGCCATCTTCCACAGGTCCTGGTAGCAATGGTAGACGTCACTGTCATAGATCGACATCACCTCATTACCAGAAATCTTTATCATAGTCTTCTTGACGAGGGCGCGACCCAGGTTCTGAACACGGTTCGGTCCGCGTCCGTCGACGTCAGCGAAATAGTGAAAGCGAGGCGAACAGTCCCCGGCACAATGACGTCGCTAGCTCCGAGGTTGGGGAAGCGAACTAACAGCTGCTGGTTCTGGTCGATCATCGATGGGTTGTTCGTAATAACGACACTCTGTCTCACGCCTTTCACCCCAAGGGGCTCCCGCAGTCTGCGGTATTGATTGAGTTTGCGACCGTATTGACTCGAAGACATATTTTCAGTGAAACTAAATATCTCTATTGAACCCGTATGGTTTTGTCTTTAATACATAAATAATTAAAAGATGGCTGATTTTGACATGGACTCATTCGGCAGAGACGATGTCCGAAATGATGACATCGATGATGATGACATGGATGATGATAATGAAACGACCTTCATGGAGACGCCAGCCGGCGAGGAAATAGGTGGCGCTACCAGCACCACTAGTCAACATCGGGAACTACTCGAGGGAGCTGTAAACGACTACTACAACAGTTTGGCAGAAAACGGTGTGGTCCCATCTGTCGGCCTCGACTACTCCAAGTTCGAATTGGATCTGCGTGGTAGGTTGCGACTAAAAGCATCAAATGCCCAAATTGTCAACATGAATACCGGAAAACCCCTATCGCTGAACACAATTGCTGGAACCCGGGGCGGTGGCGAAATCATAAAGAACGAACTAGGATTCGTAGATTGGGCGCGTGGTAAAACAATTATGCCTACCCGCGCTGTAGCGGCCCTACAGTCTACCGACGAAACGTTGGCGAAGACGGCCGCCGCGATAGAAACTGTCGAACTCAGCGAGCTCCCTCATGTAGCCACCGACGCTATTAACACGATGGAGACCACGTTCAGCGAGTTAGACAGCATGATGGATAACCCCCCGTTACCTCTTCACGAACTCCGGGAACTCGATAAGGCTATGCAAGCGATCCGGGATGAACTGGTCCATAACATCGCCAAACTCATGGAGCTGGATAAACATATCACGCTAGAAGAAAGGAAACTGGAGGAAGCCCGTGGCGATAGAGAACCTACCGAGGGAATCACCGAACGCCTGTGGTCGTTGCGGGATGAAAGAGCAGCTCGTTTGGAGGCTGCTTCGACTAACCGTGAGGCTCTCCGCACCCAAACAAGTCGGATCCGCGAAACATTATCGAGGGTTATGCACGAGGACACGACACTCGGTGAGCGTCTTCGCACTCTGTTCAGAGAGCAGGGCATCACGATAGCTAGCATCCTCGCGGCTCTCGGTATGACTATATCTACTATAGTTCTAGCTTTCACTGGCGGTGCGGCGGCGGCACCCGCACCAGCACCCGCGCCAGCACCCGCGCCATCCGGTGGAGCCAAGGAGTGGATAACAAAACATCTAAAAGCCCTCCTGGCTAAATTAGCCGGAAAGGCGGCTGCCACGCTGCCTGGGCTGATCGGGGGTGTCGTCTCCTACTTGTTATCTATGTTATCAAAAACTGCCGGATGGCTTGCCAAAAACACTTGGGCTTTAATCGTGGCGATCGCCGGTCTCCTACTTTTATTCTCTCAAGAGTTCCTAAGACCAAAGCGCGAGTAGTCCGATCGCCACGAGGGCGACGACGAGCCCTAATTTCTCCTCCTTGTGGGTTGTGCTTTCAATCTCGATTGATTTTTCCGCTCCTGTTCCAATTTCAACATTGTTGATGATTGGATTCGGGGAACTCGATGGTGCATCCAATTTGCGAATTGGGGGTACTGGCTTCAACTTCAATCCCGATTGTGTTGAGGGAGGTGTATCCATTTTGTGTTTTTGGGGTTTTACGTAATAGGTTCCACTTACAACTCCGCTCCCGACCGTCTTGGGGGGGAGTTTGATGATACCCGTGTTCACGTTTCCGTTGTGGCCGATTTTTTGATTGGTGGTTGCGACTACGATCTGATTATTGTAACCGTCAACCGGGTCGTCTCGTAGTATCATATTGCTCGGCGCCATATAAAGACCAATTCCAAATGCGTAGTCTACCGGTGTGCGGGCAGTCTGCAAAACGTCTTGATAATTCCAGATCGCCTTCTGGAGGTCCACCTTAGCTGAGATGGCGTCCTCGACAAGTGCCAAGAACTGTTTTTGTGCGTCAAAGGCCGTTCCCGTACCCGGTATAGCGCTGCGCATTTGCTTCTGCGAAGCGAGGATTGCCCATACGTATACGCGAATGGATTTGTTTAGGCGAATAACCCCACCCTGCGTAAATCCAGTGCTTTTATCTAACATAAATGTGGTCCACGCATTTCGCATCTGTGGAGTATCACCCAGGTCTAGGTATTCCACGTGGGCTACTTTAGTAGGTAGCCAATGACAATAACCGTCTTTACACGCAAGCCCACCAAGCACTTCATTACCGAACGTCATCTTATTCAATTTATAATTATATTTAGTCCATGTTGCCATTTTTCTAACTGGTGGTGGGGTAGCTCCGCGTGCACTCCACAACCCTGAGAAATATGCGGGGAACTTTATCAAAGATGCTCACCACTAACTAAGCCTTTAAGGTGAACTAAAACCCTAACTGTTGGTTGGGGTGTATACTTTCTGTCTCCAGTCCGCGTCTTTTGGTACCCCAAATTCGTTACACAATCTTTCGAACGCCTTACGGTCGTATGCGCTGGAAATGGGATCCCAGCCGTCGTCTTGAGGTAGTGGAATACCTAGTTCTTTGAGAATCCTCCTAATGGTGTAATACACGTGAAAGTTGTAGACACTTTGGAGCATGACATTCTTGGATGTCAGACGGTCTTGATGCGAAACTCCACATCCGGCCGTTGCGCACCATACAGCGAAATTTAGCTGGTTCTGCCAGAAGTTCATATGGGAAAAATCCCATCTTAGTATTACATCTTGACTAGTAGTCTTTGGAATTACATATTTCTCAAACGTGTTAGGGAAATTGGTGGTAAAGCCATTTTCCGGTCTAACTGTTACGGTTGGGTGTACAAGGTGGTTGACAACGTCTTTTTGCGTGTATTTACCGCCGACCGCGTACTTTGCATTTGAATTAAAGCTAAATGCCTTGGTATCCATTGAAAGATATTATTATGTTTGCTACTATCACTAATGTTCAAAAAGAGAGTTGTGAACTTCAGAAGTCAATCGACAACTGCTGCGGAAAACGCCTGGTGGGCCTCAATTCAATCACCTTCACGGTTGGATGGCAGAATGTGGGAAAGAGTGAAGGGTTTTACTATGTGAAGGATGAACAACAATTCGGTGTAAAGCTGCCTCACGGACTGTGGGGAACATGACAGCTCAAATATTTTGTCAACTTTTGGCAACAATGACCATCAGCCCTGATAATAAGGTAGTGGTCTCCCCGGGGTTGGGTATTCAACTCGGTTTTAGAGAGACATACTCCGCAAATAAAGGAGTGTTTACCCCGGGTGAGTACGTCGGTGATAACCCGGTGGACTTCGCCTTCACAAAATCTCTCAGGGTGCACCTGGATCGGGTGAACACATCGTACAACACGGTAGACGGATCCCCCAGCACATTACTGAAAACCGTGCAAGCCAGCGACTGTTTCTTTGGGGATACGGTGACCTTAGACTTCCCATGTCCCGAAATGAAAGTTTTGGAATCGGGACATATCCACGAATTTACGGTCTCTATTTTCTCGATGATCAAGCGAGAAAGTTTGAATAACTACTACCCGCGAATTTCGATCCGTCGTTCTCGAAATTTCCAATTAATTAAACGCATGATCGTAAATAAGAATTTATCAATATTAATTGAAAATGAGTATATACGGACCAGGTAGTTCTTCCAATTCCAATCGGGATTGGGGGTGACAGATTCAAAGAATTTTGGAACCAGCAAAGGGGAAGGGGGATTCGTCCGACAGAGAGGTGAAATTTTTTAACTAACCGGAAAAGAACCCAAGGCCCTGATTCAATAACAATTATAATCGGAAGGTCCAACAAACGGGATTCGGCAGGAGTATAGCAGATGTTAGAGTAAAGAAGTGCTAACGGCGACTGCAACAAGGTTTGGGAAAGAGGCCCTCCGCCGTGCGAAAATTGTAGAGAGTTCCGAACGGGTATTGAGGAAAAGAGCAGGAGTCCTCTTATGGAAGGCCGTATAGGGTGTTTGCGATTCAGAGGACTCTCCCAACAGAGAAGCAGCACATTACTGAACTAGGTTGAATCAAAATAACCAAAATTTTCGAAAAAGAGGCCCGGGTTGGGGATTGAGGGAGTTCCGAACGGGTTATTCGAGAAAGCCCGAAGAAGACCACCAGGCGGCCCCCCCCCCCCTTTTATTTTTTACCGGGGGAGGTGTATAGGGTGTTTGCCGCTCAGAGGACTGAAAAAATAACAGAATTTTCAAAAAGAGACCCGGTTGGGGGTTTGGAGGACTCAAAGAAAGACCACCAGGCGGCCCTTATGGATGGCTTATAGGGTGTTTGTTTCGCTTAGAAAAAGACTCTCTCAACAATAAGAAGCCAGCACATTACTGAACTAAGACGGCAAAAAAAATAACCGAATTTCGAAAGGACCCGGTTAGGATGGGGTTTGAGGGGTTTAGAGGGGGTTTGAGGGGGTCCGAACGGGTATTGATAAAGGGTTTCCCCCCCGAGAAGACCTCCAGGCGGCCCTTACGGAGGCATTATTGGGTGTTGCGCTTAGAGGACTCCTCTTCATCAAGAAGAAGTGGCGGTTGCCTGAACTAGACGTAAAAATAACTGATTTTCAAAAAGAGCCCGGTTGAGTATTGAAAAAGCCCTGGAATACCACCAATGGCGACCATTACGGAGGCTTATAGAGGTGTTGCCAACTCAAGAGGACTCCTCTCATCAAGAAAGAAGCGGCAACTTACTGAAGACTAAACGGAAAAATAACCGAATGTTTCCGATAAACTGAAACGTGATCGTAGAGCTTGCGAAACAAAGCGCTTGAGGAAGACCAACTGAAAAGGTTCGTGCTGAGGCCCAAAAAATTACCTCTATACGGGGGCCCTTGCCGATTGTTAGAAAACAATGAAAAACGCAAAAACGTGGTCATAACAGTTTGGGCTGAGAAGCGGGGCCCATTGGTTGAAAGGGCTCTCTGAAAATTTATTGTTTTGTGCCAAAGCGAGTAATAAATGTGGGGGTGGGAATAACGCCATGCCAGACTCCAGGTACACTTCTCCAAATGGCTGTCCTGCTCGGTTAATGCTAATGGTAAACCTTGGTGGCCGGCGTCCGTGATAAATCTCGTAGTAAGAAAAAAAAATTTGGGGGGGAAAAGAAACGGGGGATTGGGTAGTCACTAAACTCTCTTGGAGATATTTCATCCGGTGGTTTTTGTTCACCGGTGATGATTCTAAATAGACTTTCCGCAAAGGTAGTGTTATTAACTTTGTTACTAAAATCGCTGACCCAGCGAGTTCTTCCTTCCACTAATTTTTCTCATTGTTAATTGAACTTAATTTGTGTAAAAATACTAATAAATTATTGAAAAATCAATGAATGAATCACCGCTTCCAATTGGTCAATACCACTCCCATCCAACACTGTATCCAAATTGTGCAATACCAATCCATCAACACTGTATCCAATTACGCGAAAGATGTTTATAATTTAGGTTTGGATAATATCGTCGTTATGCAGGATAGTTTTAGTTAGCGAATGTAAAAATAGAAAAATAATCGCTAAAAAATAAAATAATCGTGGTTTGCAAATTTTAGCAGAGGCATCTAGTACGGTTTCTTGTCAAGTTTATCTGTAATGAGTGGTGCGGTGACTGCCGCAACGCTATCTACAATTTGTAACAGTTTCCAATTTGCGGGGTTGGGTTTTGAGGTGGAATTAACAATTGTATCTGGAAGATACTTTTGTTATGTTAATTAGGGTGGCCTGTCGAAAACTCGAGAAAAAAGTTAGAAAACAATGATAGAATATCCGTTCTCAGCTAGGTCCTTAAGAAAAAAATAGCATCGACGTTATAGTGTCCAAAGCGTTGGGCCGATAATGAAATATCAAATTTTTATTTAGAGTTTAGAATCCGTTGTGGCAAGAAACTGAGGAAGATATAAGAATTGAAAAATGTATATTAGAATCAAATCGGCGAGCCACCATGCCCAATGATTGAGAGTACTGAATTGGGTGATAAATTTGAGGGTAAAACTTGGAAGATAAAGTCGGAGGAAATGTTACAGCACCACCATCCTGGAAATTGTGATATTTTAGTAAATAATTTTTAAAAAATAATTTAAAAATTTTCTTAAAATTATAAAATTAATTATGTTGGTGCAATAAACAATTTATTAATTAATTTTAGGAAAATTATTAACAATTTAAAAAAGAAAACAAGTTTTAGGTCCCACCGAGGCTCGAACCCGCGCCAGCAAAACCCTTCTGGGCCCATCCCACTAAGCCTTCGCTTTATATCTCTTCTCTTCTATTGTTTAGGCTTAGTGGGATGTGTCACGCTCACATCTCCTCCACCCCATCATTGGACCGATACCGCGGACCCCTCCTCTTCATTACCTCCATCCGCTATAATGTGTAGAGCGGCCAGAGTGAAGTACATATGGCGAAACTTGTCTCAGCGCTGAGATATTATTGCCGGCATCCCGACAATGAACTGTGTTTATTTCTCGTATATAAACCTAACTTTTGTTGGTGGAAATGTATGGTATAAGAGAGACAACTCTGACAAGGACGACCCGTTTTAGAAGTACACAGTTGTCTAACTTGGCTCTGTATTCTATAGGTGGTCCGCACTTTTTGTCTATTCAGTTTATACACAAATTCGAGGGGTGTGGGACTGTAGATGGAGCGTAGGGGTGGTGTGTAGGTTGGTGGTATCATTTTAACTCCCTCTATATTATTTTTTTTTAAATCCCAATCTCCGATCTAATTGGGACTACAAGACCACTTTCTCATTCAATACCACCACCAACTTTTTGTTGGTGGTGGGAGCTACAATACCTCTCAATAACAGCACAATGATTGCGGGTATCATTTTGACTCCTTCTATACTACTGGACTGGTACCTAAACCCATATACTGACAATACAATACAACATGCGCACCCAGGAAGTGGTAGAGACAAAGCCTGTCAAGAATGGTCAAGACAAGTGGAAACACTTATTATAGATATGTAAACTTCAGGTAAACTACATGTAAATATGGTTTACATTAGTTGGTCACTGCAACCGCGTTACGTCATGTGACTAAACGGTTTGACAGTGTTGTTGTTTTAAATGCTACAAATATGCTGAACATTGGAGTAATGGATCAGGATATGTAAGCAAACTGTGTCTGTGACGTCAAAACATCCGGAGTAGTATTTTATTTATACAAGACTACTTTTGTATATCCCCCGGCCTGGGCGGTTGTTTTTTTTAACCATTTAGTGGTATCTAACGTGTATTCTTATATTTAAGGGTGGGAAATGGCTCGAAGACCTTCCATACCCGGGCATGTGCCCGTAAATGATCAGGCCAATGGCCGTTGGCCCATTTGTTTCCGAATTTACTAATATATGCGATACAGTCGAAATATGTGCATTAAATGAAGGAGACGATGAGGCGGTGAGTTTAACCTAATTATTTCATTCTCCTATTGCACAATGCCGATATGTCAGACCGTGAAGAGGGCCGAGTGTGCGTGCACATGATATATGGATACTCAGCCGTTACATTGTTATATTACCTGCTAATGCTATTAGAGGGTTGGACGAGGCAAGACAGACCAAGCAGAGACGGATCCACGTGATATGGGCAGTGGTATCTAACCTGCCAGCCGATCTGTTATACTGAACTGCTACTGTACTTCTCATGCAAAGAGACATAACTCTTGCAGCCATGTTCCATTTGTAAATTATGGAACTACTTGCGATGTCATTGTATTACTACGCACAGGTACGATAATTATTAATCACTCGCACAAGAATGAAACCCTAGCACAATAGATACATGTTCATTACAAGTTGCTACAATTTAAGTTGTTGACATTATCATAATGTTGTATGCACGATTTTGTTCCTATAGCCGCCAAATAGAAGGCGAAACCAGGGAAATAAAAATAGTCTATTTTTAGACAGGTAAGATATTCGGATAGTGTCGGGGTTCCCGCAACTCTTCAGCAGCCAGAGCCGGTGACCTGTGTGTGTTGTTGACGGAAAATTGCGGAAAAACAAACATTACTATTTGCATAACCAACATTAGGCTGAACAGGCCTATACTCGGGCGAGGTAAGGACACATCCACGCTTATAGTAGTTAATACGTGCTAACTATGTACTCGAAATGCAACTGGTGCCAATTCGGAATTGGCCAGTCAAGATGGCGAATGTGTTGGTCACTGATTCGAGATTGGCCTATCCACAATCACATTGTCGTGCAGTCGTGATTCTGTATCGCCGATCCAGCAGACATCATGCATTACCGACTGCTAAGATTTTGCTGAGGGTGCCTATATTGAAACGTTGGTTATAGTGTAAAATAACGGTCATTACCAAATGGCGCCTCCTGCCGTCATGGAACGGAATGTCCAAGAATTTGATTGGCCGATTCTGACCTTCCATTCCAAGAGGATGTGTTTATTCACAACTTTGCTTAAGTGTTGCTAGAAGTTTTGGTTAAGACTTTTTGATGCTGTCATAACCATAGTGTTGCTGTTTCTCCAATCCGCCACTGTCCTGGGGGAATTTGTGGGCTATAGGCATAGTACAGTAGCGTAACCATTTGTCGGGATAACCCCCGCATCGGGTGTTTTCGTAAACCGCATTTGTCGCTAATCGCGGAAAATTTCACGGTCAGTTTCCTGGACATTTTTTGCAGAAGACATATCTGTCAAATTGAGAAAAATCCACGTCGGTTTATCAAATTTGTTAGAATACCTTCAACATGTTGTATTTCAACTATTTGCACTTTTGTCCACTCATAAACATCATTATTGTTTTAAAGTTTTGAATAATTGTTTTTATATGCGTATAGCTCTAGTAACTGGCCAACGAAGGCTTATTATCCAGAACCTAGGTATATCCACTGTAAGCTAATCGAACATTGGTTCTGCCTTGCGGTACAAGCCGGCTTTATCATCGATGTGGTAGGGGCAATCTGGGAAAATACAGACAACTTTCTGGAGACGCTGATGTTTGTTTGTTCATAATCACGATGTACCGCCTCGCTATGGTGATCTGCGAGGGTGTCCAAACTAATTAGTCCGTATTTCAAATACAGTGTTTTAGGTCGTTCAAACCCCGACTTTTACATATAGTTGAAGATACTTGACATAGTCGAAAAATTACGGACATAGCAAACTATGATAGGGAAAATGCGGACAAAAAAATTACTATGTTTTAGACTATACTCATCAGTAATTCATTTAATAAGTGTGTGTAACTTACAATCATTTAAGTAAAATATATGCATGCATACTCGAAGTTACTGCAGAATGCTATTTTGTTATGGTAAAATACGGATTGTTTAATATGGACAGTGTTTTTGTCGCGCCCGCTTGCGGAAAGCGCGACATAGTCGGCACTTTGGCGTACGTACGTGTGTCCGGTTAAAGTTTTTTGTTATACTATATCTTTTTTTTAGTGTCCATGCCTCGCCCCAAGGCGCGACATGCAGGCCGCGGCCATCTAGTTATTTTAGATTTTTGTAAAATCTCTGTTACCAATGGTGTAAATGAATAGCGTTATTGACTCAGGAACAATTGTTTTACTGGCATGAATAAAATTCACGACACACATTCAAAAGGTATACCCAGTTTGAGTGTATTTTCCCGGAAATTTGTATAATAATGCCAAATCAATACGTAGGGTAATTGTGAATAAATGTTTATTTTACCAGAAAATGTCTCCGATATAAGGAACATTTTGTGCCTACTGAGTGGGCATGTACCTTTAATGTTCCACAGTTGGTTTGAGGGAGTTGGTGCGAGACGGTGCATTCATTAACAGGAATTGGACTTCAGTTTCTCATTGAATATATAAAAAAAGATTCTGAAATTGGTAGGTTTCCTTCCTTGTCTGTATACAAAAATATCCCTTAAATTGTCAGAAAAAACAAAAATAATTCCTTACCTCAATATTAATGAAAGCACTTGCTAGATAAAACCCATAGCAATAGCTGTCTGATTGCCTGCTACGTGACTCCATAACATTCCTGCCCTGCTGCTGTATATTGGATATATATATTGGATTATCTCTATGTATGAGTCATAAGAACCAGGAGTGATATCTGGCAATACATGTAGTAAGCTGTGTGTGAGAACTCTGGTATTTCTGGTTCAACGAGGCTGACTCTGTTATCCTCTTCAGCTGTACGATCCACAATCCGAATGTTTCCAAACAGTGTTGATCCTGTTGAGCTGGCTCGTATCGAGCCATATCATCAGGATCTATAATATTTTCAGATTTTTTACAAAATTTCTGCGAACAATAATGTTGAATAGTCCATTTCCTATAGAATTCTGGTAAAGTACATGTACATTTCACAAAATATGTTGATTTTTTATGTACCCCAAAACTACATATAGTTCCCACCCTGTCCTTCTCTCTGAGATTTGCCTAACTATTTTTGGCTACCTCGTGTCCCTGTTACTGTCGGTCGTATTGGCTTGAAATTTCATATACGTACGTTTCATCCATATTTTCATTCTATAGCCCAACCATGCGGCCTCTATGCTTAAGTTCAAGGTCAAATGAATTTGTGTTAAAGCTTTCGAGGGGTACATATGTACATCCATCAGTGTTACTGATTTCTTGTGTTCTTTATGCAATTTAACCCAATCAACACTACATAACTCTTTTGTGATGTTTGTAAACAGTGTAGATCCAGATGAACCAGCTCATAACCAGTAATTTTCATATATTTTTTTTAGGAAAAACCACTCCCTTTTCATAAATGGACTAGTCTGAAAATCATTTTGTGATACTTGGATTGGTTGGAAAGAAGTTAACTGTCCATTCCAGTTACTGAGGGTTGGAAGAGTTAATAATAGAGCTTATAAAGTTACATAGGATTAACAAATATTAGGGAAGTGAATTAAATCCCATATTTAAAAATTTAAAGATATTCTAGATTATTTATATTCCCCAGACACAGTTTCCAGGCTGGTTCTACCCCAGTGAACCCAAATATAATGACGTTGCTTAAACAAAATTGTCCCATTCAATCAAGTAATGTAATGTTACGAAAGCAAACACTGAAAGGAATGTGGTTTGTGTATTGGATTGCAATTAGATGATGTGTATTGATTACCCATTAGTCCACTGGTACTGTGGACTGGCAGCCAACACTGTCCCCAAACAGGCAGTACCGTGGTTACTGTGCTTCTGTGTGGGCCAATCCAATATCTGGATGTAACACCTCGGGAACCTCGTTGGTGAGTCGAATATAAATAGCTATTGTCATACATGTCAATATTTGAACTTCACAAGCGAAGCATTTTATTAAATTGTCAAAATACTCTTTTGTACTACGCCCCGTGTAGGCACCGGGGCGGGATCAACTGATCCTGAGAATAGTGCTGCAGTAGCCATTGCTTGTCGTAAAAGGCGACTAAACTGGCTTAACGATTGGGTTCATACTTTCCGGAACCCACTATACCGGATTTGGCCCTCATGTACATTTTTGGCTTTCTTGTATGTGAGAGTTGAGTCGGGCTATGCCCCATATATAAAAGTAAGATTAGCGCTAATCCTATTACTTTTAGGGGATGGGATAAATGATGCTGGTGTGGCGAGGGCCTGGCACCAGATCAGGTTGTTCTAATTTCAGGACTGAATATATATTTTGATTGTAAATATTGAGTTCTGAAGTTGGGATTTACCCCCCTCGGACAGGTGGATACGGGACACGACCCCGTTGACCCGTCTGTGTGTAGACTCCCTGAGGCTTGTACCTCTATGTCAGAAAAGCGGACGTTAAACCCTATTCACTCACTCACTCACTCTTTTGTGCTACCTACATTACATGTACATTAATTAGGATAAATATGGTAAACTCAAAGTTTCCAAATAGAGTATGTAGTTTATTGGTGCTTCATTGTACCTCTGTGCTACAAGATGTAAATTGAGGTACTGTTTCCATGATGGGCGATTACGTTAGGACATCAAAATCGAGTGGGTGGCAGTGCAATGGGTAATCTAACGATCGGGATTCATCCGTACCGGAATTCTGACTGGAGACCTGGTTTGGCCCTCACATACGTCTGGTGGGTGGTGGTCGGGCGAACGAGACGGCATAAATTAACGGTAGTGGTTCCTAATCACTATTTGCCTGGTTTGGCCCTCCGGTACGTTTTTATCTTTGTCTCTTTTGTTACCTGGGAGTTGAATTGGGTTATTGCCCATTATAAAAGTAGTAAGATTATTACTGATCCTACTGCTTTTGGGAGGGGCCAAGTGATTGTGGTGTGGCTAGGACCTGGCATCAGATCAGGATTATTCTGATTTCAGGGCTGAATATATAGTTTTGTTATTGTAAATATTCAGTTCTGAATTTGGGATTTTCCCCCCATTTGTACATGTGCTTGAAAATGTACATGTACTTGTACAGGTAATATATGGGATTTAGTACTAAACCCATTGACACGGCCTTAAATGACCTTTGCTTAGCCGTTAAACCCCAACAAACAAACACATACGTCTTTGACATTTTGTATGTGACAGTTGGTTATAGTCGTTATACCCCTTATGTGAGTATTACGATTATTCGTAATCCTATACGATTATTCGTAATCCTATTTTAGGGGAAGGGGCCAAGTTACTTGGTGTGGTATGGACCTGGTAACATGTCAGGTTATCCTAAATTTCGGGGCTGAATATATTTTTTCTCGATGTAAATATTCAGTTCTGATTTTGGGATTTCCCCCCAATGCAGCATGTTAAAACGGGATCGAAGCCGTTTGCCCGGCCTTACATGACCATAGCTGTTGATAGGCCGTTAAACACCGATAAACAAACAACAAAATCAAAACAGTCTAGCGGAAATCAGAATGGTTGCATGTATAATTTTATTTTCATTACCAACACATCACGATATGTTGGCATATCAGCTTGCCACTAGCTGCTGTATTTACATTGTATCTGTGTTCTGTTTGGGAACTGTAATCATCAGGCATGTCTGGAATGTGAATTGTCTGCTTGCTTCACTGTTGATTTCATACATACAGTAGAACCTCTCGAAAACATGGTATGGTATCACATGGTCTATTGTTTACACTGCTGTAATGGCAGGTCGCGGACTCATAGTATTAACGGCTGTAACATGGTCATCATTAAAAGGAGGAAATCGCAGTCTTATTGATGGACGCCACCATTAATGCAGTGTAAACAATAGACCATGTGATCCCATACTGTAAAACAGACTTCCAGGGTCTGGTTGCTCAAAACTGTGCCCTGGAAATCTCAGTCTTTACAATTTTGATGGGATTCACTCATTTATCTCTGTTAATGTTAGTTCGCAAAACACACAAATATGACTTGGAGTTTTCATCGGCCCAAAATCCCCAAATTACGGCAGAGCCACACTGCACTGGGGACCTCCCAGGATGGCCACGTTTGATATTTTCCACATCAATTTGTACATGTATACACATGTACGTGTAAGTATAATATTACATATACATGTACATGTAGTACAGCTGATCTGTAGTAATGCTACATTATTATCATTTCCACATAAATGCTGAGCATGTCGGACAGTTCACATTCACAAACATGCATAAAAAAGTGTTCAATTAGTGTTCAATTTCCATTCTAAATATGCTCTCCACCCTCCCAATGCTTGGGTATAGCAGGACATCTACATTTGACCTCTGCAAATCACCACCCCAACCCTAGCATACGCCTCAGTTATGTATGCCACAAAATTGCCCCACCCACAATAGCAGCAGATGCTTGACTCAAATCTCCACAATCCACAATGGTGTGAATGTAGAACCCCAGTATAAGCTGATACGCATGGCACATTTTCTGTGAATCCCCACAGTGTAGCCCCACTATTCCCCGCCATGTCCTGGGGGCCGTTTGTGTGGGGTCAAAGGACTCCTTGCAAAGTTTATACAGACCAACTTTTTGACTTACCACAGTAAACACAACAGCCCATAGTTTTATTACTTGTATTTACATTGTATTTTTGGATAGTTTAAACAATGTAAATAACCAAATATGGCATTAAAATTGTTTTACATAATTTTTTTGCAGCTCATAGAACAGTGATGTTGCATGGGGATTAATAATGTAAAACATAATGTAAAACAAACTTCAACAAATCAACAATCAAAAATGTTGTGAGACGTCGCATGTGGCTAATGCTATGCATTTGGATATAAACGCAATATGTTTACTTGGCGTTTCCATTATGAATGTACAATATATAGAAGGTGTAAATACATGTAGTGTGTAATATACATGTATGTACAAGAATACAAATAGATCTACAAGTGACAACTGTGAGTTTCTGGCTGGGTACATGTGTATGTTGTATCTTGCTGGTTACTGGAATCACAGGAGGATGAGCAGATAATTCTGTCTGTGTCCTGCAAACTCGGCAACATTACTATTACAACCAGCAAAGCTAATTCCAGGGGGCCGTTTCACTAAACTTCGTACAACTAAAATGTTTGCAAGTGCAAAATTAGGATCGTCTGTAAATTTCTAATTAACACTGTTTTCTTGTAAACAATTATTGGATTTACATTTATTGAGCATAGGCTGCATATGCAGCCTATGCTCAATAAATGTGAATACATCAATTGAAATTTCCAGACGATCCTAAATTTACACTATGTTTAGTGAAACGGCCCCCAGATAGGCGGATACATCAGGATCGTCACTATATGATGCTTGTTCTTGGTACTACAAAAAGGACATGAATTGAGAGTACCGTACATGAATGTGACTGGAGAAATGATTTGACATTTGCGACCAATGTAGACCCTTCTGCACAATCTGGTCAGGGTCCGCACTGTTCACCATTCAGCCAGTGAAACACTTCTCGTACACTTTGCTCAAAGAGTAAACTTCCTTCACCCTTTCAACACTACAGACCTCTTATCATAATGGTTGTGACCAGTGTAGATCCAGATGATCCGGCTCGTTAGGAGCCGTCCTATCATGATCTGCACTATTTGTGAACATTTTTAAAAGAATACTCCTTTCTGGTGAATGGAATTCATGTAGTCTGAAAAATAAAATGGGAGCGTACAATTTATTTGTGAAAGTGTTATCGGGCTGTTGGAGTGTGCTAGCAGATCAGGATCTACATGTAAGCTGGCTGTAATGCCACAAACCCCATGTATGAAAGACTATGACTGCAGATCCTGATCGCATGTACATTGTATATCCAGCCTGGGCCTGTGGTTATAAAATATTCTGAGCACAGTTCTTGAATTCAGCAAAATTTGATTCTTATGCTTTAGTGGACATTGGCTTTGCTACTTTGAGACAGTGTGGCGGTGGGTGGGAATGTCCTTTGTGTGTGCCCTCAGCACAACGCTGGGCCCGTGTGTATGTGGATGCCGAGTGGTGTGTGATGTTGGCTGGGCAGGTAATGAAGATAAGGCACTGTAGTGTGTGTCTCCACATGTGGCTAACATCAGGGGAGAGTCTGCCAATTTGTGTAGATAACTCCAATCATACACTGTGTTCTCCCTGTACCTGCAATTTACTGCTTCCTATGTTCTGAGGATATACTCATTTCAAGAAGGTCTGTGTTATATTGTGATAGAAATATATTAATTTCTATTATATTGTGAAGTTATTGTTCTGGATTTTTATTCTGTTTTCGGTATGTACCTGTTTAGATTTGCTAGTCCTCCTGCATCATGTACATGTGCATACATCTGTTGGTTGATCTGTGTACCCAGCCTGTGCAGGTGAATATATGAGACACACCATTAGCTTAGATAATCTCAGCTCTACGGATGTCTTTTAATATTTCATCTGTCCTTTATATTTTTTGTATCCGTGAGAGCTGAGACCCTTATAGTGTAAAATTTAGTCACAATAACAGCCCAATCTGTCTTGGTGTTTTGCTACACAGTCTATGTTATAAACATTCATAGGCCAATAATACACATGAAAGTATACATACTTTGACATTGGTTATCCATTTATTCCCATTTTTGTAAACCAACTGTAAAATGATCCTGTCGAAGTATGTATACTTTCATGTGTATTATTGGCCTATGAATGTTTATAACATGACTGTGAAGTGTTCAACTTCTCACTCGTCGGACTCATAGGCCCGGCTCGATAATTGTAAGTTACTAATCCGCGTAAAGGCCGAGAATCATGCACAAGCAACAGGGATCCACGCCTTCACGCGCATTGGTAACTTACAATTATCGATCCGGGCCCAAGGTAAATCATGTCACTTCTGTTGGTTGAAAAGATGGCTGCCGTCACACCTTAGCTTATTATTATATCTGAATTAAGTTTGATATCACGGTTGGTTGTCATTCATACCACAAAATGCCCATGGTCAGACTGTAGCAAAACGCCAGGACAGATTGGGCTGTGATTGTGACTAAATTTTACACTATAAGGGTCTCGGCTCTCACTCATACAGAAAATATAAGACAGATGAAATAGAAAAAGACATGTAACTCTTGATATTAGTGAGACAGGCTCGTGTGATAAAACCAGTACAGCAGATCAATTTTGTTTAAAAATGTGGGTATCAAAATAATCAAAAATACAATCTGTTACATACACATTACTCATTGTCACAATGGGAGGGACAGAAGACTATACACGTAACCTTTGCTTTTATTCACAGGATAACTTGATTCTCCTCCAGATCAGTTAGTTGATGGGCGAGTTATGTAATGAATGACCTTTGCAGTTTAAAATGCAAAGTATTTGCAACTTGATATTTCGGTGTGCACGTAAACAATTATGTTGATGTATTGTAATACTGTGGCTGTTATTATGGTTGGATGTACTATGTTGGAACATCTCTAAACTGGAAATCCTGGGAGGTCCCCAGTACATTGGAACCTCTCTAAACTGGACACCCTGGGAGGTCCCCAGTACAGTCGAACCTTTTAAAACCAGACACCCTGGGAGGTCCCCAGTATAGTGGAACCTCTCTAAACCAGACACCCTGTGAGGTCCCCAGTACAGTGGAACCTTTTAAAACCGGACACCCTGGGAGGTCCCCAGTATAGTGGAACCTCTCTAAACCGGACACCGTGTGAGGTCCCCAGTACAGTGGAACCTCTCTAAGGTTTAGAGAGGTTCCACTGTAGCAAAGCACTCCATGAACAGCTTTTGTCATTTTCAATCATGAACAGACATAGCAATGAAATAAATCTAAATTGAAACTGTGGGTCCCCAGGGTGTCCGGTTTAGAGAGGGGACCCTTCTACTGTAGTTGATTAGCGTCTTGTCTAACCCAAGCAAATAGAACTTTCTGTATTTATATAACCCTTTCACCCACCCCTAAGTAACTGAAATGGATTTGATATGTTAATTTTGCAACAAATTCAACCGTCACAATTTTTTTTTCAGACTAGTCCATTTATGAAAAGAAGGTGTTTTTGTTCTAAAAAAATTCGAAAATTATTTGCAAAAAGAGCAGATCCTGATGCTCGTCACGAGCCGGCTCATCTGGATCTGCACTTTTTGCCAATACCACTACAGGCCTGTGGTGTTGAAAGGGTTGATAATGATGCTCAGAAAGGTCTATAATGTTTGCAGGATTATCAGTGTAACTGTGTTTATTTCAGGTATTGTATATTTCAGATATTGTACAGTGTATATTATGTCAGAGCTCCAGAAAGCTTTGTATCTAAAGCGTACTATACCCCCTGATTTCAAAATCATTGCATATTTTAGTTTTACAAATGGATTATTGATTTTCTTCATTACTAAATAGGGAACAAATGATAAAAAAAATATAACAAATTTAAACATTCACTTATTTCAGCTGGAAAAAGCAAACACTTTTTGCAGCTCAACTAAGTGAAATTTCAACTTTATGACAGTATTTTCACTATTCAATTTGAAAATCAATGCGTATTTTCGCATTTCTGTGCATATTTTATACTCCCACTTTTGATAATCAATGAGTATTCAGCTAAAATAACTGCGTAAAATACGCCAATAGTCACCTTATCTGGAGCTCTGTTATGTTAGCCTTGTGTTGCATGTAAAATTCTCACCACATAGTTGTCCAAGTTGTGTTACATTAATCTGGTAGTAACCATCTCCAAATTGCCACCATGCTGTGTTTAATATCCGCCTGAAATATGATATTAAATGTGAAATAGGTTTTGTCAAAAACATGTATCTATACACACTGTACATGTTAAAATTCAGTTGCCATTTAAAGAGACTATAGCTGTACGTGTAACTCGATGTACATGTACATGTATTGTTATGTCCCACCACGATACTTGAAGGGTGGCATTTGTGTTCTCATTGTCCGTCCGTCCGTCCATCCGTCACAAACCTTGGAGACATGAATCACGGTATGGAACTTCCTTATTGTGTGTAGATGTCCAAATTGGATTTTCGATTCGACCGCCGTGTCAGGGATGGATTGTGGCCTAGGGGTTAGAACACCCGACTTCCAATCCGGAGGTTGTGGGTTCAAACCTCGCCTTAGGCATCAAAATACTTTCATAGTATTTCCATCTTACTGGTCTGTCGGATGAGACTTTAAACTGTGGTCCTGTCTCTATATGACCCTAGCTGTTGGTGGGACTTAAACCCATTCACTTCACTTCGACTGCTGGGTCATGGATTATCTCCCCATTTGGATATTGCCTTGTAACTTGTAAAACTTATAAACCATAATAGCTGGAGGCTTGATACTTAGTATGTAGCTTCTTTATGGTGTGTGGTTAATTCGATACTGGGCCACGGATTATCTCCCCATTTTCGACTTGAAATTTTGCCTTGTTTGCTCTCAAAGCGGTAGTTGGGTATCTATGTTCTATGAACACATTTTATAGTTTGATAATCCAACCTTTTTGTTTAGCTCTTATTTCCTTTAAAAGAACTTTGCTTAACCCATTTCAGTCTAAGGATACGATACTTTTTGTTGAAAAAATCTCATTATTTTGTTTTTCTCCATACAGGTATATATTGTTACCACTCATTTGAACCGTCTCATCGAGACGGTTCAAATCAGTGATAACAACATATATTTTCGAGATGAAATAAAGAAAATAGGATTTTTTCCCCTAAAAAGTTTCATACTGCTATAATTGTATCCCGTCTTTAATGGGTTAATAGTCTCCTTGAGTGAATGGTTAAGAGGCTAGTTGATAGTGATCTTCAGCTGCTGTGAAGGGCCCAAGCCTCTAAAGCCAATTCACAATGCCAAACTTAATTACTGTAAGAGGTACAAGGCAGCCACGCCCATGATGTGTGCTATAAATAGCTTCTCAGTGATCTTCCCATTAGTTAACCCTTTTACACAACACAACTGACCTATTCTAATTTTACCCATTTTTTGGGGGAAAAAATGGGTATATTGTTTTCGTCACGGGTGTCTGTCCGTCACGTTTCTTGCAAGAAATAAAATCGTAACCGTAAATTGGTGTGTGCCTTCCTTATAGTGTGTAGATGCGCAAAGTGAATTTCGATTTTTGATTCGACCCCCGGGTCATGGATTATCTCCCCCTTTTCGACTTAGAATTTCCCAATTTTGCCTTGTAAGAAGTAAAACTTTGTATCCATATCTCATATAAGGTTGAAATGGGATAAAATAGACCACTTGACTGTAACAGATGACTGCCGCCACACCTGATTTACTCCAGGACGATTTCAATCAGAATTACCAGCTTGTTATGTTACATTACTCATGGGACTAGAAGGAACTTTACTCCATATCCCACCAGTGTAGATTCTGATTGTACTGCACAGTTGCGTTGTGGTATCATCTAATACATTCACATTATACTTCTATTATTAGATATGTTCTGCATATACATGTACCAATCAATTCACAACAGATGCTTGAATATTGGCTGGCTAGGTTTACATGTACAGTACATATTGTGTAGTCGTTATATCATCCATCAAGGTTGATTATTACACTTTTATAAGTGAAATGTTTAATGCAAGTGGTGGGTGGAGTGGAGTAATATATTTCTATATATACCATAATGATTCTAATAGACACCCGGGTTTAATAGAGGCAAGTGTTATTCAGCGAAGGGAAAATGATAAAATATACAATTTTCAATGGTATTTCTACTCAAAACCAAAAAAAGATCATAACGAAGGGACGTTACTCTCAATGTCTGCCGGACTTGTTTGTACTGTCTGTCCGTGCAGAAATATAGAATACATGTTTCTGGTCAGTTTCCGGCCCACTTTTGGTCATATGGTACAGTTAGTAAAACCATAGCTTGAAAGCGAAGTATGTTGTTTTTGTTTTTTTTTTCTCGATTTTCGAGTAATTTGCCTTCCAAGAATTTGACATTAACCCTTACACCGCTATCTTAATTTTTTAGCTCGACTATTCGAAGAATAAGTAGAGCTTATGTTGTCACCCCGGCGTCACCGTCACGTCACGCCTTGGTTAAGGTTTTTAGTCAACCTTGTATATGGAATACTACTGGCCCTACAGCCACCATACTTGGACAACTTCATCTCCTAGTGATGTACATCAATAACCCCTGATCTATATATGACCTTCACCTACATTTCCTCTTGAATTACTTCGTTAATTCCCCTTGGTTAAGGTTTTTAGTCAACCTTGGTTAAGGTTTTTTTAGCTCACCTGAGCGAAGCTCATGTGAGCTATTGTTACCGCAATGTGTCCGTCGTCGTCCGTGAACATTTTCAAACGTCTTCTCCTCGGTAACCATTGGGTCTATAGTCACCAAACTTCATGGTCAAGGTCCTTAGGTAGGGGGATTACAAAATTGTTAAAATGAAGTCATTACGTAATCCAAGATGGCCGCCGTCTAAAAATAGCACAAATTCTTAAAAAATCTTCTTCTCAAGAACCGCCAACCGGATTTCGACAAAACTTGGTAGGAATGATCGATGTACATTGCTCTTTCAAAGTTGTTAAAATGGTGACCCTGGGGTCAAAAATGGGCGTGGCCCGTGGGGTCAAATTGGGGTCAAATTTTATTTTCGACTGAATATGGTCATTTCATATATCAAATTGAAGGTATCAATGAGGCGATCACTCTGGTGCATTTTTTGTCGAAATCGGATTGTTATGGCATCCAATATGGCCGCCGAAAGGTCAAAATGTCGCTCTTTTATTCGAGATTTCAAAATTCTTCTTCACATGAACCGCTTGGCCCATGGTATCCAAACTTAAAAGTTATGGTCCATGGGTGATGCCTTTTCAGATTTGTTAAAATGGAGGTCATCGCTAATCCAAGATGGCCGCTGTCTAAAAAATAGCATAAATTCTTAAAAAATCTTCTTCTCATGAACCGCTTGCCGGGTTTCGACGAAACTTAGTAGGAATGATCGATGTACATTGCTCTTTCAAAGTTGTTAAAATGGTGACCCCGGGGTCAAAAATGGGCGTGGCCCGTGAGGTCAAATTTTATTTTTGACCGAATATGGTCATGTCATATATCAAATTGAAGGTATCAATGAGGCGATCACTCTGGTGCATTTTCTGTCGAAATCGGATTGTTATGTCATCCAAGATGGCCGTCGAAAGGTCAGAAGGTATTTTTTTTTATTAGAGATTTCAAAATTCTTCTTCACATGAACCGCTTGGCCCATGGTAGCCAAACTTAAAAGTTATGGTCCATGTGTGAAGCCTTTTCAGATTTGTTAAAATGGAGGCCATCGCTAATCCAAGATGGCCGCCGTCTAAAAATAGCATAAATTCTTAAAAAATCTTCTTCTCATGAACCGCTAGCTGAATTTCGACGAAACTTAGTAGGAATGATCGATGTACAATGCTCTTTCAAAGTTGTTAAAATGGTGACCCCGGGGTCAAAAATGGGGCGTGGCCCGTGGGTCAAAGTTTTATTTTCGACTGAATATGGTATTTCATATCAAATTGAAGTTCAATGAGGCGATCACTCTGTGCATTTTTTGTCGAAATCATTGTTATGTCATCCAATTAGGCCGCCGAAAGTCAAAAGGTCTCTTTTATTGAGATTTCAAATTCCTTCTCACATGACCGTTGGCCCATGGTAGCCAAAACTTAAAAGTTATGGCCATGGGAAAGCCTTTTCATTTGTTAAAAATGGAGGTCATCGCAAATCCAAAGCCGCCACTAAAAATACATAAAATTCTTAAAAAACTTCTCATGAACCGCTTGCTGGATTTCGACAAAACTTGGTAGGAATGATCGATACATTGCTCTTTCAAAAAGTTTTTAAAATGGTACCCCTGTCCCGTGGGGTCAAATTTTATTTAGACTGAAATATGGTCCATTTCATATATCAAATTGAAGGTATCAATGCGGCGACCTCTGGAGGGATTTTTTTGTTCAAATCAGATTGTTATGTCATCCCAATATGGCCCGCCGAAAGGTCAAAAAGGTCGCTCTTTTATTGGGAGATTTCAAATTTCTTCTTCAACCATGAAACCGCTTGGCCCATGGTAGCCAAACTTTTTAAAAAGTTATTGGTTCCTTGGGTAAAAGCCTTTTTTCTGATTTGTTTTAAAATGGAGGTCCATCGCTAATCCAAGATGGCCGCCATCTAAAATAGCATAAAAATTTTCTTTAAAAAATCTTCTTCTCATGAACCGCTTGCTGGATTTCGAAAAACTTGGTAGGAATGATCGATGTAACATGCTCTTTCAAATTGTTAAAATTGGTGACCCCGGGGTCAAAATGGGGCGGTTGGGCCCTGGGGTCAAAATTTTATTTTCGATGAATATTGGTCATTTAATATATCAAATTGAATGTATCAATGAGGCGATCAAAAATAGAAAAAAATAGGAGAAAGCAATGTTTCGAAATCCGATGTAAAAATGTCTCATAATGCGGCTTCGAAATTCGATTGGTATGTCCCAAATCATAATGGCGCTCCCCATCATTTTTTATGGCACCCGGGCCGAAAGGTCGCTCTTTTATTCGAGATTTCAAAATTCTTCTTCACATGAACCGCTTGGCCCATGGTAGCCAAACTTAAAAGTTATGGTCCATGGGTGAAGCCTTTTCAGATTTGTTAAAATGGAGGTCATCGCTAATCCAAGATGGCCGCTGTCTAAAAATAGCATAAATTCTTAAAAAATCTTCTCATGAACCGCTAGCCGGATTTCGACAAAACATGGCAGGAATGATCGATGTACATTGCTCTTTCAAAGTTGTTAAAATGGTGACCCCGGGGTCAAAAATGGGCGTGGCCCGTGGGGTCAAATTGGGGTCAAATTTTATTTTTGACCGACTATGGTCATGTCATATATCAAATTGAAGGTATCAATGAGGCGATCACTCTGGTGCATTTTCTGTCGAAATCGGATGATTATGTCATCCATGATGGCTACCAAAAGGTCCATTTATTCAAGATTTTTAACGTCTTTTTCACAGGAACCACATGGCCGATGCTGGGTGAAGCATTTTCAGATTTTGTAAAATGAGAGTCGTCGCTTAATCCAAGATGACCGCCATCTAAAAATAGCACAATTTTTTTAAAACACATGAACTCAATGTCACATTCTCCTCTGGTGTTCATGGAGTCAGGTGAGCGAATTAGGGCCATCATGGCCCTCTTGTTTCAAGCTTGTACATTGAATACTATTGTGCATCCAGACACCATACTTCGACAACCTTTTCTGATAGGTATGTACATCAATAACCCCTGATCTATATTTGACCTTGACCTACATTTCCTCTTCAATTACTTACTTAATTCCTTTTGGTTAAGGTTTTTAGTCAACCTTCTATATGGAATACTACTGGCCCTACACCCACCATACTTGGACAACTTCATCTCCTAGTGATGTACATCAACAACCCCTGACCTATATTTGACCTTGACCTACATTTAACCTTGAATTACTTAGTTAATTCCCCTTGGTTAAGGTTTTTACTCGACCTTGGTTAAGCTTTTTACTCAAGCTTGTACATGGAATACTATTGTGCATACAGACACCATACTTGGACAACCTTTTCTCATAGTGATGTACATCAATAACCCCTGATCTATACTTGACCTACATTTCCTCTTGAATTACTTACTTAATTCTCTTTGGTTAAGGTTTTTAGTCAAGCTTGTAGATGGAATACTCATGGCCCTACACCAACCATACTTGGACAACTTCATCTCCTAGTGATGTACATCAACAACCCCTGACCTATATTTGACCTTGACCTACATTTAACCTTAAATTACTTACTTAATTCCCCTTGGTTAAGGTTTTTACTCAACCTTGGTTAAGGTTTTTAGTCAAGCTTGTAGATAACCCCTGACCTTTATTTTACCTTCACCTACATTTAACCTTGAATTACTTGGTTAATGTTTATAGTCAAGCTTGTATATGGAATACTTCTGGGCCTACATCAACCATACTTGGACAACTTCATCTCCTAGTGATGTACATCAATAATCCCTGACCTATATTTCACCTTGACCTACTTTTATCCTTGGATTACTTAGTTATCTCCCCTTGGTTACGGTTTTTGTCGCGCCCGCTTGCGGAAAGCGCGATATAGTCGGCACTTTGGCGTACGTACGTACGTACGTACGTACGTGTGTCTGGTTAAAGTTTTTGGTTAAGTTTTTTGGTTAAGTTTTTTGGTTAAAGTTTTTCGTTATACTATATCTCTGCAACTGCTTTGCCCATTACCTTGAAACTTCATATGGGTGTTTATCATCATCTATATTTTCCTTCTACCCCCCTCCCGTGCGGCCCCTGTGCCCAATGTCAAGGTCAAATTACTTTGAAGTTTTTGGTTAAGTTATTTGGTTAAAGTTTTTGGTTAAGTTTTATGGTTAAGTTTTTTGGTTAAGTTTTTTGTTATACTATATCTCTACAACTGCTTTGCCCATTACCTTCAAACTTCACATGGGTGTTTATCATCATCTATATTTTCATTCTACCCCCCTTCTGTGCGGCCCCTGTGCCCAATGTCAAGGTCAAATTACTTTGAAGTTTTTGGTTAAGTTTTTTTGGTTATGTTTTTTGGTTAATGTTTTTCGTTATACTATATCTCTGCAACTGCTTTGCCCATTACCTTGAAACTTCACATGGGTGTTTATCATCATCTATATTTTCATTCTACCCCCTCCCGTGCGGCCCCTGTGCCCAATGTCAAGGTCAAATTACTTGGAACTTTTTGGTTAAGTTTTTTGGTTAGAAGTTTTTGGTTAAGTTTTTTGGTTAAGTTTTTTGGTTAAAGTTTTTGGTTAAGTTTTTTGGTTAAAGTTTTTCGTTATACTATATCTCTGAAACTGCTTTGCCCATTACCTTGAAACTTCACATGGGTGTTTATCATCATCTATATTTTCATTCTACCCCCCTCCCGTGCGGCCCCTGTGCCCAATGTCAAGGTCAAATTACTTTGAAGTTTTTGGTTAAAGTCTTTTTCGCTCCCGCTTGCGGAAAGCGCGATACGTACGTGTGTCCGGTTAAAGTTTTTGGTTAAGAATTTTGCTTAAAGTTTTTCGTTATACTATATCTTTTATTTTACTGTCCATGCCTCGCCACAAGGCGCGACATGCAGGCTGCGGCCATCTAGTTAGTCAAGCTTGTATATGGAATACTCCTGGGCCTACAGCAACCATACTTGGAAAACTTTATCTCCTAGTGATGTACATCAATAACCCCTGACCTATATCTGACATTGACCTACATTTAACCTTGAATTACTTACTTAATTTCCCTTGATTAATGTTTTTAGTCAACCTTGGTTAAGGTTTTTATGCAGGCCGCAGCCACCTTCTTTGTCAAGCTATGTGTACATCGACAACCCTCGTAGTCGAGCTATGCTGTTCTCTTACAGCTCTTGTTGTTGTCTGCTGTTTATTTTCTATTTTCCATTTTTATCATCAAACACATGGTTTGACAGCACTTTAGAATCATTTCCATTGAAAATGATTCTGAAGTGCTGTCAAACCATGTTTTTTATTGAGAAATAAGGCAAGATATAAAAGCAACAGCAGATGACAATTGTTGTGTGTAGCTGTCTAAGGGTTAAAGAAATCTAGTTTTGTGGATTTTGCTCCAAGTACACACTGGGCATTTATTAGAGGCAATTATTTGGAGAAAATCAGCATTTCAACGTCAAAACTGGGGGGTGGGCATTTATTAGCGAATGGGCCTCTATTAGAATCATTATGGTATACCTGTAACTGTATATAGACTTTTGTATAATTTGTCACAGAACATTGTGATTATTATGCATGGGCAGTAGATTGTGCTAACTATCATATAGCTTCTAAATTGTCCCAGAGGTCAGTGGCGTCTGTGTTTCTTTACTCTGGACTCAAAGATTCAAGCAGGTTGTCAGTGACCTGAAGTATGGTAGGGTTGCTCTCACTATTGCTAGCTGATTTGGTGTGCTATAGATGAATATGCAAGCACATAAGCATTTAGACAGAAAGGCTGAGAAGAATGGTTTAAGAATTATGGGCCCTGTTCTGTATACTATACTACTATAGTGATGGTGTTACTGTCATCACTATTGATATTGGCATTAACCCTTACAATGCTGAATTAATTTGTGTCGTCTGCTGAATATTTTTCCATTTTTCATATCAAAAACTTGGTTTGGCAGCACTTCAGAATCATTTCCATTGGAAATGATTCTAAAATGCTGCCAAACCATGTTTTTACTGAGAAAAAAGACAAAATATGAATTATCAGCATATGACTATTTTCAGTTCCCGCATTCTAAGGGTTAACTGGACAGACACAGTCATGCATTATATTCTATGGTGGTCACACAGTCTGGGGTTTGAGGCGTTTCCAATATACTATGTAGCTCCTTACCAGCTATATTGTATTATATATTTACTAGCACACATCCATTGAAGAACATTTCAAGTGTCAAGAACATTTAACTAACTAGTAGATATTGGGTAGACACTGATCACATTGTGCTGCTGCATGTAGGCAGAATCTGGGCTTACACTGGCTGCTAAGGTATTTGTCATTTTGGCCCTTTTACCCACATCGTGTCACATAATTATTGCCTTTACCCCCAGGCTTCATTGATTTGTAATAAATCAGACTGGGACTTGTCAACACTGGGTTACCTCCCTTTATCCCTTTATCCACTGGAGAGCAAATAAGTTGTTGTTGATGGTCTTTTTATGATACACATGCTACATGCACTTTGGTTGATGCATTTAGTGTAATACGTACAGTTTCACCGTGTTGGATTTCTGTATTGCTAACTTTGTCAACTGTCTGGATGTATTGGTTGCTTCAGGCTATAGCAGGCATCATTGGCTGGTGTAGTTCACGTTGACTCATCGTCCCAGCTGGATCTAAATAGATATAGGGGCCGTCTCAGAACTAGCGTGTGGCTTGATCTGCATTGCATGTTCCAATGTTTATCATGGATAAATATTTGAACAAGTGTTGACATTGTACAGACATTTTATATTTGGTGATTTTATATGAATTTATTCTTGTGTTACATCTGACAAGTTTGGATTATTGGTAACTCTGGTTAACAGGTGAGCCATGGTGTATAGTGGATTGGTGATGCATTCATGGTCTGGTATGGATTTTGTAATGCAGTAAACATGTTAACAGTGAGGATAGTTATATGTGAAACTTCAGTTTAGTATGGAGTTTTATACATGTAGCTGTGCACTTTGCTTCGATGATTGTTTTACTATCACATGATTATAGCTTTCGAATCAGACATTCTATATTGTGGAATGAATATTTTTGTTCTATGCCAGAACTTCAGATAAAGAATTTACTTTTACGAACTTACGTGTAACTTTGAATTCAATTGGATATGCCAATTGGATATGCTAATTTTGGGATTTTGCCCCAATGCAACAGGTTAAATGTGGGATCTAACCTATTGGCCCGGCCTTAAATGACCTTAGCTGTTGATAGGCCATTAAACACTAATAAATCAATCGATTTCCAATTTTTATTTGAGTAGTTTGAACTTCAACTTTGAAGGTACATGCACACTCAGTAGGCACAAACTGTTCTTTATATGAATTAAATAAGTGTATAATTGTGTCATTATTCCACCAGTTCTAAAAATTAGGAGTGCCCGCTATACAGATATAATCATTTAGTAATATTTATCTTACTGATAAGTGACTCACGGTGGTATCCTGTTATTTTCCTATGCAAATGAGGTATATTTTTTATTTATTTATACTACTAGTAATTAAATTACATCAAACAATAAATAAAGAGAATAAATAGTACTGTTGGTTAACACAGTTATCACCCCTGATATCAGTGTGGAAATTTATGTCTGATATAAAATGTTTAATAATGCCAATCAATATGTGGGGTAATGGTGAATGGATGTTTGTTTTGCCAGAAAATGTCTCTGATGATGTCTCTGATATAAAGCGCATTCTGTGCCTACTAAGTGGGCATGTACCTTTAAAATCTATAGCCCATTATTATTGTTTCCAATTGAGTATTTCTGTTTTCTTTTTTTGTAATTCATAGGAAACCTGTATGTATATTCAGAAATTATCGAGTCTTGGAACATATTTTTCTGTATGTCTTATAAACAAGCTTCATAATTGCACTACATACATGTACATGTAGTAAGGAGACATGGGTACCCAATATTTTAATTGCATATTTACACAAATACATAGCTTATCTAGAGTATAAATTTTATTTGACATCTGACATGATCTGAGACTGGCAGTAAGATGTAAAATGTTGGTGAGACCGGCAAATCAGTTATTCTGTATCTTCACAAGCATAATTATCATTTTCTAATAATCTGAATGATTGGAGGATTAACGGGCTGTCCAAGTGGGCAACGCAATGTCATAAGGTACCTTTTGAAGTTATGTGGCAATTAATGGACATTTTGTTGGATATAAACAGCATTGTATGGAGCCCCGCAGGGGACATGGATTTTTTATTTATTCGTTCCCACGAAATAGCAATTTGTTCCCTCAATTTAACAATTCTTTCCCTCGAATTAACAATTAATTCCCACAAATTAACAATTCGTCCCCTCGATTTTAACAATTCGTTCCCACGAAATAACAATTCGTTCCCACGAAATAACAATTCACGGGAACGAATTGTTAGTTCGTTGGAACGAATTGTTAAATTGTGGGAACAAATAAAAAAAAATTCTACGTCCCCTGTGGCATGATAACAGGATATGCTTCCAAGCTATGTGTACCAGCATAACCCTGTGTCCCGAAAAAGCTGATGCAAATACAGTGGTACATGTACCTCTGTACACTCCGGTTATCCTAATTTCAGGGCTGAATTGTATTTATTTTCATGTACATTTAAATATAACGTTGTCATTTGCCCCCCAATGCAGCATGTTGAATGTCAGGGATTCCGCTGGCGATCGCCACTTTCGCAATTGGCGATACAAATTGGTTAATCCTTCTTTTTTTTGGATTTTTTTTTTTGAAGTGGCAATTTTTGTCCCGCCTGCTTTAGCAGAAGCGGGACATATGCATAGCTTTTTCGTCGGCGGCGGCGGCGGCGGCGGTGTCGGCGCATTTCACGTTAAGTTTTTGCGTTTAGCTCACTTTCCACAAAACTATAACTCCTACGACCTCCATACTTGGTATACATCAACACTGTGGTGTAACCATCTCACACAGACGGAGCCCATGTCACCTTCACCTACTTTTCATGGTTCATTGACCTACTTTTCACATGCATTCAATGTTAAGTTTTTGCGTTTAGCTGTTTCTAAAACGTAACGCTCAGGTTAATTTTCATTGTAACTTCTGTTTCCCTCAATGGAATGCTTTAATATTCCATACATGCATTTGTAACAACATCCCGCATCATTCTACAGAAAGCCCATGGTGCCCGCTAACCCCAAAGGTCAAGGTCACTGACTTAGAAATTTCCGTGTTTGGAAAAATTAATGCTCACTTTATGGTTTAATATTTCATACATGCATTTGTAACAACATCCCGCATCATTCTACAGAAAGCCCATAGTGCCCGCTATCCCCAAACGTCAAGGTCACTGACTTAGAAATTAACGCTCAGTTTATGCATTAATATTCCATACATGCATTTGTAACAACATCTCGCATCATTCTACAGAAAGCCGCCCATCATTCTACAGAAAGCCCATGGTGCCCGCTAACCCCAAAGGTCAAGGTCACTGACTTAGAAATTTCCGTGTTTGGAAAAATTAACGCTCAGTTTATGCTTTAATATTTGATACATGCATTTGTAACAACATCCCGCATCATTCTACAGAAAGACCATGGTGCCCGCTAACCCCAAAGGTCAAGGTCACTGACTTAGAAATTTACATGTTTGAAAAAGTGAACGCTCAGTTTATGCTTTAATATTCCATACATGCATTTGTATCAACATCCCGCATCATTCTACAGAAAGCCCATGGTGCTCACTAACCCCAAGGTTATTACAAGCTCCTTATATACTATCAAACTGCGCCAGGCGGGACATTTTGCTCCGCGGAGCTCTTGTTTTATTTTCCCTAGCGGAATCCCTGAATGTGGTATTATACCCATTGGCCCGACTTTAAATGACCTTAGCTGTTGATAGGCCGTTAACTATTAACCCTTACAATGCTGAATTAAAATTTGTTGTCTGCTGTTTATTTTGTATTGTCCATTTTACTCACCTAAACCATGTTTTAACAACACTTTAGAATCATTTACAATGGAAATGATTCTCAAGTGTTGTCAAACCATGATTTTATTGAGAAAAAATACATAAAATAAATCGACACCAGACGACAATTTACGTTTCCCACGTTCTAAGGGTTAAGCAAACAACACTCTGGGTATACATGTATGAGCACTCCATGACATGTTTTGTGCAATCATGAACAGCAAATACAGTCACATTCACTGAACATATCAAAGTTTCCATGATGTCCACATTAACTGTTTGCATGCTAGCGGTGAAAATATCCGCCAAACAAATTAGGAGTATATTTTTTATTTCTATGTGTAAATATGTCTTGGAATTTCATTAGAATTGAGTCCTCAGGACTCAATTCTAATGAAATTCCAAGACATATTCATGATATTTACGAGGAGAAATAAAAGAAAATATGTTGATTATTGTCGTCTGCTATTTTTTAACTATTTATAGCTCATAAATTTCCCAGCATGCAAAGAGTTAAGAGAGATTCCAGTATAACATTTCAGTGTCACTTTGAACCGGATGTGTGATTGCTCGCTTTTATACTTTTGTCATGTTTCACAGCTGTGGGTTATAGCACATGTATCTTGAAAAGTGTGAATCATACCTGGAATATTTGAATGTGTAGCATACGGTAATATGTTACGGCTGTTGACCTTCATTCGTTCTTACCTGATAGGCACAAGGACGTTGTAGTGTGTTGTAACCCTCAGTTGTGTACTGGTATGTTTGTATACTTTACCTTGGATTATTCATGTCATTAATCAGAGATTGACATCTATCACATTCGCTGGTCTAACATCTGTTGCCCTTGGCTAAGAAAAGTCTGTTAACTTTGGGACAAAGGTTGAGGACACTACAGTTAGCTATACAGACTGGTCTGACCTGTTCTATGCAAGTGAATATCTCTTGGGTTTGCATGCCCTATTATATTGTGAGGATGACTATTCTAGTAGAAAATAAACTGGAGCAAGGGGGGCATATTGCGTTGCTCTTGAGGTTCCGTACGTCCGTCCTTGTACATTTACGTCAAAAAGTTTGTAAGAGTTTCTCATGTTCTTGTCCAGGGGGACGTTTCACTAAACTTCGTACGAAGAAAACGTTCGCAAGTGCAAATTTAGGATTGTCTGGAAAGTTCAATTGATGGATTTACGTTTATTGAGCACTATGCTCAATAAAAGTAAATCCAATAATTATTTACAAGACAATATTGTTAATGTGAAATTTACAGACTACCGGTATCATAATTTTCCACTTACAAACATTTTAGTCGTACGAAGTTTAGTGAAACGCCCCCCCCCAGGATGCCACGTATCCATGTTTTACAAACATAATGTCTAGTTTTCTGAATGTTATGGGATAGACATACATGTACCTCTCCAAATACAGGTGGGGTTGGGACATTCACATTCTTCACCAAAAGGACACGTGTGGACTTGTTGAGGCTTCCAGGTTTGCTTCGGCATCACTTGTGGAATAGTTCTGGTTCAGTATGGGTCTGGAAACATATAATTGTAGCAGTGTCTGGAGAAATGGGATTTTGACTAGTGTAGCTTCTGCGTGATAACAATCTATGTTGCTTGTTAGAATCCTTCGGATATTTCATTGATGGAGTGGCGAACAGTGCAAACCCTGATAGACTGTGCAGGTGCATATGCTGATCTGGGTCTACACTGGTCACAAAACCCCATTTCTCCAGTTACAGCCAGTTTTTATATGCCCGTTTGAAAAAAACCGGACAATGTTATGTATTCCCCTTGTACAGGCGGGCGGTAGGGCGGGCACAGCTTGTCCATGCAATAATTAGAGTTCTACTTGACGTATCGTAACCAAATTTGGGATACATGTTTATCACGGCAAGACAAAGAAGCCTATTCATTTTCAAAAAATTAAGATGACGTATCTCCCCTTGGTGGTAGTGGGTGGCAGGTGGGAGCATGTGATGGGTAATTTAATGATCGGTGTTCATCCTTACCAGAATCCCGATTGAAGACCTGGTTTGGCCCTCACATACGTCTTTGGCATTTTGTATGTGACAGTTGAATCTGGTTATACCCCTTATGTGAGTATTATGATTATTTGTAATCATATTTTAGGGAAACTTGGTGTGGTATGGACCTGGCACCAGGTCCGGTTATTCTGAATATATTTGTTCTGATTTTGGGATTTTCCCCCCAATGCAGCAAGTTAAAACGGGATCAAACCCGTTTGCCCGGCTTTACATGACCTTAGCTGTTGATAGGCCGTTAAACACCAATAAACAAACAAACTCCCCTTGGCGGTCATTTTTATTAATTTCCGCACTCTGTATCCTTGTCCACGCAATTAAACTTGAGTTCTACATGTACCTGATGGATCGTAACCAAATTCAGTATACATGTTTATCACGGCAAGATGAAGAACCCGATTCATTTTTTTTAAAAATCAGATGATGCATTTCCTTTTGGCGGCAATTTTTATTTTAAGTACTCTGTATCCTTGTCCACACAATAACTTGAGTGCTACTTGGTATTTATGTTTACCAAGGCAAATTGAAGAACCCTATTGGTTTTCAGTGACTTATCTCCCCTTGTTGACAGGCCTTGCCTTGACAGGCATTGCCTTGGCAGGCGTATATTGTGATCTTCGGCACTCTTATTTATCTTTGCCTGACTTGTGTTATTTTTAGATCTACCTATTTTTCACACCGCATGTAAGCCGTGTTTTTGTGATACCTGTATTTGTGCTGGACATGTTTAATCCATTATAGCAAGCATGGTAAAGATTTTATGACACAGTTAAAAGATGTGGGTATCCCGACAAATGGTGACTTATGTAAACCTAATTGTATCAGTTAAAATGCCATAGTTCAGCTTCAAGACCATAAGAACTAAATCATGAGGGAATATCTTGTAATTTTTATAGCACTTTTACATTAACCCTTAGACCGCTATCTTATTTTTAGCTCACCTGAGCGAAGCTCATGTGAGCTATTGTTACCGCAATGTGTCCGTCGTCCGTCGTCGTCCGTCGTCGTCCGTGAACATTTTCAAACGTCTTCTCCTCGGTAACCATTGGGCCTATAGTCACCAAACTTCATGGTCATGGTCCTTAGGTAGGGGGATTACAAAATTGTTAAAATGACGTCATTACGTAATCCAAGATGGCCGCCATCTAAAAATAGCACAAATTCTTAAAAAATCTTCTCAAGAACCGCCAACCGGATTTCGACAAAACTTGGTAGGAATGATCGATGTACATTGCTCTTTCAAAGTTGTTAAAATGGTGACCCCGGTTCAAAAATGGGCGTGGCCCGTGGATCACTCTGGTACATTTTTTGTTGAAATCGGATTGTTATGTCGTCCAAGATGGCCGCCGAAATGTCAAAAGGTCGTTCTTTTATTAGAGATTTCAAAATTCTTCTTCACATGAAGCGCTTGGCCCATGATTGCCAAACTTGAAAGTTATGGTCCATGGGTGAAGCCTTTTCAGATTTGTTAAAATGGAGGTCATCGCTAATCCAAGATGGCCGCCGTCTAAAAATAGCATAAATTCTTAAAAAATCTTCTTCTCATGAACCGCTAGCCGGATTTTGACAAACTTGGTAGGAATGATTGATGTACAATGCTCTTTCAAAGTTGTTAAAATGGTGACCCCAGGGTCAAAAATGGGCGTGGCCCGTGGGGTCAAATTGGGGTCAAATTTTATTTTTGACCGATTATGGTCATGTTATATATCAAATCGAAGGTATCAATGAGGCAATGGTATCAATGGTAGCCGAACTTAAATGTTATGGTCCATGGGTGAAGCCTTTTCAGATTTGTTAAAATGGAGGTCATTGCTCATCCAAGATGGCCGCCGTCTAAAAATAGCATATATTCTTAAAAAATCTTCTCATGAACCGCTGGCCAGATTTCGACTAAACTTGGTAGGAATGATCGATTTACAATGCACTTTCAAAGTTGTGAAAATGGTGACCCCGGGGTCAAAAATGGGCGTGGCCCGTGGTGTCAAATTTTATTTTTGACCGAATATGCTCATGTCATATATCAAATTGAAGGTATCGATGAGGCGATTGCTCTGGTGCAATATTTTTTGGAATCAGATGATTATGTCATCCATGATGGTCACCAAAAGGTCCATTTATTCAAGATTTTGAACGTCTTTTTCTCAGGAACCACATGGCCGATGCTGGACAAACTTCATAGGAAGTTAAGATCCTTGGGTGAAGCATTTTCAAATTTGGTAAAATGAGAGTCATCGCTTAATCCAAGATGACCGCCATCTAAAAATAGCACAATTTGTTTAAAACACATGAACTCAATGTCACATTCTCCTCTGGTGTTCATGGAGTCAGATGAGCGAATTAGGGCCATCATGGCCCTCTTGTTTTTGTCCTCCGCTGTTTATTTTTTATTTTACATTTTTATCATCAAAAACATGCTTTGACAGAACTTTAGAATAATTTACAACATGCTTTGACAGCACTTCAGAATCATTTCCATTGGAAATGATTCTGAAGTGCTGTCAAACCATGTCTTTATTGAGAAATAAGGCAATATATAAAAGCAACACCAGACGACAATTGCTGTGAGTAGCGGTCTAAGGGTTAAAACTTTCTGAATTAACCAGGAATAATGGTATGTGTTTTATGTTAAAAGCTCTCCCAAATCCACACAGAGCAGTGTATGCTATGTACAATTGGCAGACTATGTAGAGGAAGATAACCGTTGTTTTTTTGTTAGGAAACACCCTCTGTTACTTGTTTTACCTCTTACAGGGTAGACAGTTACCATAGCAACCAAGAATGCCAAAGTATGTGGATCTATAATCAAATTGTCAAGTTCATGAGAAAACGTGCAACAACAAATTTCTAACTGTCCATATCATGCATATTTATATGGACTGATTTTTTTTTAAATGTAGTGACGATAAGTGTTATAAACATTTCTACACTGTTAGTTGTGTGTTTGTAATACTGCGAACCACGAGTACGTTTTGCTGGTTGCATTGGCGGTAGGTTTCCACACGTATTGGCCTAGATCGGTCCTGACTGCCAATACTACCATCCTGCTGCATTCGCAGGAATTGCTCTGATGGATATGTGTTATATGGATATCAAATATTCACAATAGTAGTTTTTCTGACTTTAGAAGATAGATTGCAGCTTGTGTGCAGTTTCTATGTGGGATATACGTGATCATTAGTGAAGATTTCAGCAGGTAACACTTCCTAATACCTGCACATTTGTATTATTTTGAACCAACCAACCAACATCGAATCATGTAAATATACAGTAAAGTTTTCACAAATTTCTTGGCTATTGAAAAACATGCTCCAGATAAGGTGCGTATTTGCGTAAATACCCAATTCAAATTGCCAAAAACCCAATTGAAATCAGAAGTAGTGAGTATCAAAAAGCAATGAAACATTTGTTTCTTTATCATGCTACAGAAAACAATAAACACACCACAAATATAGCATATTTTCTTATTTTTCCATGAAAACACATCTTGGTATTTCATTAGAATTGTCTCCAAGGAGACAATTCTAATGAAATGCCAAGACTTGTTTTCATTTCGAAGCAAATTATTCAATAATTGATGTCTGTTGATGTGTAAACAATTGATGTCTGTTGATGTGTAAACAGTAGTGTGATTTTATTTTACCCAATTAAAATTTGAAATACCCAATTGCTTAAGAAATGATGGAGTAACAATACCCAATTACTAATTCCTTATCTGGAGCCCTGGTAAAATGTCAAACACCTTCCTATCATTCATGGGACGCTGTGTGACATGGCTGGATGTTGCCATTATTGACTGGATAATGAATATTGGACAAATTCACCGTGTCTTCATTTATTGAGTTGATCATTTACACAGATGGTGGATTGCTATGGTGAATTGCTGTGTAAGTGAATTAACACATGCGTGTATGTGTTATTGCGTAGCTGCGTGAAGCAGTGATGAACTACATTGGTTTTTAACATGCTTGATATCAGCCTTTGGATTACATGTACGTGCGTATGCTGAATATAAATTGCCATCGAGTCAACATGTTCACTTTATGCTAATTTGCGTTTTGTAGTTTGTCCTTCACTACATTCTAAGTGAGATGTATCTGTTAACAAGTATGTTACATTTCTTGCTGTAATTGCTGACCAGTGTTGAGTGGTGAGACACGATCGCCCGGTTAGCTCAGTGGGTAAGAGCTCCGTGCTAGTGTTACGGGGGTCGTGGGTTCGAACCCCACATCGGTGACACTTTTTCCCATTAGAATTACTTCAATGGGGTCAGAAGTAAACAGGATTGTGCCTGGATGTACTTTGGGTTGCAGGCTATACTCCTCATGCATGAGGCTGTGATGTTTATGCCTAGCTCCCCTAAAGGATAAGAAGGGGAGGAGTGTGGTGTCCGTGTGTGGTGGTGAGACATGATCGCCCGGTTAGCTCAGTTGGTAAGAGTGCCGTGCTAGTGTTACGGGGGTTGTGGGTTCGAAGACAACATCTCTTTCCGCTTAGAATTACTTCAATCCTGAGTGCTTTATTTACTGGATGAACAATTTGAATTTGTCTTGTGTGGCAATGAGGACTGTTTGCCGTGTCATAGCCTATAAGGAAGGTGTTGGTGGATGAATCGAGGCAACATTGATTGACAACGAGCTGACTTTACTATTTACCTCCAGATAAGGTGCATATTGGCTATTTTGCGTAATTATTTTAGCAGAATACGCATTGATTAATATCTAAAGTGGGAGTACAAAATACTCACAGCAATGTGAAAATACGCATTAATTTTCAAATTTAGTAGTGAAAATACGGAAACAAAGTTGAAAATTTACTTAGTTGAGCTGAAAAAGCAAAGCTCCAATCAATTGTTGTTTTTTTTTATTATTATTTTTATCATTTGTTCCCTATTTAAGGAAGAAAATAAATAATATGATTTGAAAGTAAAATGCGCATTGAATTTGAAATCTGGGGGTATAATACGCTTTAGATACAAGACTTAGAACCCTGTACGCTGAATTAAATTTCTGCCGAAAATGTTTTATTTTCTATATTTCTCGACAAAAACCTGTTTTGACAGCGCATCAGAATCGTCTCCACTGGAGACGATTCTCATGTGCTGTCAAAACCGTTTTTTTGTTAAGAATTAAGGCAAAAATGAAAAACAGCATAATTTCCGTCTCCAGCGTAGTGAGGTTAATAAAATTGCACAAAATGGGCTTTGGCACTGTAGTACCGGTAATATAAATAGATACTGTATAATCTAAAGCAGCTTCAATGTGTGATTATGTGGTTATGTAATAAACGGAATATTTATTTGTGATGTTTACTGTGATATTTATTAAACTCGTTTACCGATTTCATAGAAATATTCTGAGATTTGTTTCTTATGAATTCATTAAACTTGTTTAGTACATGTTAATACCCGGTTATTCCATCACTCATGTATGATCTTGTATTTATGTCAAAACATCTGCACCTTTGGCTCTTTGGCAGAGTATTTCTTTACTTATAAATATGAAATGACTGGAAGCTTGGCAACAACTGACCGTGTCAGTTGGGGAAGGGGGCTAACTAACAGAGACGAACCGTCAATTGGATGGGCCAGTAGAAGAAGGGAGCTAAGTCCATAATGACTTGGCTCCCTTCTTCCACTGACCCCTTCAATCTTGAGCTGTAATACATGTACCATGTTTAACCCTTAAAAGGCTGGAACCAAAAATGCCGTCTGCTGTTGTATCATATTTTGTATTCTTTCTCAGTAAAAACGTGGTTTGACAGCACTTTAGATTGGAAATGATTCTAAAGTGCTGCCAAACCATGTTTTTGTTGAGAAATATGGAAAATATAAATAATCAGCAGACGACATTTTTGGTTCCCGCCTTCTAAGGGTTAAACATGGTACATGTATTACAGCTCAAGATTTAATTCAGCATTGTATAAAGGGTTAATGGATAGGGCAGGGTACATGTAGTTCAAGGCAAACATTTCAAGGCTAAGCTACATGTACCACTTTCAAACTGTTCCCATACTGAAATAAAAACTATCGATATTCACCAGTTCTAAAACATATGTCTCTGTTTGTCCTTCCTACCGATGGGTAAAAAACAGGTCCTATATCATAGCCTATATGGTTGGGTTGTAATATGGAATACAATTGCGAGATCAATATTTCTGGGATGCAGTCCAACAGTTCAGGAAGCAATTTGTCGACTGCCAGCATTTGGTGATTAGACCATACATGAGTGTACTGGTGTATTGAACCGACATCTACGCCGGATAAAGTGCATGGCTGGCAAGAGGTAAACTTACAGAATGATAGATACCAAAAATCATGAGTTAACCCTTTCATCCCTAAGTAACTGGAATGGATTTTTATATGTTAATTTCCAGACCAATCCAATCGTCACAAAATGATTTTCAGACTAGTCCATTTATGAAAAGGGAGTGTTTTTAATCTCAAAAATGTGAAAATTGCTTGCAAAAAGTGCAGATCCTGATGAGACGGCACGTTACGAGCCGGCTCATCTGGATCTACACTATTTGCCAATACCACTATATAGGCATGTGGTGTTGAAAGTGTTAATGTACTATGGACATTGTGGAAATGATATTGCAGAAATAATACATGCCCAATTCCATTACACACTATAAATACATATAGATCTAATAACTTGTGTTAGTCACTATAAAATCAGATGGGAAGATTCATTCATATGAAGCCTACCGAGTGTGCTACATTTTGGTACTTGATGGACAACGAACACTGACTTGTATAGGTGATGGATGCAGTGATAACAGATGATGTACCAAGGGATAGTTCAGGGAAATACCATGGTGTATACATTTAAAAAAAAGCATCACTTGGTATTTTCACCTTGTCTGCACAGCACAGATCGGCATCTATGAAATACAGTAATCTACACTGTTGCCAAGAGCATTAGAAACATACTTAACCCATTTCATGCTGATTATACACAATTTTTCTGTTGATTTTTTTGTTAATACTTTCTTTATTTCTGCTCTAAAGTATATGTTGTTGCCAATCATTTGACCGTCTCACCGAGACGGTTCAAATGAGTGGTAACAACATATACTTTCATGAAGAAAAAAAAAAAATAGATAAGAATTTGTTGACCATTTTGATACCAGACCAGGCTATATGATCAGGCCTATGTGGCTTACCATAATAACCCTAAATATACGGACACAGAAATATGGTTTCCCCACAACAGTGAGCGTGCCAATATTTACGGTTAGTATGACAGTAGTGGTCTGATCACAATAACAATGTATTTGGATATAATTTGTTTTGGGAAATTTCATAAGGGTTTCCCAAAGCAAATTGTGAGTGAGTGACTACCCAGGTGGGGGGTGGGGTGTATCTGTACACCTAATCAAGCCTTGTTCTGCCATGCCAGAGCAGTTAAAGCAACAGATAAGGTTGTATGTATTCAGCTTCCAGGCCATAAATTAGCGACCAGCAGAGATCCAGATGGTACCGCCATATTGTGTGATAACGAATCTACAGGCATGTAGCTACTGATGTATGCCTGATAATGAATGGGACTGCTTCATTCAGAGGTCAAACATGATTTATACAGTTATATGTGGCTTACTATCACCCAGTGCTCCAGATAACAGAGCTCCAGTTAAGGTGCCTAATTTGATAAACTTTCAGGGGAATTTTGTTATTTCTTCACTAAAAATGGCAAGTTGGGAGTGCTTTAGAATCGTCTCATCGAGACGTTTCTAAAGCACTCCCAACTTGCCATTTTTGGTGAAGAACTAAGAAAAATACCTTGAATATTTGGTCAAATTACGCATCTTAACTGGAGCTCTGAGATAAGTTTTGTATTTAAAGAGTATTACCGTATACCCCCATATTTCAAATTCAATGCGTATTTTACTTTTAAAAATCGATGCCTATTTTCACATTGCTGTGAGTATTTTTAACATCACATCATTCTACAGAAAGCCCATGGTGCTCACTAACCCCAAGGTTATTACAAGCTCCTTATGTACTATCAAACTGCGCCATGTGGGACATCTTGCTCCGCGGAGCTCTTGTGGTATATAAAACTTTCCTTTTAATTCTCCTGGCTGAAGGCCTTCATCTTGCACATATTGTGCTATACATGTTCAATGGTATCATGTGAAACATGTGTCTATTTTAACGGGTCATAGTTGCCGTTGAACACTACCATGACCATGTTGTCATATGTATTACGGTGGAGCCTCCGTAAACTGGACACCCTGAGAGGTCCTGAGAGGTCACCAGGGTGTCCAGTTTAGAGAAGTTCTTCTGTATATTTTTCCACCATGTGCTGCATGTACTTGTGTCTATTTCAGGGTCATAGTGGCCGTGGACTGCCACAATGACAGAGATTGATGTGATCCCCACGGGGGTCCGCTGGGACTCCGGCCAGATGGAAGACGACTTTGATGGTGGCAACAACTCATCCAAACTTTTTGAAAGATCAAGAATTAAAGCACTCGCAGGTAATGATCATTGTCTAACCATTTCAGCTCTAAAGTGTTGTGCCAATCCAAGAGGACTATTTCAGGGTTTGGGCCCCTTTCCTTTTATAAGTTAAGGCCATAGAAAAAAAGTACTTTGGTACTCGGATATCGCCGTTCTGAATAATCCCTGCGCATCAAGCATTTTATCGTCATGGAGAAATAAAATTGTGCTGTAAATTCGCCACATGACCAATAAAAAACACTACCATTCAAAAATATGTTAAATCCAATGACATCTGACGAAAATCTGGCGATTTTTCATGTCTAATGAGGTTATAGTAACTTTACAGAACATATATGCATCTGGCAACTGCAAAAATGAGAAACGAACATCTCAAACGGCATGAACAGAAAAATATATATGGAAAAATGGTTTGACAGCACTTCAGAATCATTTCTGATGGAAATGATTCTGAAGTGCTGCCGGAAATGATTCTGAAGTGCTGTCGAAGCATGTTGTAAATTATTCTAAAGTGCTGTCAAAGCATGTTTTTGATGATAAAAATGGGAAAAAAGAAAATAAACAGCAGACGACAATTTTTTTTTAAGATAGCGGTCTCGGGGTGAATATATCCACAAACAGTGCATATCCTGATGTGACAACACAATAGGAACTGGCATGTGAGATATGTATGGATGTATTCGGAATATGCGCTGTTGAAAGCATTAACCCTTAGAATACGGGAACTGTAAATAGTCGTCTGCTGTTGTGTCATATTTTATCAATTCTCTCTGTAAAAACATGGTTTGTCAGCAATTTAGAATTCCATTGGAAAGGATTCTAAATTGCTGTCAAACCATGTTTTTTATGTGAAAAATGGAATATAAAAAATAAACAGCAGACGTCAAATTTGTATTCAGCATTGTAAGAGTTAAATAGGTAATGTTGAAATGGCATACATGGTTCAAGCTGTCAATTAACAAGTGGAGTAATGCAAAAATATGTCAACATATACAGTCTGTATATAACATTGTTGTTTCATGCACACAAACCCCCTTTTCAATCAATATATAAATAAATTGATATGTGGTCACCTCAATAAGCTCGATAATACTGATATTTCCTGTTGCTATTGATAAATTATTCAGTAACACTTCATCTCGGTCTCATGGGATTTGATGCATCCTTTTGGATACAGTTAACCTTTCAACACTACAGACCTCTTTCTCAATGTTTTACACAAAAAAAAACCCACCCCTTTCTCTGAATAATAGAATAGTTCAAGTTCAAAAGTAGATGGAAGATTCCATGCCGCTTACTTAGGAGTGAAAGGGTTTTAATGAAGATTTTTGATATAAGTTGATGTATGTACATGTAGATAAACTCACAGTTTATGCTGCTTTATAGTTCGCCCTACTTGCTAAGCCCGTATCAAGCTACACTTATTTCACATATTGCAAGATCTATACCCAATAAGGTACATATTACCAGATTTAATCATTAATTTTTCGACAGGAAAATCAATACTTGGATGGGATATGCATAGTAAAGTTTGGCTGAACTACAAATATGTTATTGTTCACATATTGGACTTTTAAGGAACTAAATGCTACGGTCGCTAGCGCTCCCTAGCATTTAATTCCTTAAAAATCCAATATGTGAACAATAACTAGCACATACAGTTCAGTCATTAATGGGGACCAACGTTCGCTGTTCATTAGATGTTGGCTTTTACAATGTAGATGACTAACTGCTGTACATGTATCTAAATTGTGGACGCCAGTATATCCATTGACAATCTCTGAAATATTTACCTGCTACTTGACACCTGTTAAAAGCTGTGAATCAGATTTGTGTGTCTGGTTATTAAAATTCAAAGTAGGTTGGAAGGTACAATTGATTCAGACTCGGTCTACGTCATACATACACGGAGATCCATCCATTTGACAACATTGGTGGATCAAGCAAGCAAGCTTATTGTCCTCGCCTTTTTACATAAAATGGCCTTTGCAGTGTAATAACACTGTGCATTAAGCATTATAATGGTGTAAAGTGTAATAAATATGTAAATGAGACTGCTACAGAAAATATGTTTAGTGATCAGTGCAACGTCAGTGTATGATGCTGTGCTTATACAATACATAATGTAACACTTGTGTTCATTTAACATATGTATAAGTTATAGTTCACACAATTCATTTTTGATAAATTAATTTTGTAGCGAGCGAGAAATTAATTTATTAAAAATTAAATATGTGAACTATAACATAATTATTGTTTACCAGTCCAGTCGCGAAGCTCTGCCCCTAAACGTGGTTTGGAATCACTATACATGTACTGGTATGTGAGTGGCGGTGTGACACGTAGTGAGCGTGTGTGTGGGCGGTAATATGCTTTATGTCATGTGAACTGATGGCAGCAACGCGTACAATCAGCTCTATATATAGCGGCTGCACATTTAATGATTAATTTAATACATATTGGCGAAAGCATCGCAATATGCGATTAATTGAGACGAAATGCCGTTCTTTCATTGATCGAGAAACTAGGGTAAACAAGAACAATTATTATTAACCCTTAGACCGCTATCTTTATTGTTTTGTCGTCTGCTGCTTATTTTCAATTTTCATCATCAAAAACAAGCTTTGACAGCACTTTAGAATAATTTACAAGATACTTTGACAGCACTTCAGAGTCATTTCCATTGGAAATGATTCTGAAGGGCTGTCCAACCATATTTTTATTGAGAAATAAGTCAATATATAAAAGCAACAGCAGACGACAATTGTTGTGAGTAGCAGTCTTAGGGTTAACTTGTTGACTGATTTCACAAGATGTTCGACATAGCCTTGTTTCTTATGGCATTATTAAACTTGTTGAATAAATATATAATTAAACCATCACTCCTGTAAGATCCTCTACTTTACACATCAGTGACAGATATAAAATGTACTACCTTCTGGATGTTGCTGAAACCACAACACAGAAATCAATGATTTATAAACACAATAAAACCTGTTTCTAGATTTTACAGCTCATGTAATATTCACTGCTTAATGAGATTTTATACTGCACATCAAATGTCTGTAAGCTGAAAACAATTGGTAATCAATCTATTTCTACACTGCCAAGTAAGTTAACCCATTACTATCAGGGCCCGGTTGCTCAAAACATCCGTTAGCTTAACGGACTGTTAAATCCTTAACTGAATGGTTGAAATCTCTGTTTTAACAGATTTAACAGTCCGTTAAGGATATAACAGTCCGTTAAGGATTTAACAGTCAGTTAAGGATTTAACAGTCCGTTAAGGATTTAACAGTCAGTTAAGGATTTAACAGTCAGTTAAGGATTTAACAGTCCGTTAAGGATTTTAATGGTCCGTTAAGGATTTAACAGTCAGAACAGTCCGTTAAGGATTTAACAGTCCGTTAAGGATTTAACAGTCAGTTAAGGATTTAACAGTCAGTTAAGGATTTAACAGTCCGTTAAGCTAACTGGGCCCTGATGTTACACTGTTTTACTTTTGGGAAATTATGAATGTTTTCTTTATTTCTCACAGGAAGTATATATTGTGACCACCATTTGAGTGGTTCCAACGATTGGTCATGGGATGGATGGTGGCCTAGGGTTAGAACACCCGACTTCCACTCCGGAGGTTGTGTGTTCAAACCTCGCCTAAGGCATCAAAAATACTTTCATAGTATTTCCATCCCACTGGTATGTCGGATGAGACTTTAAACTGTTGTCCCGTCCCATTCACTTTCACTTTCCAATGATTGGTCACACAATATACAAATACATTTTTGCCTACATTTGTTCTGATCACTTTGTTGTATATACATGTAACACTATGTACATGTATTGAGAAAATGTTCAATAATGAATGAAAATGAACAATTAAACTGTGTATACATGTACTATAACTATAAAGTATGTTTCCCCGCAGTAAAATAGCAATCATGTTGTCAATTACTATTGATAGATGTGATAACGTATAGCAACGTGAATGAAATTGTATAACATTATTACCAATGCTGTAGATATAGTAGGTTTTACTCACATTTGTGGTAGAAACTGTCCTACTTCTTTGCATCTGTTTCCTTCATGTACTCATGTAGCCTCTAGTTTGCTCTCATGTTGTCTACCCTTCTGTATCAAATGGCTCATTGTCACAATTTTATCTTTCTTCATGTTTCATATCAGTTAGGTAAAATGAGAAATATCCTTTTGTTATTCAGCAACATATGTGGATTATGGGTTTTGCGACCAGTTTCTGATCTGGATCTGCACTGTTCGCCATTGCATCAATGAAACACCCGTCATACTTGTAACAAGCACTATAGATTGTTAGCAGTTTACAGGAGTGTGCTAGTTGATCAGGAGTTACACTTTCCCACAAATCCCAAAAGCTCCATTTCTCCACTCGCAGCCGAAAATGAGAACTTCCCATTGTTATATTCAGCAAGATATAGGACTTTCCAGCAGCTGTCCCCAGTGTAGGTCCAGAGTGAGTTTCTGTCCCATGTTCTGGCAGAGCATGGCATACTCTAGCTGATAACCTCTAGAGCTGGGTGGGAAGTTGGAGCCCAAAGTCTGAATAGCGTCTTATATGTTTGCGACTTCTTACATTACTATGAAACATCATCATTTTTGTACGGTTGGTCACAATTGTCAACGTTGACCTGGGAGCAAATATTAGTAATTAATAGGCGACAAACACCCTACTTTAATGTCATCCATGACAGAATTTCACTGAGATACCATCATTTTGGTGTTGACTAGTAATAACTTCTGTTCACTAAGGCAACGGTGGCAATGTTTTAAAATCTAGTACAGTTATGATGGATAATTATTTTCTGTAATGTACCAAATTTGTGATTGCTAGTGAATATTCGCAGGAAGGAGTAAAATATATAATTCAGTGGCTTCAAGATATGATACTCTTTAACATTTTAGCAGTTATTGATAATTGTGAATTTTGCATAAATTATGAGGAAATTGTGAATTTTGCATCAATTATGAGGAAATACACTTATTTAAAGGTTTCCCAATTTTATTCTACATATAGAAAAAATTTGTCGATTTCTTGGAGTGTTATTAAATTTGAAACAAAATACATTTATCGCATAAAATGACCTTTTTCAGCATAATACATAGTGTATTAAAAATCATAATACACTGGTACGATAGTACGATGCTACGATGACGATACTACGATACTACGATCGCACGATACTATGATGACGATAGTACGATGGCCTAAACGGAACACCATAGAATGCACATTAGGTCAATAGTATAGCTTTAATGTTTAATGCTGTGCTTATGCAATAATACAATTTAATGATCTGTGTCGATTTAATGTATTTATTAAACTTGTTGACTAAATTCATAAGAAATGAGGTTATGCCGAGCTATACTTGTTAATAAATTTATAAATATTTAAAAAAATTGTGATAATAAATTTCTAATTTCTGTTTTAACCAAGCAGGTGAAAATGAAATACTATTTGGAAGTTTCATTCACAGAAATGAAATGTCTATGTAGCGTACTATGTAGTTATAATGTTTAGGCACAAATATTTTATCAGATGCATGTTGTGCCCTGTGTCCTTAGACAATATGACTGTGTCAACTTTATAATTGTTATAATCTGTTTATCGGGCAATAGGGCAATAATTGGACCGTCTTCAGAAAAACACAAAACTGCCTTCCTATATTATCATCCAGCATATGAACTGCGGCTCATGTTTGGAATATACTGTAAGCGATTTATTATCAGCAAATCTAAATTAATTAACACAGTAAAAGCAATATGAATGCGAACTTGACTAATACAGAAACTATATACATTTGAACATCATAAGACCACATTCTCTAAATTGTGTAGTTGAAACATACCTTTCTGGAGTGGCTCAGTTTTCCTCTGTGCACCTTGTAAGACAATCTTACACGCAATGTTATCCTCAACCTGATCATCTTAAATTGGTTGTATTTGACAATTAGTAAATTAACCCAGATTTATTGGAGCACTTGTGTATATTCCGGCTTGTGTTAGATGTTCATTTTCATATCTTGGATTTTTTCAGTGCCGTTAACTTGCCGTATTTATTAATTTGCCTTTATTAATCGTACACATGACTGGAAACTTTTGGAATACATAGTTCCATATGACAAAGTCTGTCCCTGGATTTGGCAGATTTGTTGAGTATATAATTATCTGTTGACTCGTTCAAGATCAACCACATTGAATATTTGTAATGATTTGGAACATTAAATTAGGCAATGCCATTATTTTTCTCTGTTAAGCGTCCACCCAGATGGCCAAAACCTACCTATGTATGCGGTAAAAACAAACAAGATCTTGAAAACCGAAAAAAAAAAAGGGTTGAGGAAGTTTTTAGCATAAATTTAAATTTCTGCCACCAAAAAATAAGAAGAAAATGCTCTAATTAAACTTATTAAGTGTAAATTCATGAACGGATATAAAACGTGCACACGTCTCCAATCAGTTTTCATATTACTTCGCCAGTAAATAGTGTCAAACAGCATACAGAGTTTGTTTTTTCACAGAACCACTCTAAAAACCTACCTGCACAGACGCTTAACAGAGAAAGAACTTTGTATGGCCTTACTATTAATTGCACATCACTTCTCAACAGTTACAAAACTTTCAAAGTTTTATCTAATAGGAAAGATAAATCTGCCACCGCACACATACTGTCCATAAAACTTCTAAAACATAGTGTCGTCTAACGTCTGTCAAGTATCCTGCTTGATAAAGGGGCCGAGTATCATAAGTGTTATCGGAAGACAATTTGTGTACATGCACATGTACTATTCAGTGGCTGTGTTCTATACTGAGTGCATGTTAATTTGTGGGAACATGACAAGCATCGGAAGTTAGTTAACATAAATTCAAGTTGAGTTTACATGCCAAGGTGACAGTGGGAGTTACCGCTAGTGGCCATGTCTGGGATCTATGGGTCAGTCAGTGTCCAGGAGCGCTCCATCAGGGCCAAAATCAAGCAGCTCGCCGGTAAATCTACTTCTCAATTTAATCTTCATGTTTTGGTTGTCTTTATATGTAGCATATGATGGCCTGTGACATTTTTACAGGCAACTTTCTAGTTTGTGTACTATTTCTGCATGTACTATAGCTGTCGGTCATATGTGACAATATGCAACTTGTTTTTCAATTCCAAATACATGCAATAGAATAATATTGACTTTGCAAAGTATGTGTTGGGTGAAAATATAGGTTATTATCATCGTTCGTGAGTAAAGAGGGTAAATATAATTGAAGGCATCATTGGAAGAAGGGGGCTAATTCCATAAAGGATAATTAAGGGGGTCATTGGAAGAAGGTGGCTAAGTCCATAAAGGATGTAGCCCCCTTCTTCCAATGACCCCTTCAATTGTGAAATGAATGTCAGGAATGTGGCTCAGGTCAGTGTTGCAACACACATGTTTGCTGTATGGTATGGTCAGAAGTGTTTGAATATCAATCTGTACAACTGCTCTTAAATTATTAATGAGTTGTGGGAGGTGTGTTGAAGTGGGAAGTATGCTGGAATCGGGTTGTCTGTCCGTTTGTCCATCACAACACTTTATGTAAGTGGTACATTTCTTACAAATTCCAGGGATGTATTGTGGACTTCCAATCCGGAGGTTGTGGGTTCAAACCTCGCCTTAGGCATCAAAAATACTTTTCATAGTATTTCTATCCCACTGGTCTGTCGGATGAGACTTTAAACTGTGGTCCCGTCTCTATATGACCCTAGCTTTTTGTGGGACGTTAAACCCTTTCACTTTTTTTTCTCCTTACAACTTCCATTTCAGTTTACATCCAAAACAGTTCTGTTTCGTTCACAGAAGTTCATCGTGTTCTCACTATTCTTGGTCATTCCTCTAATGGAATCATTCAGTGATGAGACCAAGACACCCGGAACCCATTGGACAAGATTATGAAATTACTGCAATCTCAAAAAATAACGTGGGTAAATGCAATTATTGTTGATGTAATTCTCTTAAATTTTGTCTCGTTGTACATGACCTGTCTGCACAACCCGTGTCATGATAACAAATTTTAGAACAGCCACTGTTCAAATATTTGCTCAGACTTTATCAGTGAATGTTATCATACTTGACATCTCACTCTGCATCTACATACTTCTGTGTTTGAAATCCATTGATTCGCGGGTGGGATGGTGTGGTTGCTTGAATAATCAAAATACCGAAAGTATTACCACCAGAGCCTGAAATAATGAACGGACATACAGCATGTGACATTGGCCTACATTTCGTACTTAAACGATGTAGCCATTGTCATCATTTTGTGTGTTAAATTCTTTCCTAAGCCACTTTAATACCATTATTTGGCAACATTTATATTGCCTAGTTTCTTGTATATTCTTGTGAATATATTCAGATACTGTTTTCATTCAACCCATTCTAGAGATAACCCAGTCTCAGTACTTTCAGTACTGTCATCTAATGTATGTTCTAATTTTGGACTACAGCCCGTTACAAAACTGTTACAATTTACAGCCAGCTGCAAAACTGCTTTCAAAGTGTTATCCATATTAGGAAATTGATTGAACAGGCCAATGGCAATTGCCCCGTCTAATTGGGGACCGATTACCTGTGTTCCGGTGATTCGTGACTAGTGAAAATAATCCTTAAATGACATGGTCTAATTTCAGCGAATGTCGCGTTCTTCATTCCAATTATCACTAATTATTAAATTTAAATACATATGTTAAATATAGCAGCTTCAGTGATTATGCCGACTTTGGAAGAATTTGGATATGTAAGAATACACCACGCGGTGAAGTCGTTTTGTCTTGATTTGGACGGAGATCGTCCTATAACCAGAGTGAATGCTCTGGTAAAACCAGCAAACCATTTATTACCATTTTGTCCCCTTTTCGGTAGAATACTGTCCAATGCCTTCACTGCTGGGGTGAATGAATGTCAAGCAATGTATAAGGTGGTGTTCATAGATGAGAACATGTCTGCTCATACAATTGGCTCTATAGGAAAGGGGTAACTCCCACGTTTGAGAATAACTCAGAATTGAATTCTGAGAGTTGTGAATTTAAGTCAATTTCAGTATGTGTTAAATTAGAGATGCTCACCATATCCCATGTAGAGGACATGATAGGTGCATTTATTAATTATATTTACTGCATACATGTATAATGGGCTTTGGCAGTGTCATAACATGGTGTATTGAGAATCATAATACACTAGCATAATAAATATGCAAACGATAATGCTACAGAAAACATATTAGGTGATCTTTCCGACTTCAGTGTATTATGCAGTAACTAATCCCTAACATTTGTCTTGATTTAATTTGATATGTATTAAACTCGTTGACTGATTTGATAAGAAACTCAGCATAGCCTTGTTTCTTAAGGAGTCCGTATACTTGTTTAATAAATACTTGTGGTAGATCCTCTAAGTAATACCGTAGACAGCCTAAGGATATAAGCTTGTGTCCTCAATCAACCTGTATTGGTGAGGATAAGTAATCTGACCTTGCACTGCAATACAGTCGTAAAGTGTCCAGTTGGCTGCTAAATCTGTCTACTTCAGTACACATCACGGGCATCAATCTTTTATGTAAATACTCATATTTTAATGTGCTGTAGGAGTGTATGATAAGTCAAACATTGAGATCGATAGCTTGTCTCTGTATTCTTCAATTTCTTTTCTGGGAAATGACTTAATGGTGACCCTTTCACCTCTAATATTCAACATTAGCCTTTCCCTGCTCATATTTGGAATATTCCTTAGCACCAGTCATCTGTCGTGTCTGTCTGAGGAATGGCGTTATAATCTAAGGGTAGAGCATTGACCTTCAACACTGGAACTAGTGGGTTCTGTCCTCACCATCGGCGTGAATAAATGGGTAAACAGTACTTCTACTGTATGTAATATCCCGCTGATCATTCAAATGAAACTGAGGTCCTGTTCCTATGTTACCATAACTGTTGCTGGGACGTTGCACACTTTCACTGGCCTCTCATCTGCCATTATCTTTTCTTTGGCCAGGGGCCTACATGCATGTCTTGCTTGATATGACATACCAGCAGAATTGATTCCATTCATGCCTTTGTTGTGCCAATTTGCAAATTATTTTTGGGTAACACAGCCCCATACTTACTTATATACATGTACATTCCTGTATCAACTCCACTATCCCATGCAAAGCTAAATTCTGGTGAGAAAATGATGGCCTTCAACATTTATAGTTGGTCATCATGTGGTTTTCATGATGTTGGAGTGACAACTTGATTGTGGTAATAATAATAATTGTCTAATAATTGTGATGGGATGGTACTCTGATCGTTATGAGAATGCCTTCCATGTTATTCTTTTTATGGAAATCTATAAATGTGTCAAGAAATATAACTACTAGAGAAAGTAGTTACATAAACCAATGTAGAACTATGCAGTAAGTCGGATAAGGCTACAATAAATTAATGTTTAGATTCTCATCCCCGCCCGCCCCTAATAAAATGGCCCGCCACATATTATACCGCTCCAACAGCTTTTCACCTGAGCGCTTTAAATAGCGCAATACAGCACCCACACAATGGGTCTCTGCAGCTGCGTCTACAGTATTGAAGGATTGGGTGGGAGTGAAAGCGCCTCCCGATTCAAATTTTGTTGATCTCTAATAGAGACTATAATGACTATTTCAGGGGTGTTTGATCACAAGACTGTAGCTGATAAATGCCTCGTAGGGCATGACATGTGGGGCACGGATATCTTGTTCTGATAAAAAAAAAAAAGAGCTTTATGGTCTTATTGCTGACAAAGAGAGTTTGATCAACCAGTGTGGAATACAGATAATGTAAACCTACTACCTGGTTCTAGGCATGGATAATGTCATTTGTGTAGCAGAATATGTAGAGAAATTACTAGCAAATTACTTCAACATGAACATGTTATTACAAAACAGTATTGCATGCAACTGCTTCTTGCCGTTCAGCACCTCGTTTTAGTATTGCCTGAAAATAACAAATAAAAGTGTCCCACCCGCCCCATTTTTCCCCAATATTTAGATGAGCATCTAAACATTATTTTTTTGTAGCCTAAGCCCAGATAAGTATTTATACATAGTTTTAACATTTCTATCTGTTGTCCATTCGTTCGTTGCCTTGTCCATACTTTTGTTCATAACATGTCAGATTACTATTTAGCTTTTACATTCAAGAGGGTGGCTGGTGGTATCCTTGTACTAGGTCAAAGTTGTTATTCCATATTTTAACCAGTATAGCGCCTGATCAGTTGGCAACTCCTGCGAGGTGGCTACGGCCAAATCACGCTGGTCACAGAGGCATGTGGTCCAGATGTTCTCCAGCTCCATCACACCATCAAAAATCATTTGAATTACGGAACACAGATCGCAGATTAACCCTTTCAACACTACAGACCTCTTATCATAATGTTGGCAAACAGTGTTGATACAGATGAGTCTCATCAGGAACACTACTATTTATGGATATTTTCTTATTTCTAAAAACAATACCCCTTTATGATAAACGGAATAGTTTGAAAAATAACATAAGCGTGTCCATTCCAGTTACTTGAAAAGTTACAGGTAAAAGGTAAGAAAAGTGACAAAAATATCACCACATTCTAACACGCCACGATGTGTGTTATGTATGATGTAGCAAGTTTCTTACAATATTGCTCTTGTTTCAGATGAGAGAGAATCTGTACAAAAGAAGACCTTTATGAAATGGGTGAATTCTCACCTGGCACGGCTCGGCTGCAGGATCAACGACCTCTACATTGACCTTCGCGACGGAAAGATGTTGATGAAGTTGCTCGAGGTCCTCTCCGGAGAAAGACTCGTAAGTACAGGCAATGTCTATACTGGGCAGACTGGATATTAACGCCTTCACCCCTAAGTAATTTGAATCAGAATGGAATATTCCATTTTATTATTTGACTATTCCATTAATCAGAAAACGTGGAATTGTATAAAAACTTAGAAAGTATCCAGAAATAGTGTAGATCCTGATGAGACGGCTCGTAACAGGCTCATTACGAGCCGACTCATTGGGATCTACACTGTTTGTAAAATTTGTGATAGAGGCCTGTGGTGTTGAAAGGGTTAACTGGACATTGATGCATGTGTAACAGTGTGTAGCTCACTCATTATGGGGAGTATGGGGAGCATGTGTGTATCTGGGCCCTGTTTTCTCTCAGTCGATGGAGCACTGGTACGGTAGACCGGTAACCGATTTCACCAACATTGCAAAGTATACTTTTCTAGCAAAGTATACTTTGAGGGAGTAATCATTTATTTTTCCTGAAATGCATTATTTCATATATAACTAACGACTGCATATATTTGATGATTAAAAAGTATGTAGAATTATTATACTGAATTTATTACATTATCACAGCCAAAATGGCTGTGATAATGTTATAAATTCAGTATAATAAAAAATAATAAATTTATCCTAAAATTGAAAATTTCTCCCTCACAGTATACTTTGCTAGAAAAGTATACTTTGCAATGTTGGTGAAATAGGCCACTGAGATCTCAGGTTCTAGACTAGTGGGTGGCAGGTGGGAGCACGCGATGGGTAATTTAACGATCGGGTTCATCCTTACCGGAATCCCGACTGGAGACCTGGTTTGACCCTCACATACGTCTTTGGCATTTTGTATGTGACAGTTGAATCTGGTTATACCCCTTATGTGAGTATTACGATATTCGTAATCCTATTTTAGGGGAAGGGGCCAAGTGACTTGGTGTGGTATGGACCTGGCACCAGGTCAGGTTATTCTAATTTCAGGGCTGAATATATTTGTTCTCGATGTAAATATTCCGTTCTGATTTTGGGATTTTCCCCCCAATACAGCAGGTTAAAATGGGATCGAACCCGTTTGCCCGGCCTTACAAGACCTTAGCTGTTGATAGGCCGTTAAACACTAATAAACAAAACAAACAAACAAACAAACAGGTTCTAGTCTCAAGGTGGGGATCGCGATCTATTGGGTTAGCTAACTGAGGAGAAACATTCTTTCTCCCCATAGTGACTTACATACCTATCATGACATACTCCCCTGCCAAATTAAAATTTGTCCCAGAACTCTACGATCTATCGGTCACGGTCCCTTAATGGGCGCCAAATGTCACAGGGCGAGAAATGTGTGCACCCAGGCACAGGACTCGAATCGTTGTCCTCTGACTTACGGTACCATTAATCTACCGATTGAGCTACTTGGAGATTGATACATACTTCCTCCCCATAGTGAGTTACAGTGGAGCCTCTCTAAAGCGGACACCAAGAAAACGACTGTGATCTTATTTTTTATGATATGAGGCCCCGTGCAGGCACCGGGGCGGGATCAACTGATCCTGAGAATAGTGCTGCAGTAGCCATTGCTTGTCGTAAAAGGCGACTAAACTGGCTTAACGATTGGGTTCATACTTTCCGGAACCCACTATACCGGACTTGGCCCTCATGTACATTTTTGGCTTTCTTGTATGTGAGAGTTGAGTCGGGCTATGCCCCATATATAAAAGTAAGATTAGCGCTAATTCTATTACTTTTAGGGGATGGGATAAATGATGCTGGTGTGGCGAGGGCCTGGCATCAGATCAGGTTGTTCTAATTTCAGGACTGAATATATATTTTGATTGTAAATATTGAGTTCTGAAGTTGGGATTTACCCCCCTCGGACAGGTGGATACGGGACACGACCCCGTTGACCCGTCTGCGTGTAGACTCCCTGAGGCTTGTACCTCTATGTCAGAAAAGCAGACGTTAAACCCTATTCACTCACTCACTCACTTATTTTTTATGAGATTCTTTGTCATTCATCTCCGGTGATAATGTCTGTTCGTGATCGCATAGCACACAACTATGACTCAAGAGTGGTCAAATGCCTGATTTACAGTGAAACCTCTCTAAGCAGGACACCCTGGGACCTCCCAGGGTGTCCGGCTTAGAGAGGTTTTCACTGTACATTGCAACCATGACGCACACTGTCGGCGCTGAAATATATAATTTTTTCAATCAAATTTACATGTATGTATATTAGTATGCAGCATTTCCACATTTTGCTGAATTGGCAATATTATGTTTTAAATGTCATAATTTACATTCAGCACACTGAACAGTCTGTATCAAATATTACTATTACTGGACTGCCATTATTGCTCTCCAGCTTAGTGTATGTTAGTCTACTTAGTTGTCAAATATTTATTTCTTACAAAAAATATGTGGAAGTTGATTTTAGACTTCTCATAAAATGATCGTAAAATGCACAACTCATTTGAATCAAATTATTCAAAATTGTCACTACATTTATTTATACACTGTATATATATATCCGAGGTCTTGTATACATTACAATGGTTACAGGCTATTTTCTTTAACGGTGTTGTGTTACAGTTGATAGCATAATGTAAATGGGTTGTCAGGCATACAGTCTATTCCAACCCTGTTATAGTACAAGTATGCAGTCGATTGTAATTCTAAATGGCAAGTCAATAAACATTACCCATTGGGACGAATATTGTGGTCAAATATGTCCAGATAGCACTGACAAGTCAATTGCTTCTTTCCACCTTTCATTCATGCTGTTGTTGGCTATAAAGATAATGCTGTCAATTTAAAGATGGCAATTGAATTTTTACAATGCCTTTTAAAATTCGAAATTTGGAACGGTGCTTATTGGTGTTGTAACCAGTGTAGACCCAGACCAGTCTAAGCAGGTTCATTCAGATTTTCACCAGGCACCAGCAGAAAGTCCATTAACCATTTCAACATTACAGACCTGTTTGGTGGTATTGGCAAACAGTGTAGATCCAGATGAGCCGGCTCGTGACCGTTGATAGGCCGTTAAACACCAATAAATCAAAATCAAATCATATTTATATAACAAAAACACCCCATTTTCATAAATAGACTAGTCTGAAAATATTTTTTGAATAGGTTGATAATTAACATATCAGTCCATTCAAGTTACTGAGGGCTGAAAGGGTTAACTATTTCACTACTTGAATGGTCTATTCCATGTTATTTTTCAGATTTATTTCATTAGTTAGAAAAGGCATAATTTTGTAAAAAATCTCGATCTGCAAATGCAATCCAATAAGCCTGTTATTGTCGGACCAAGGCCAATCAATTTGTGGGATATTAAGCAGGCATTCATGTAGGTTATCGCAGCATCTAGTAAATGTCAGCCGGAATGACACGCGTGAATATAGATGGCTCATTGCCTCGATGATCTATTGCTCCTGTGTTGTGACAGGGATTTATGTCGCTAATTGGCCACTGTCATCATTCACAAGCCAACTGCATTGAGCATGTTAACATACTGATTATGTGATCATATTCATCAAAGTAACACTCTGCTTGATGGCTTTTGCACAAGCTTTGAAACATTTACATGGATGATAAAATAGCCCATCAATACTTCATACAGTGTTTGCCAGTCTTGACATTATAGCCTGTCGGGTTGAGAAGCTTCTAGCAATAATGGTTATTGTCACATTGTTGCCACCCTGCCCTTCTGTTCGGATGTCCGTCTGTCTGTCTCAAGGTTTTTGCGTTGAAACTGTTCAGCTGCCTACTACATGTATCTCTGTTGCTGCAAGTCAGATTGGCTTGAAACTGTTCATCTACTGTTTACATAGTCTGCCCAATAGCTGGTTCACTAAACCTGATGAGTTAACCCCTAAGTAGCTTTTATGAACTCTTCCATTTAGACTTTTTCACTATTTGTTTAATAAATAATCAGAAAAATAGGTGTTTTTGTAAAAAAAAAAAAGAGACCATAATCAATATCCACAAACAATGCAGATCCTGATGAGACGTCTCGTTACGAGCCCGCTCACCTGAATCTACACTGTTTGCAAACATCGAGAAACATATGTATGTAGATGCGCCAAAATAAGAGGTCCGCATGTCGTATTTTAACAGCCTCGACCAACGAAGGGGAAGATGAGGATCCATTGTTTAGAGAATGTGGACAAGGCGTTGACGTTTCTGCATGAACAGCGCGTCCATCTGGAGAACATGGGCGCCCACGACATTGTCGACGGCAGCAACAGACTCACACTCGGATTAATATGGACCATTATCTTAAGATTCCAGGTACGGCTTGCAGCAATATGCAAATCTTGTAAATAGGTTACCGAGAATACAAGTAACAGGGCATCGTTGATGTTTGAATTGGCGGAATTTGTCGGGTGGACGTCGCATTGCTTTGTTTAAACAAATTCTTGATGTCATGTTGTTTAGTTTAAACTCACGAAGCGATGTGATGTCAAACTGCTGATTCCGCCAATTCTAATGCCGATGATGCCCCGAAAGTAGTTCCAAGGGAAGTTACTCATTACTGAGTTCAGTAACATGGTTATAAGACCGGTGTAGAAAACATGCATTACATGGACTACATGTAACAACACTGATGTTCCATAATGACTTACTTTCACAATTGCTACAGTGCTACCAAATAATTTGATTTTCGTGAGTGTTCAGGGCTCCAGATAAGGAATTAGTAATTGAGTATTTTCACTCCATCATATCTGAAGCAATTGGGTATTTCAATATTTTAATTGGGTAAAATGAAATCACACTACTGTTTACACATCAACGCACAGCAATTATTGAATAGTTTGCTTCAAAATGAAAACATGTCTTGGTACTCGGACTAAGTAGGTTAATATTTATGTCGCCAAGTAGAATGATTTCTTTGTTTTCTAGAAATACCTTTTGAGGTTATTCTAGAAAAGGTATTTCTAGAAAACAAAGAAATCATTCTACTTGGCGACATACATATTAATCTACTTGGTCCGAGTACCAATGCTTAAGTAAAAATGTGGTTAACAACTAACTACCAGTTCCATAAATTTAACTCAGTTGGTTAAAGAGCCAACTCGAGTTACTGATGTTTCAACAACATTGATCGACCATGCCTACAGTAACAGACCAGAAAATATTACACATGTGTTTGTACCAACGTATGCTATCAGTGATCATTATCCTGTCTGTTTAACAAGGAGTCGACACAATGATAGAGAAAGAAATTCCTGTCACAATGTTATATCATATCGCAAAACAAAGCAATTTGATGAACATGCATTCAAACAAGATTTATTCACCCAACCATGGTCAGTAATGGACATATATGATGACAGCCCGGGTATGGAAGGTGTTCGAGCCAATTCCCACCCTTAAATATGAGCCGAATCGAATGCTTTAGATTTCTTTATGCTATGTTTTTCCAATGTCCTTGACAAACATGCACCAAGACGCAAGAAACGTGTCAAGTACATGCATCAACCAAACTGGTACAATGTCGAAATTTCGGAGGCTTGCTGGAAAAGAGACTATTTTCACAAAATGAAAGACATAAAAATTATAGACTTTGGCGAAATAAAGTAAAAACATTAATTCAAACTTCGAAAAAGTCCTACTACTCTCGAACTATTAATGAAAGCAAGAAAAATCCTAAACAATTATGGAAGAACTTACATGATCTAACAAATAAATCTAAAAGAAATCCCACTTCATGCATGTACATAAATGATGCAAATGGTGACCCTATTCTAAATCCTGAAGAGGCTTCTAATACTTTTAATAATGTTTTTGTTTCAGTCTATAAAAAGTTCAATGACGCAAACAATTCTGAAAATTACTCACAGGAAAAGCACGACTTGTACACTAGAAGCAAATTATCCCCACAAAATAACTTTATAATTCCACCAACTAACATTGAATTTGTAGAAAAGCAATTACTATCTTTAAATTCAACTAAGGCAACTGGAGACCAGTTGCCTTTGTTGAATTTAAAGATAGTAATTGCTTTTCTACAAATGATGAATTATTGAATCAAATAATAAAATTTCAGAAACGATCGGCAAGGCTAATTCTGAATGAAGATATTTATACTCCTTCAGCCACACTATTCAAAGAGCTTGGCTGGATGCAGTTTGATGCAAGGGTTGATTATAAAAGGCTATTTTAATGTATAAATCTCTAAATAAAATTTCTCCAACATATCTCCAAAATAAATTCACTTATACACATGAAATTCATAACCTAAATCTGGTTCTTCTGTAAATAGCTTACTTTATGTACCAAAGCCACATAGAGAAATATTCCAAAAATCCCTACCTACTCTGGATCTCGAATCTGGAACAATCTCCAAGACACGGTAAGAATAGCATAAAGTCTGGTATCATTCAAAAACCTGTATTTGCAATGGTACCATGCCAGGGCTCAACGTTAACTTTTTTTTTCACTAGACCAGTCAGGCTAGTACTTTTAGAAACTACTAGCCCTGACCTAATTTGTACTAGCCCTGACCCAATGAAGCATAACTTGCATGAATTGATCTAAGTTTTTATTAACTTATACATGTATAGTTAATATCAACTAACGTTACATTGTACTTGTAGGAAGTAGGACTCGATTGTATTGATTGTTTGGTACTACATGTATGTGCATATAAAGCATATGTCAATGGTAATCAATTATGAAATCTGGACGCGGACAGTTTTGAAACCTATTCAGTGTGCGTTCCAGGAATGTTTGAAGTGGTGCCAGTTGAGTTGACCCACCTCATACACAAAGTTGGGGACATTATACAAAGGTATAGGACATTGTAAATGACAAGACAAAATATAATTAAGGAATTAAGTCATTTCCAAATCGGCTAACATAGTGATCGTGATGATACAGGTATGTGTTTGAATGTAATGAGTGTGTCCAGCTACTGGTTATGTCGACTACTGGTTATGCAACAATGTAATTTAATAGTTGTATCGTTGGAAGGTTCGTTCAAGAAACCAGTTGTTTATTTCTGAAAGAGTAATAATAAACCTATAACTACACTAAGTAATCATGGAAGTGTCTAGAATGCAGCTAACATTCACATCATTACTGAAAACAAAGCTAAAAAACGTCAGCAGCAGGCACTTCCGGTTTGAACATTTCATGTTTTTTTTTTCAATTGGTGACGATTAAATTCATCTTATCCAAGGTGTCAGATCAATGAATAATGATTCATTACATGGCAAATTCTAATGTCCACTGATTTTGCCTCCCAGCACAACAAAACAAGAACTTTAAATGACTTGGAATGTTCCATATCAGTTGAACTCATTTTCCCTATGCTCATATCAGGGCACAATATTTATTAGCGATGTGGATGTTAATAGTAAAATCACGTGCTCAGCAGCATGACTCGGCCAATACAAATGATTTTTGGACAAGTTGTTTGACACATTTGATCCACTGTGTGTGATTGGCAATGAGAATTCCCTTTTTTTTTCTTCAAGATAATTTTATGATCAATACGTATGGTACTCACTGTTTGCGTATATTTCTGACAGCTTCCAATAAAAATTGCTATTTGTTGAATGAAGCACCATCAACCAATCGTAGATCGTTCTACTTCTTATGTAAATTAGCTTTACTCCGGACTTGATTGTTATGATTTAGTTTGGTTCATTTATCGGGATCCGGTCAAAATTACATCAGAATATCATAATGCCGTGCGGTTTGCATTATTGATAATAGATTTAAACTGTCCAGCAAAAAATAAATGAATGAAATAGAGACCTACATCAGTGCACACAGAATTTTAAATTCACTGACTAAATTATCATATTTGATGGTAGCATTGATACTACTGTTTATAATGGGTACGTTTTGGTTTGGGTACGAAATACAGAGGCCTACTCCTTTATCATACCCGAAACCTAGGCAAACAAGTCCGTCTGGAGTTGTAAATAAACTATTTTCGAACTGTCAATCAGCGATCTTTTTTTGGAAGTTTTGTTTGTTATTACCAGAAAATTAAAAGGTGAACTAATACTGGTTTATTTCTGACATTTTTGGCAGTGACTTTGGTAAAATTGGAACACGACCAGTGGGGCTATGGTATTCCGGAAAAATTGACATGACCGGACCAAATGTTTACTAGACTCGGTCGGTCGGACGTGCCTTAGTGTTGAGCCCTGCATGCACAGCAACATCACTTCTAAACTTCCTGCTTGTCTATTAAACACCAGTGTCTAATCTTGACCAAATTGTAAATTACAAGTCTTTTATGCATGTTTATAATGAAATGGTATGTATGTATATTTGTATAGTATGTATATTTACCCCCCCCCCCCGCAACGAGTTGTGGGGGGGTATACTGGAGTCCGGTTGTCCGTCCGTCCCCGTCCGTCCGTCCGTCCGTCCATCCGTCACTAAACTTAACATCAGAGAAATATGTTGCAACTTCTATTTTCTTCATCTAAAATGCTTAATATTTCACACATGCTTTCCTGTAAGGCTCTACTACCATGCTTTGCCAAATCCACGACCGTCCAACCCCCGCTGATCCCAAGGTCAAGGTCAAATACTTGGTCGCTTTACAAAACTTAACAGAGAAATACGTTATAACTGCTATTTCCGTCATTGAAAATTCTTAATATTGCATTGTGCATTCCTCCTAAGGTTTTACTATCATGCTGTGACAAACCTACGACCGTCCAACCCCCGCTGATCTTGTGGTCAAGGTCAAATACTTGGTCTCTACGAAAGTTACCATCAGAGAAATTGGTTATGACTTCTATTTCCTTGCTCGGATCTGCTTCACATTTCACACACGCATTGCTCCAATGGACCTCTACCACCGTGTGACAAATTCACATTCGTGCCCAGAGTCACGGTCACAAGCCCACACACTTGGATTTTTATTTTACATATTTAGGGGTACATGTGCCCACGCGGGGGCTATTCAGTAAGCCTCGCTTACTGCCCAATCAGTTAGAGAGGGCCTCAGGGAAGATTGGATTTACCAACTGATGTTTTACCCTCATTAAATAGTCATTATTAGGTTTGAGGCGGCTTTTGGCTGCGCCGAAAACCTATTGTATTCGTTTGTTTTTTTTGTTGTTTTTTTTATTCAACCGTTCAGTCTACAACCCAAACCGCTGGTCGGATCGACTTCAAATTTTGCATGCCGATTCGGATCAAGTGTGAGCAGAGACTCAGAGATTTTCAGATATCTGTTAATGCTACTTTCCACGAAAACGGAAGTGACGTCATACTTCCTATAACTTCCTTATTTTCCAACCGATTTCAAGAATTCTTTTTGCATCGGAAAGCTGACAAAAATTCTCTATCTCAGATTCACTGACAGTTTTCGGCTATCTTCTCAAATAAAAGATCTATATGCATTTGAATTTGAAAAATGTACATACTTTTCAACGATTTTACCGAATTTCGGCTGATAACGGGTGGTCTTTACAAACGTTTTCCAATTTGTACAGTACTGTCAGCAACATAATTTCTTGCCAGGGTGATAGGGGAGTGTCAGCCGCATGAAAGATGATAATTTTCAGAGCTATATCTTGACTTCTTACGGCTCTATTCGATGTCAAAGTTGAACGTATTTTTTCAAGTTTTCAAAATAGAGCAAACGGATGTGACGTCAGCTTCGTTATTTATCATTCGATTTCAATTGTTTTTGCTGTAGTCGATATTTCAGTCCTTTAGCTAAAACTTTGGCTGAGGATCGAACCTGATATCCCTCGCTCCGAGTCCATCGCTCTACCTCTAAGCTAACCGGCCCCACATCGGTGTGATGATGCGAACACAATAATGTTGGACTGTTCATTCTAAAACTTCAGAAATTCTTTTTGTAACCGATAGTTTACACCTTGGGCTAAAGCTTAGTTACACATGAAATCAATGTTTGAGGCTCAAACCGTTGATGCAGCTCAAGCTGCTCTAGTTATTATTATTATTATTTCATTAGAATTGAAATATGCTATATTTGTTGTGGTCTGTTTATTGTTTTCTATAGCATGATAAAGGTACCACAAATTTGTTATTGCTTTTTGATACTCGCTACTTCTGATCTCAATTGGGTTTTTGGCAATTGGGTATTTACACAAATACACAGCTTATCTGGAGCGCTGGTGTTTTTATACTGCAATGTGTTAACTTGCCTGTAAACTTGATATCCAGACAGACAGATGCACCGTCAGGGGAATGGAATATAAAACATTGTCTTACAAGTTATTCTTTCAGCGCCTGTTTTGTTGACTCTGGTGACAATATTAACCATTTTTTAGCTTTACTATTCAGCTTATGTAGTCACCCCGGCGTCGGCGTCACCGTCACGTCACGCCTTGGTTAAGGTTTTTAGTCAAGCTTGTATATGGAATACTCCTGGCCCTACACCCACCATACTTGGACAACTTCATCTCCTAGTGATGTACATCAACAACCCCTGACCTATATTTGACCTTGACCTACATTTAACCTTGAATTACTTAGTTAATTATACCCCACAAACAAAGTTTGTTGGGGGTATATAGGAGTCAGCTTGTCGGTCGGTCTGTCGGTCTGTTGGAAATTCCCTTCCGCTCTATATGTTTTACACCGATGCATGGATTATCAAATGGCTTGGCACATATGTTTGTCATGATGAGAAGGTGTGTCGCGATCAATAACCACGCACCTACGTCCAAGGTCAAGGTCACAGTTGAAGGTCAAAGGTCAAACCTATAGAAATTCCCTTCCGCTCTATATCTTCTACACCGATGCAATGGATTTTCAAATGGCGTGGCACAAATGTTTCTCACGATGAGAAGGTGTGTTGCGATCAATAACCACGCACCTACGTCCAAGGTCAAAGTCACAGTTGAAGGTCAAAGGTCAAACCTATTGAAATTCCCTTCCGCTCTATATCTTCTACACCGATGCATGGATTATCAAATGGCTTGGCACAAATGTTTCTCATGATGAGAAGGTGTGTCGCGATCAATAACCACGCACCTACGTCCAAGGTCAAGGTCACAGTTGAAGGTCAAAGGTCAAAAATATTGAAATTCCCAAATGGCTTAGCACAAATGTTTCTCATGATGAGAAGGTGTGTCGCAATCAATAACCACGCACCTACGTCCAAGGTCAAGGTCACAGTTTGAAGGTCAAAGGTCAAACCTATTGAAATTCCCTTCCGCTCTATATCTTCTACACCGATGCATGGATTATCAAATGGCTTGGCACAAATGTTTCTCATGATGAGAAGGTGTGTCGCAATCAATAAACACGCACCTACGTCCAAGGTCAAGGTCACAGTTGAAGGTCAAAGGTCAAACCTATTGAAATTCCCTTCCGCTCTATATCTTCTACACCGATGCATGGATTATCAAATGCCTTGGCACAAATGTTTCTCAGGATGAGGTGTGTCGCGATCAATAACCACGCACCTACGTCCAAGGTCAAGGTCACAGTTGAAGGTCAAAGGTCAAACCTATTGAAATTCCCTTCCGCTCTATATCTTCTACACCGATGCATGGATTATCACACTATGCCCTGGGTCAAAGTCACAGACTTGATGCGTTTGAAACCTTAACGCTCGGCTAAATGGCTTATAATCAAAAATGCCTCGTTTTCTTTGGCTGCCAGTGGGGGTATTCGTGTGCCGACTGGCCACATTTCTAGTTCCCCTTGGTTAAGGTTGTTAGTCAAGCTTGTAGATGGAATACTATTGTGCATACAGACACCATACTTAGACAACCCTTTCTCATAGTGATGTACATCAATAACCCCTGATTTGACCTTGACCTACATTTAACCTTGAATTACTTAGTTAATTCCCCTTGGTTAAGGTTTTTAGTCCACATTGGTTACGGTTTTCAGTCAAGCTTGTAGATGGAATACTCCTAGCCCTACACCAACCATACTTGCACAACTTCATCTCCTAGTGATGTACATCAATAACCCCTGATCTATATTTGACCTTGACCTACATTTAACCTTCAATTACTTAGTTAATTCCCCTTGGTTAAGGTTTTTAGTCCACCTTGGTTACGGTTTTCAGTCAAGCTTGTAGATGGAATACTCCTGGCCCTACACCAACCATACTTGCACAACTTCATCTCCTAGTGATGTACATCAACAACCCCTGACCTATATTTTACCTTGACCTACATTTAATCTTTAATTAATTAGTTAATTCCCATTGGTTATGGTTTTTAGTCAACCTTGGTTAAGGTTTTTAGTCAAGTTTGTAGATGGAATACTATTGTGCATACAGACACCATACTTGGATAACTTTTTCTCATAGGGATGTACATCAATAACCCCTGATCTATATTTGACCTTGACCTACATTTAACCTTGAATTACTTAGTTATTTCCCCTTGGTTAAAGTTTGTACTCAAACTTGGTTAAGGTTTATAGTCAAGCTTGTATATGGAATACTCCTGGGCCTACAGCAACCATACTTGGACAACTTCATCTCCTAGTGATGTACATCAATAATCCCAGACCTATATTTGACCTTGACCTACTTTTATCCTTGGATTACTTAGTTATTTCCCCTTGGTTAAGGTTTTTAGTCAAGATTGTATATGGAATACTCCTGGGCCTACAGCAACCATACTTGGAAAACTTCATCTCCTAGTGATGTACATCAATAACCCCTGACCTATATCTGACATTGACCTACATTTAACCTTGAATTACTTACTTAATTTCCCTTGTTTAAGGTTTTTAGTCAACCTTGGTTATGGTTTTTATGCGGGCCGCGGCCACCTTGTTTGTCAAGCTATGTGTACATCGACAACCCTCGTAGTCGAGCTATGCTGTTCTCCTACAGCTCTTGTTTCACATGTACACACTCGATGGGGAATAAAAGTATATTATCGTCTATGGCAGCTCCTGTGAATAGTCTGCCATCAACTGTCGTTGCAACATAAACAATTCTGCTTTTTTTTACTAATTCATTTTGTGGCATAAAATGTTACTTAACCCATTACATGCGGAATTTTTTTTAAATATTTTACTTTTATTTTTGTTATTTCTGAATGAAAGTATATGTTGCGACCACTCATTTGGACCGTCTCGACGAAACAGTTCAAATGGTGGTCGCGACATATACTTCTGAGCGCATGGAAGGAAAATATTTAAGATTTTCTGCAAACACAATGGCGTATCATCAGCATGAAAAAGGTTAATAAATAGAATACCCTGTTTGATAGTGTGTTTTGATAGCAGGTTAGGCTTGGCTTGGAAACGGTAGGAATTCCCAGGCTTGCCTCGAAATTCCTACACAACCGAGTCTGATAAATTTTATCCAAGCATCTGTTATCCTCTATATCCGTTGTTACACTGGCGTTGTGTGTCCTGTAGATCCAAGATATCATGATAGAGGAGACGGACAACAGCGAGACAAAGTCTGCGAAGGACGCCCTGTTACTCTGGTGTCAGATGAAGACGGCCGGCTACCCGAATGTGAACGTGCGCAACTTCACCAACAGCTGGCGGGACGGGCTCGCGTTTAACGCCCTCATACACAAACACAGGTACGCTCGGCAAGGTCCATGCCACCCCTAGTATGCCCCCACCCCCATCCCCCATCCTGCCACAGGTGACATGAGGAAACCACCAGCTAGAGTGACGTCTTCCCCCCCATTGAATGGTCTCGATAACAAACACGTGTATGCCTGGCAGCACCTAATGTGACCCTCCAGTCAGAGTATTAATATCAGAGCTCCAGTTAAGGTGCATAATTTCTCAATTTGTGGTGAAATTTTCTTATTTCTTCACCAAAAATGGCATGTTGGGAGTGCTTTAGAATCGTCTCATTGAGACGATTCTAAAGCACTCCCAACATGCCATTTTTGGTGAAGAAATAAGAAATTTGTCCCCAAATTACGTACCTTAACTGGAGCTCTGAATATTCACTGAGGTAGGTAATGGTTAGGCTACAAAAAATTAATGTTTAGATTCTCATCCCCGCCCGCCCCTAATAAAACGGCCTGCCCAAGGTTTTTTTTTTTTTTTTTTTAAATTTTTTTTTTTTTTTAAATTAAAAAACATTTGGTAAAATTTACGAGAATGATGCGGCCCGTGTATTATACCGCTCCCACAGCTTTTTATCTGAGTGCTTTACGTAGCGCAATACAGCAACTCCGGAACCCGCCCCCTCGAGATTAGCAATACTTCAATATGAACATGTTATTACAAAACACTATTGCACGCAACTGCGCCTTGCCGTTCAACACCTCGTTTTAGTATTGCCTGAAAATAAAAAATAAAAGTGTCCCACCCGCCCCATTTTTCCCCAAAATTTGGATGAGAATCTAAACATTAATTTTTGTAGCCTTACACCCAGCAAATGAGATACAGTTGTCTGAAATTACATACATGGAGGATGGGTGGATATATTTTGCTAAATTCTCTCCTTTGTAACATGAACCTGGGAAGATAGTGTGACTATTACGCCAATGTTAGTTACAAAGACAAAATTCAAACTGACCACACCAGGGGGCCGTTTCACTAAACTTTGTACGACTAAAATGTTTGTAAGTACAAAATTATGATAGTCTGTAAATTTCACATTAACGATGTTTTCTTGTAAACAATTATTGGATTTACATACATTGAGCCTAGGCTGCATATGCAGCCTGTGCTCAATAAGTGAAAATCCATCAAGTGAAATTTCCAGACTATCCTAAATTTGCACTTGCGAACATTTTAGTCCTACGAAGTTTAGTGAAACGGGCCCGATTTGTCATCTCCTTATCACCTCAACTAAGAACTACATCGAAGCCAGGTTATATTCATAATGACACCATTGGCACCAGCAGTGAATCTTACTTGAATTCACATCTGATGCCAAGTGATCAGGTCTAGTGGTGCCGGACAGCGCACCACAACACTGGCTTTCAGTGCTGAAAGTTTTTATTGAATGGACATAAAACCACAGTCAATCAATTAATAAGTCGGTCAGTTGATCAGTCAGTCAATCACTCCTATAGCCCCGTGATCTGGTGGGGTATGGGCATCAGAGCTCCAGATAAGCTGCGTATTTGCTTAAATACCCAATTAAAATTGCCAAAAACCCAATTGAAATCAGAAGTAGCGAGTATCAAAAAGCAATAACAATTTTGTGGTACCTTTATCATGCTGCAGAAAACAATAAACAGACCACAAATATGGCATATTTTTCTTATTTTCCATGAAAACACATCTTGGTATTTCATTAGAATTGTCTCCAAGGAGACAAAATTCTAATGAAATGCCAAGACATGTTTTCATTTAGAAGCAAACTATTCAATGAGTGCAGTCTGCTGATGCGCAAACAGTAGTGTGATTTTATTTTACCCAATTAATATTTTGAAATACCCAATTGCTTCAGAAATGATGGAGTGACAATACCCAATTACTAATTCCTTATCTGGAGCCCTGGGACATCTTTGCAGATCTTCACCTCAATATATACAGATAAATTTACGTTTATATTTGACCTTGTTGGACTTAAAGCACAATTCAATCGGTCAGCTGGGAAAAATGTTTTCCGTAGTATTTCCATTCCATAGCTGAGAATTGAAACCACGGCACCTCTATAAAACCGTAGCTGTTGTTGAGATGTTAAACCCTTTCACTCATTGTTGTTTGCTAGCGCCAAAGGTCGTAAGAAAGTTTTGTCTGCCAGCATTCGAAAGTGCAAAACACAGATAGAAACTGGCTAGACGGAACCAATCAACTAATTTTCCCTGTCAGCGGAATTAGTGAAGAAGTGTGTGTGGAAGTTTAATGCTGGTTTTATGTGTGTCTGACTCTACCGGGTGACCTTTCCTTAAAATAACTCCATCTGCTTTCCTGCAGGCTGGCTGTATACAACTTCTGGTGCAATCCCCAGGTGTAAATGTTCGCAGCAGTTGTGTTTGTTTCTGACATCTTTGTCGTTTTGTGGTTAGATGTTACACTTGTGGGTTTGATCATAGCTTGAGGTAATATGTTTGGTATTTACAAACTGTGACATATACTGGCTGTGCCTTGTATTGGAGCAGTGACCTTGAGCACATACACATGCACACAGAGGTTTATTCTCGGTAGTTGTTCTATTTCCACCATAGGCACTGGTTCGTATGATATTTTCTCGAAATATGTGTTAATAAATCAGACAGCTTGATTGGCCGATACAGCACAGCTCGGCCTCAACCAATCCAACTTTCTGATTTTGAGGATTTGAAGGGAGAACATGCTCAGAAAGTATTATCGTGCTAGACTGCAATCGATGTGTCGATAAGACCTTTTATGGACATAAAACACCATTCAATCAATCAGTTCTCCACTCCTGTAAACTTTTGCGTTGTATCTCAGGAAAATACTAGATTCCTCATACTGAATCAGGTACATGACCCACATCTTGAAAATGAGTTATTCCTGAATTATTACTGCACACCAACTCGTGACAAAACTGGCCTTTCATTCGTAACCAGTAGTATTTTATCCGCTGCTTTACTTCTAAGCTCAGTAACTAATTATTCATTGGTATCACCTTGTTTTGCCTGAATTGTTAAGTGTAGCTACTGACTGATCTAGGTTTTCTAGGCTACAAGATATGAGACTTCTAACAATCTTGGTTCATAAATTGGCTGATGGATTTGGTTTTGTACCTGTTCCATGTGTATATCTGTAGCGTCTGATTATATCCTATAATGGTCATCTGATTCAGCTGTTGAGATGAGTGTGACTGGGGATGTGACATTTGCGACCAGTGCAGACCCAAATCAGCTTGCGCATTCGTGCAGTCTGATCAGGGTCTGCACTGTTCGCCATTCAGTCGGTGAAGAACGCATCATGCTTCTATGAGGATAGATCCTATCAGGCTGCACTAGTACGCTGGCAGATGAGCGAGACTGGACACCATTGCCGTAGCCCCATTTTACCAGTCACAGCCCACACATATGTATACCGGTCTCCTCGCTGCCAGTTGAAAGGTTAGATTGCACTGTATGAATGTGTAACAGGTAATAGCTGGTAGTACACTGGGGGCCGTTTCACTAAAGTTTGTACGACAAAAATGTTTGTAAGTGAAAAATTATGATAGTCTGTAAATTTCACATTAACCATGTTTTCTTGTAAACAATTATTGGATTTACATTTATTGAGCATAGGCTGCATATGCAGCTTATGCTCAATAAATGTAAATCCATCAATTGGAAATGACCCCCCTCCTTGCTGCCAGTGGACAGGTTAGATTGCACTGTATGAATGTATAACGGCAATATCTGATAGTACACTGGTTGTCAGTGGTGTATGGTACACTTTGTCAGTCAGTCAACCAACTGGCTTATGTAGTGTTTATGTTGCAGTTTGGCACCGAGTTACCTATTAGCAATATATGTATGTACATGCTGATCATGTGTGGAGGTAGTTGCTGATGTCAGTGGCGCTGCTCCTTGTGTTTTTGCTGTTCATCCATGGTTCATATAGACCACTGGTTTCAAAAATGTACCATTTGATGTAGCACGCAGCATAGCTACACATAGATAGAGAATACGATGCTGGAGTCGTTAGGTTTATCAGGCAAGGCTAGGAAACGTGGCTCGCCAAGGAATTCCTACCGTTTCCGAGCCCATCTTGATAAACTTGTTATCACAAGACTAGCCCGATATTCTATTTATCAGGTAACGTTTTATGCATAGAAATACTCGTGTGTAATGCTGCTTTTTATGCCCCCGCCACCGAATGGTGAGGGGGCATATAGTGTTACCGACGTCCGTACGTATGTCCCCATACATACGTCCCGAAACCTTAATGCCCGGGTAAATGGCTTATAATTTCTGTTTCCTTGGTCGGATCTGCTTCACATTTCACACACACATTGCTCCAATGGTCCTCTACCGCCCTGTGACAAATCCACATTCGTCCCGCTAAGCCCTAAACCTTAACGCTCGGGAAATGGCTTATAATTTCTGTTTCCTTGTTTTCAAATGTATCTCGTTTTCTTTGGCTGCCAGCAGGGGCATTCGTGTGCCGACAGGCCACATTTCTAGTTTTTTAAAGAAACCTGGACGTCCTAAGGTTCGTTTTTGCACCGACACCTAATTATTGCTCAGTGGTTAGAAATGGATGAATGTACTGCGGTAAAAAGGTTTCCTGGTACTTGATGATGTTGGTGGTTGCTACGTAAGTTAATTAGTTTAGTCAGCTAACAGTGAAGAAAGGTTTTTGTTAGTTTTCATATTTTGTACCAGGTATACAGCTGCATGTGAATATGGCAAACAGTGAGACCAGTCAATTCTGAGAAGCATAGATGGATTATGTTTTATCCGTATATAGGAAGTATTTGTACCTGGTTTTCAATTTACAAATATGTGGCTAGACTACAGGGTCCGTTTCACTAAACTTTGTACGACTAAAATGTTCGTAAGTGCAAATTTAAGATCGTCTGGAAATTTCAATTGATGGATTTACATGTATTGAGCATATGCTCAATAAATGTAAATCCAATAATTATTTGCAAGAAAATATTGTTGATTGGAAATTTACAGACTATCATAATTTTGCAAATAAAATCACACTACTGTTTACACATCAGCAGACCGCATTATTCTAATGAAATACCAAGATGTGTTTTCATGGAAAATGGGCCCCAGTTGTTTTGATAACCAAACAGTACATGCAATGAACGCATTTCCCATTAAATGTTATTATCAGTCATACATTAACTTTAAAGGTGGGGTACCATTAGAGCGCTATCAAAATTTCTTGACAAAAATCTATTTTGTTCTTATTGAAAGTATATGTTGTGAACATTCAATGGAATTGCAACATACTTCAGAAAAAAAATAAGAAACTTATTTATAATTTGATGTAATGAAAATGGCGTATCCTCACCATTTAATGGATTAAATAATTTTCCCCATCTATTTTGTGTAGATAGCGATATTGCCTACATTGTGTTGTCTACATGTTCATTTCTTCAGACACCTGTGCTGGTTATTTCATTCCCCAGTGTAAATAACTGTTTCTGACACGGCTTTGTCTTGCCTGTGATAATTCTGTGTTTGTGTGACGCCCCTCGTTATGCATAACAATGGGAAACTTCCCAGACTGCATTGCATGGCAATCTTCTCATCTCTACACCTCACTTACCATACCAGAGCTCTAGTTAAGTTGCGTAATTTGATCAACTTTGGGGAGACTTTCGTTATTTCTTCGCCAAAATTGGCAAGTTGGGAGTGCTTTAGAATCGTCTCGATGAGACGATTCTAAAGCAATCCCAACTTGCCATTTTTCATAAAGAAATAAGAAAAATATCCGGAAAATTTGGTCCAATTATACACCTTAACTGGAGTTCTGCATACATATTTCCGATCAAGAGAAAGTGTAATGCGACCTTTGCATCTGGTATGGGGTATAACATTAGCTCTGGTTCTACACCGTTGGTAGTTTTCTGTAGACTGCGACCTTATAACAAACAATGTATACCATGATCAGAGCACTACAGAATGATTTGCTTGTTAGCCGTTAGAATACGGGAACCAAAAATTGTCGTCTGCTGTTGTTTCTTATTTTGTCTTTTCTCTCAATAAAAACATGGTTTGACAGCACATTAGAATTATTTCCAATTCTAAAGTGCTGTATAATCATTTTTGTCGCGCCGCGCCCGCTTGTGGACAGCGCGATATAGTTGGCACATTGGCGTACGTACGTACATGCGTCCAGGTTAAAGTGTTTGGTATACTAGCAAAGCCTCGGCGGGCGTGACATACTGGCCTCAACCGTCTAGTTTGACAAAAATGAAAAAAACAAATAACTGCTGACGACAAATTTTATTTCAGCATTGTAATGTTTTTATGTCCTGCATTTTCTCATGCTCTTGCCAAGCTGCGCTGTTCATGTGAGCATGTCTGACAGGTTTGTGTGCACCTGTGTCTGCCTATCTTTAGAATGTTGGCTAAAACAACTACAAATTCAATGTCGCTTAATGACGTGTGAAGTCGGCATGTATCTGATTGAAAAAATGAAAAGGTTTTTTTAAAGTCTATACTTCGACCCATTCACTTGTTTTACATATCTCACGATTTTGTTGGGGTATGGGTAATTACGTAATTGTGTGAACCAAATGGCTGAACCCTACCATTTAATTCCTCAATGTTTTGTTTCATATGTTCCCTTGAACCGTTAGAATGCAGGAAAACAAACATTGTCGTCTGCTGTTGTTTTCTATTTTGTCGTTCTCAATAAAAAACATGCTTCGACAGCACTTTAGAATCATTTCCGTTTTGGAAATGATTCTAAAGTGTTGTCAAAGCATGCCAACAAAGACAGCCAACATTTTAATATGGAATTATGGATGACTAATTGTCTCGACCAGTCGCACTTTTTGAATAAATTTATTTAAATTATTCTATCATCATCACCCACAGAAGAATTTAGGATGAGTAGATTGTAATTTGTTCAGCTTTACTGGTAAAGACAGCATCTCCAATGTTGACATGACCATCTAATTATGACGTTTCCTTAATAATTATCCCCCCCTCTGACTAAGTCGGAGGGGTGAAGTGTTTGCATGTCCAACCGTCCGTACGGAGCCGTATCGATCTACAAAACTGCTTTGTAGATTTGCTAATAACTACACACAAATATTTGTCATCACCAGAGATTTTAATTTAATTCGCAATTAACCCTTAGCAGAGCTGCCAACTGTTCCGATTTTTCCGTATTTGTTCCGGAAAATACGTTAGAAATACGGAAGTACGGACAACAATTAAAAAGTACGATTTTTAAAAAAATCAGCGTTGGAATATCTGGAAGTAATAATTTTGTTTCACAATTCTGCCAATAAATCTTATTTTTTTATTTACCCGTAATCATACTCTCCTAGGCGCTTACCATTTCGATTCTTGTTGTGTAGTAATAGTAGTTTCAAGCGCTCAGTGATATTGATTTCTTCATCACGTAAATTCATAAAATGTCTGCTCCAAAGCGCGCAGCCAACGAATTTGGGTTTTTTTTATAAAAAGAAGTTAAGAGAACACAGATGTTCATCACTGATTACAGCGAGACATGGCCCCATTTGGTCCTGTCAAAGTGCGGTGATGAATTTGCGTCTTGTAAGCAGTGTAATTGTGATTTTTCGGTTGGTCATGTTGGCCGAGACAAGGCTCTAAAACATTTACTTTATGCATATATTAAAGTGAGTACTGATTTGTGTTCCGGAAAACAAATGTGGTGTTCCTGAAAATAGCCCCTTTTTCTCTCCATGTTCCACATTTGACCGACATGGGGTTGGCAGCTCGGCCTTAGACCGCTACTCACAACAATTGCCGTCTGCTGTTGCTATTATATCTTGCCTTATTTCTCAATAAAAACATGGAACTGATTGGAAATGATTCTGAAGTGCTGTCAAAGCATGTTGTAAATTATTCTAATGTGCTGTCAAAGCATGTTTTTGATGATCAAAATGGAAAATAGAAAATAAACAGCAGACGACAAAAAAAATAAGATAGCTGTCTAAGGGTTAAGTGTAACCTTTCAGACAGAATGCTGAACTTTATTGCCTAAGTAGACTATATAGCAGGAATTACCACGTATTACACGAGATCTACATGTAGCAGTATCTGTTCTAACAGTGTCAGGTAGCAGACTTGTTGCATGATATGTGTCACCTTGGCTCCATACGCCCCGACCATATTGATTCCATATTGATTCCACGACCAGCACACGAGGAACGGTGTCTGTTGTTGCTTAGAAAAATGGTGAACCCTTACCATTGTCAGTCATGCAGTCTTGTGCATTGATCTACACTACTGGTTATCTATTTAAAGAAATTCATTTTTCACACATAACATTTTTCAAACGGCAGAAACCTTGTGCAATCTGCAAGCAATCTCAGTATGTTGGACCATTTGACAACTCAATAAAGTTAACTTCTGATGCTCATATCTGGGGCGGTGGCGTATTGTTGTGGGAGCGAGATTGAAAGCTGTCATCCATTGGATTGTGCAGTTTCCAGGTCACTGGTTGTAGATCATTGAGTGTCGCAATCTTCATGTTTATACCTGCTTTCTGCCGCAGTCAGGTTTGCAGATTACCATGATTCAGTTTTATGTAAGTTTCCCAGCAGTACAAATTACAACACATTAACCCTTTCACCCCTAAGTAACTGGAATGGATTTTGACATGTTAGTTTTGCAACCAATCTAACCGTCACAAAATGATTTCAAACTAGTTCATTTATTGAAAGGAGGTGTTTTTGTACTCAAAAATATGAAAATTACTTGCAAAAAGTGCAGATCCGGATGAAAATATGGAGCTAGTACGCTCATTGGTAGGCCACCTAACTATCTCTATTCCAGGGCTCCAGATAAGGAATTAGTAATTGAGTATTGTTACTCCATCATTTCTGAAGCAATTGGGTATTTCAAAATTTTAATTGTGTAAAATAGAATCACACAACTGTTTACACATCAGCAGACCGCACTCATTGAATAGCACATCTTGGTATTTCATTAGAATTGTCTCCTTGGAGACAATTCTAATGAAATACCAAGATGTGTTTTCATGGAAAAAATAAGAAAATATGCTATATTTGTGGTCTGTTTATTGTTTTCTGTAGCATGATAAAGATACCACAAATTTTTCATTGCTTTTTGTCTCGCCCGCGAAAGCGGAAAGCGAGACATAGGTTTTGCTTTTCCGGAGTCGGCGGGGGCGTCATCATTCAATGTTAAGTTTTTGTTATGGTCATTACTTCAACACCTTATCAGCTACAGTCATCAAATGTTATACATCCCTTTACTATGGTATGTAGATGAATATAGGACTATTAAATTTCTCGGGCCCCAGGGTCACGGTCAAGGCGCAACAAGGCGAGACGTTTGATTCCGTGGAATTCTTGTTGATACTCACTATTTCTGATTTCAATTGGGTTTTTGGCAATTTTAATTGGGTATTTACGCAAATACGCACCTTATCTGGAGCTCTGCTATTCTATTCCGTAATATGTACAGGAATGTATCTGTATCTTTATGATGGATCTAGCCTAACTGATCTATTAGGGATTCACACCTGGGACCAAGCGTACTTGGCTGTGTGTATAGAACATTCTGAGCAAGCACTCCATTCTCATGAGCAAAGTCCGGAAGATTAATTCATCGTGGCTGTCTGATTATGATTTTACTGTTGAACAGACGTAAAACACCATTATATCGATCAATCTATTTTTCACAGGGTATACACTAAGATACACACATGGAGCTGCAGTTTGAATATTCGGCCAGCATGTACAGTTAGCTGTCTGTGTCAGTATGTGTAATTGGGAACAGCTCCAGTCAGTCTGAGCCTCTGAGGTAATACCTGACTCAGGTGTGAGGGCTGATCAAACAGTTGTGGGCCGTTTGTATAAGGAAAAACAATGGTTTAATATATTTGGAATCGAGAAATGTTATGTAATTCTTTATGAGCATTTGAAACCATGAGCACAATCTCTTGTCTATACGTAGCTGCTTAATGTGTACAATTCTGAATTAATTTCAGTCGTCTGCTAGTTTTTAGCTCGACTATTCGAAGTCGGCGTCACCGTCACGCCTTGGTTACGGTTTTTAGTCAAGCTTATATATGGAATACTCCTGGCCCTACACCCACCATACTTGGACAACTTCATCTCCTAGTGATGTACATCCATAACCCCTGATTTATATTTGACCTTGACCTACATTTCCTCTTGAATTACTTAGTTAATTCCTCTTGGTTTAGGTTTTTAGTCAAGCTTGTACATGGAATACTCCTGGTCCTGCACCAACCATACTTGGACAACTTCATCTCCTAGTGATGTACATCAACAACCACTGACCTATATTTGACCTTGACCTACATTTAACCTTGAATTGCTTACTTATTTCCCCTTGGTTAAGTTTTGTACTCAAACTTGGTTTAGTTTATAGTCAAGCTTGTATATGGAATACTCCTGGGCCTACAGCAATCATACTTGGACAACTTCATCTCCTAGTGATGCACATCACTAATCCCGACCTATATTTGACCTTGACCTACTTTTATCCTTGGATTACTTAGTTATTTCCCCTTGGTTAAGGTTTTTAGGCTTGTATATGGAATACTCCTTGGCCTACAGCAACCATACTTGGAAAACTTCATCTCCTAGTGATGTACATCAATAACCCCTGACCTATATCTGACATTGACCTACATTTAACCTTGAATTACTTACTTAATTTCCCTTGGTTAAGGTTTTTAGTCCACCTTGGTTAAGGTTTTTATGCAGGCCGTGGCCACCTTGTTTGTCAAGCTATGTGTACATCGACAACCCTCGTAATCGAGCTCCGCTGTTCTCCTACAGCTCTTGTTCTTATTCTTATTAGAAATGAGCAAAAACATGTTATGATAATCATCTCCATTTTCTCATGTGCTTCCAAAACATGCTTTTCTGAAGAAATGCATTAATTATGGGGGGAAAAGCAGATGAAAATATTTGTTTCCCACGTTTTTGGCATGAGACTCGATTACATTATCTCCCATCCTGTATCTGCATGTACCCTGTCAGTATGCAGTATATTGTGCTCAGTAGGGGCAGACAGAAATAACTGCAAGTATTTCAAGGATCAGCATGCTGGCTGATAGAACTGATACTGATCATTAGGATTCAGAAATCAGAATTGTATATATATAATTGTTGATACCTGACTACAGGGACCGGCTGACATCCACAACCAGCATAGGCCCAGATCAGCCTACACATAATGCATAATGGTCAGGATCTTCATTTCTTGCAAATATATCTTGGGGATATGTGGATATTTTAGTGGTACACTGCAGCTCCATTATAACGCGATGGTCGGGGTCCAAGATTTCAAATCGCGATCGAATCCGATCGCGTTATAAAATTTCGGGACATGCACGGGTACTGGTATCATCCGCATTTCGGTTACCATCTATTGCGGGAATTCCATTAGCAACGGACACATAAAATCATGTCATTGAACAGAAGTTAAAGTAATTATAAATAATCACTATGACATACAAACTTGTATTATTCTATTAAACATATGAGTTATTTATAAAATCATGCTTATTACGTTGTATAGTGCTCGCGATCAACAGGTGCTTAAAAGGATTAATTGATAATAAATAATGGTCACGTGTCCTGCCTATTCATGTGGACGATTAGCTGTTGATACGTGCATAATCTCGGGATGTGGGGTCATGTGATCTATTGTTTACACTGCAAGTCATATTGATGAATGAAATTTACGATTTACGTGAGACATCATGATTGCTGTGGGCTGCAGTGTAAACAATAGACCACGTGATCCCATACCCAGATAATGCTGAATGTATTGTTTCCGATTGCACACAAACACCAGTCTATTTATAGAACGCTAAATATTACACCTGTCGAGTAAAATAGAGAAAGGCGACCGAACACGCAACCATTTATTAGCGACAATTATGTGTTAACACGGATATATGTCTCATAACATTGACATTACTTGGTGACAAAAAGCAGTAGTTATCTTATATTTAAATGTGGGAACTGGTTCAAGAACCTTCTAAACCCGGTATGACATGCACGGTAGTTGTACTTTGATGACTGTCACAAACATCGCGTTTCTTCTTTTTTCTTTATTTTTTTGGGATCCACGAGAGACCCGCGTTATAATGGAGATCGCACTATACGCGATCGCGTTATAACGGAGCTGCAGTGTACAGCATTGAATTTAGTACCGGAGGTCGTGGGTTCAATGCCCCCCTAGACATGAACAAAACACTTTACCAGTACATGTTACCATCCCACTTTGTCTTTTGGATGAGACTTGAATCCAAGGTCCATCTCTATATGACCTTAGCTGTTGGTGTGACTTTAAGCCTTTAAAAAAAAAGACACATAATTATACCTCCAGCATACACAGTATGTCGAGGGGTATATAGTTTTCGTCATTCCGTCTGTTTATTCGTTTGTCCGTATGCGTTACACTTGGTATTTGTCGGTCCAGGTGGCGGCCTGGGGTATCCGTGAGCCTCTGCTCACTTGCTCTAGTGAGGGCAGGATCTAGTTTGTCTATGGTTATTTTAGGGTATAGTCTTGTTTACCAACAAGTTTGCCTATTGAGCCATCCTATGTTTGAGCTTAACCCTTACAATGTTGAATTAATTTGTGTCGTCTGCTGAATATTTTGTATTTTTCTCAATCAAAAACTTGGTTTGGCAGCACTTTAGAATCATTTCCAATGGAAATGATTCTAAAATGCTGCCAAACCATGTTTTTACTGAGAGAAAAGACAAAATATGAATTATCAACAGACGACTATTTTCGGTTCCCGCATTCTAAGGGTTAAAGATGAGAATTTGTAGACTGGCTAATCGCTTTGTATCATTGATTTGTCAGTTGCTACTCGGGACCTTTGCCAACAATGGTAGCCATTTATAAATCGTTGATTCATGTTTCTGCTCAAATTTGTGAACTATTAAACATCGCTATTCAGGCTTTGCCAACTTTTAGATAGGTGGGTGTAAGGTAATCAGTCTCCCGAAATAGTTAAGTATGCATAATTATGTGCTTATATAAGACTTAACAAATTTGATGTATGTTTGGCTGTTCTGAGGCGTGCCTCATTGATTTAACCTTTGGATGCTGGAAATGTAAATTGTTGTCTGCTGTTGCTTTATATTTTTGTCTTCTTTTCTAGTAAAAACATGATTTGACAGCACTTTCCATTGGAAATGATTCTAAAATGTTGTTAAAGCATGTTTTTGATGATAAAAAGGAAAAGTCAACAGCAGATGACAGAATGTAATTCAGCAGTGTAAGGGTTATATCATCCAACTCTGCATAAATAATGATAAAAACTTGGTTATACTGCCAACCCCTTCCTCATAGTTGTAATTACTATTTTCAGATTAAACTGTATTGGGGAATAAACGTCACCTGTTGTGTTCATTCAATTTCTTATCTTTGTTTTCCTACCTTCAAAGAACAGCTTGTATTAAAGGTACATGCCCACTCTGTAGGCACAGAATGTACTTTATATCAGAAACATCACCGGAGACATTTTCTGCCAAAATAAACATTCATTCACCATTATCCCACGTATTGATTGGCATTATTATACATGTTATATCAGACAATTATTACCACACTGATATCAGGGGCGATAACCGTGTTTCCTTAAAATGTCTATGGACATTACTATTTATTCTCTATTTATTTTTTGATATGCAATGATCAAACTGTATAATCTGTCGAAAATATAATTTTTTCAGGTGGCGCATTTAATTAGTATAAATAATTAAAACATACCATGCCTCATTTGCATATGAAAATAGCCTGATACCACTGCGCGTCACTATCAGTAAAATAAACATTATTAAATCATTATATCTGTAATGAGGGCACTCGTAATTTTTAGAACTGGTGGAATAGTGACACAATTATACACTTATTTACTTACTATAAAGAACATTTTGTGCCTTCTGAGTGGGCATGTACCTTTAAGAGTTGATTAATCGTAGAATGTATACCAAAATACCGTGTATTTACCACCCATGCATGTCCCAAGTGAGATCTTTTTCCATCTCCACTTACATAAGCCTGTATATAAAATAATATACCTTATTACTATATATGGCTATATACTGAACAATTTGTTGTTGTGAATTGTTTTGAAAGTAGGTGGAATCTTTGAGCAAATACGGGATAAATACTCAACAATTGCACTGAAATTTTTACCAACTTTTTTTACAAATAAATATTTTTAGTTTTTTTCTTATTTTGCCAAAATTGCCATCTGGCACTTTATCACATGAATGGTCATATATATTTATTATGATTCAACTCACCAACTGTTAAATTGAGCGATTTACAAGCGTTACAATGGTGCAGCCAGCTGAACCACTTTGGAATGAATATACCTGACCTGTAACCATTTGAAACATAGTCAAACTGCATACTAAATAGCTTTATTGACCTATTTACCCAACATTCCACGTTGAGGTAGTCTAGAAGTGATATAAATTCTGAGCGTGTGTTGGTTGGTGACATTTTACTATTTGTGTGTATGTGACCCCCAGTATGGATATATTGATGCGACTGGGGAAATGGTGCTTATGGCATTTACAACTAGTGTAGATCCAGATCAGCCTGCTCATCCAACTGAAAGAAATGGGGCTTATGACATTTACAACCAGTGTCGATCCAGATCAGCCTGCACATCCGACTGTTCACCATTCCATCAATGAAACACCCGTCATGCTTCTGACAAGCAATATAGATTGGTATCAGGCTACCTGAGTGTGCTATTTGATCAGGACCTACACTCCCAAGAGTCCCAATTCTCCAGTCACAAATATCAACATTTCTAACTACATTTGTATCAATAACAGATGATCATTATTGTTGTTATGTGATGCAGTAGGCTGGTCATTGTGGTATGTGGTCACTGAGTGGTTCCTGACCAGCACAAGATGCCCAGTGTGAATTATAGAGGCAGTCGGCCTTTGACATTTCCAGTATGTTCTGTACAACTCACTGAGCAAGACTAATGACCTGGAATTATAGTATTAAATTCTGGCTGTACAATAGCCTGAGATAGCTTGTTTTGTAGATGGATAATCCATGTTCTTGCTTGGCTTTTGTTGGTTTATCTTTTCCCACTTTGCATACAAATGTAGGGCAGTCATTTGAAATAATGCACCTTGTGATAAGAGGAGAGTCTTTTGAAGAAGGGGTTAACTCTATGAGGGAGATAGCCCCCTTATTCCCCTTCTGTTGTGGGCTACACATCTGGTTGTGCAGTCTGATTAAGGGTTGTACTATTTGACATTCTGATATTGGAGAATCATTATAATAAGTCGGATCCAGGCTTACAAAACATTTGCTTATAAAATTTTCCTTATAACGTTCTCCAATTTTGTACTCAAAATCAGGCAGTTTGATTGGCCGAGACTGAGCATAGTAGCTCAGTCTCGACCAATCAAACTGCCTGATTTTGACTTATGTGAAAGGAGGATGTGATCAGAAAGTTTTATAATTACAGGCTCTGATTTATCGGTGTTATGAGTAGACAGCTAACCTGGTGGCCAATACCAAGGAATCCCATTTCTCTGCTCTTTGTCTACCTGTAATATATGTTTCTGATAAGGTGGGCGATAGTTGGAGAAATACACACACCCAGCTGTACATGACAGCCCAGTAAACATTCAGACTAGAGGTAGCAGCTGATAATGAAATTGGCCTTCTGTGTGAAACTTACTCTTCTATTATGAATTTGCTATTGGAATCAAGCATTTGTCTTTTGTTTTGTTTATTTCAGAATAATCATTTGTCTGTATTATTGCACTATATTTGACCTACGGTGTTAACTTGGCGTGTAGATGCATGATATTCAAAAACAAAATCAAACTATGCAGGGTCCAATAGGTTATGCGTTACTGACAATTCCATCAAGGAAACACGCATGAGTGTTATTTGACCAGGAGCTACACTAGTCACACATTCCATAAGCCCCATTTCTTCAGTCACAGCCATCTATGACCTTGTTTTTTGCTGAGAAATTAAACATTCACTGTCACTTTTCACTTATTCATGTGTATTGAACTGCAATCGGATATTAGCACACATATGCACGGCTTATCTGGCACACTATTTCAAGTAGCAATTGGGTTAATGGAGTATTTGCCCTTGATCACTTCCTGGAGTGGGTGTCTGGTAGTCGGCAGACCCGTTATGGGACTACTGGTGTCATCTGTGTCATCTTAGTATGCGATTGTGACCCGAGAAATGGGGGTTATGGGTTTTGCAACCAGTGTAGAGCACTGATCGCCATTCCATCAATGAATCACCTGTCGTGTTTTTAGCAAGCAATATAGCTCATTATCGGGCTACATGAGTGTGCTATTTAATCAGGATCTACACTGGTCACAAATCCCATAAGCCTCGTGTCTCCAGTCGCAGTCGCATATTTTGACAATGGTTGTGAAAAACTACCATAACTGCTTGCAATTTGTGTTTTCGTCCTGTTGCAGTCACTCGGTAGGATGGCAGGCACCTTACTGCAGATGTGCAGGCTGATATAGGGCAATGGTAGCTACAAACATCATATGGTACATTTTGTCAGACAATGGCCCATCTACGAAGTAGGAATGGTTGCAAATGTTTGTCTTTCTGACAGCAGCTTTGCAGTTATGTAGCTATCCATACTAGTATAATTATCACACGTACCTGGGTCATCTCCTCGGCACCTTTCAGTTGGAATTTTAGTTCATATTTTATTTTTCTCATCACACCCTATAAACGGCCATATGCTCAAACCACGAAACAAACTGCTCAAATGTGAATACACATTTCAGGGAATTTCACAGGTGAAATACGGGGCTACCCCATTGACCCGGCCTACAATCTGGTAAACACCATTCAAAATAAAAACTTAGATGTTGCATAAATCAAACCAAACTTGTGTCTAGTGTGGTCGGGGTACATACAATATAGTCACCACACAGTCTGTCCATCTGTCTGAATGTCTGTCCAAGATTTGCGTTACAGTTTATGTGTAATTTAAACATAAATAAAAGGCCTTGAGGAAGTTTCTAGCATAAATTTAAATTTCAGCTAGCAAACTTTAGCAAAAAGAAGACAAAATACTCTTATGAAACTTATTAAGTGGACTGTGATTCATGAACGGATTTAATACTTGGACAAATCCCCCAATGAGTTTTCATATTACTTCACCAGTAAATAGTGTAAAATAGCATACACATTGTGTTTGTTTGTTTGTTCACAGAACCACTTTCAAAACCTACCCGCACACGGACGCTTAACAGAGAAAGAAATTTTCATGGCCTTAATCATCATCCATATTTTCATTCTGTGACCCAAACATGCGACCCATGTGCCCAAGGTCAAATGACTTAGAAGTTTATGTTAAAGTTTTTGAGGGGTACATCTACCATCAGTGTTACTGATTTCATGTTGAGTTTAGTCATAGCTTGTTCTCCAGTGTGGCTGCTGTAATTATCGTGCCATGGTTTACCTGTACAAGGTTAACAATCTGATTTCCCCCCAAGATTACAGTATCCAGTTACTGTATCGTGCAAGTAATCAGTTGCTTTGCTCATTTGTTCTGTGACATTTGGAGAAAGAAAATAAAGCATGAATTTGCGATCATTCTTCTCTTTTGTATATGACCTTGTTGTTGAACAGACATAAAATTCCAATCAATCGATCATGTTTTGAAAACTTTTCTGGTTTGGATTTAAAGTTTGCTTGTGTCACCCGCCTGGAGCAGACATGTTGACACTGTCATAATATTGAACAATATATTCTTGACTCATCAAAATCCAGTGCTGGGAAAATATGACTCAAAACTGATATGTGACGGAGAAATGGGGCTTATAGGTTTTGCGACGAGTGTAGATCCAGATCAGCCTGTGCAGTTTGCCATTCCATCAATGAAACACCCGTCACGCTTCTATCAAGCAATCTAGAATGTTATCAGGCTACGGGAGTGGCTATTTGATCTAGAGCTACACTGGCCACAAATCCCATTATCCACATTTCTCCAGTCACAGCCACATATGAAGTTGCTTGGAAGTAAAGTCATTCAATACCACAGACCACCATTTGCAAACATTGAAGACCCAAACGAGCCGCCTCATAACCAGCTGTGGATCTGCTGTGTTGGTCATTATTTTTAACATTATAAAACAAGCACCTACTTTGAGTAATGGATTACTCCAAAATTAACAGGGAACACACCATTTTGTATAGTTAGGGGTGAAATGATTACACAAGTACGAGCATATTCCTGCCTCGACTTATGTCCCACCACAGATACAGCTCAAAATAGCCCTGCATGTTGATATGTTATCGAGTTATATTGAACATGGAGCCAGACACAGATAAGCAACATTCTTTAATTCTTAGACTTTCATTTGTGTTCATCTCCACAAAAATCACAACTTGGGAGTTTTTTTAGGATCGTCTGCAAGACGATCCTAAAAAAACTCACAAGCTGCCGATTTTTTAATAGTATTCGGAAAGTATATCAATACAGATGGACAATATTCATTGCGTATTGATTATCTGGAGCGCAGTTGAACATAGGAATGGCTGGGCAGGCAGCCAACCAGCAGTCCTGGAGTTATTGATCCATGGGTATTGCCATTATTGGTGATAAATAACCCCACTACACTGCTGTTGGTGTAAGGCGCTCTATTATTACCATCCGGACAGACAGTAAATGTAATTAATAACATCAGTTTCATATGCAGACATTTAAGTGCCTGGAATTCAGTTCATTTGAAATTAGAAGGGCGAAACACCGGAGATTGAAGATTATATTTCTGTTTTTAATACTAAATGACACAGCCTGCACTCAATTATTGATGGCTGGTTATGGCTATAATCAGTCTGGTTTTATGTTTTGAAATTCATTTGACGTCAAATATTAGTTCTGCAGTTGAAGCGGTTCTATATCAGTGCTTATGTAACCCAGTAACTTGGGACAGATTTCTGTGTGTTAATTTCCGGACCAATCCAACCGTCACAAAATGATTTTCTGACTGGTTCATTTATGAAAATGGGGTGTATTTGTTCTCAAAAATGTGAAAGTTACTTGTAAAAAGTGCAGATCCTGATGAGACGGCCTGTCACGAGCCGGCTCATCTGTATCTACACTGTTTGCCAATACCACTATACAGGCCTGTGGTGTTGAAAGGGTTATGAAACATTTTGAGCACGTTCTCTACATTTGTGCTCAAAATCAGGCAGTTTGCTTGGCCGAGACTGACCTCTGCTTAGGCTAGTCAAACTTCCTCATTTTGAGCACGAGAACTGAGTACATGTTCAGAAGAATAGCTCTTAGTATTCATTAACACCACAGCCATACTTAACCATTCAATGCAAATGGAGTGTGACTGTTTCAAGAAGTTGCATTAGATAACATGCAATTGATATCGGACCATAATATTATGACAGTGCCTGGCTATCATATGAAGCAAGTTAATGGTGCACACACAGTGATTACTGACCAACCAGTCCACGCTAATGGTGATAGGCTAACTGCAGCCAATTATTGACTCATAATGCAATTGTCCAAGGGAAGTAACACTGCAATGTCTTGTGGGAATTGTATGCATTATCGGTTTTCTTGAGTCAAGTATATTGTATGGACCAGCCGGTATTGTCGTTGTACTGGCTTTTGTTTCTTTGTAAGACGACTGCAATAGATTGAGGCATTTACCATTTACTTCACATATTCTCGACTCTGGATCACATGAATGGTAAATGCTTCATCATTTGCACTAATTGTAGCCGTTGACATTTACTATGAGGATTCTCCACAGTCTGATGTCGAATGGTTGTAATTAAATTTCACATTTCATCTGATAGTATGACCAAATATCAATGTCATTATGGAAATTTTGCTAATTTCATGTAAATTTCAGTTGTAATGAGATTTGTGCAAGGCCGCAGTCAAATACGGCTCTGACCGGATAAATGGCGCTTGTGTCTTTTGCACTCAATGTAGACCTAGATCAGCTTGCGCATCTGCGTAGTCAGAATCTGCGCTGTTCGCAATTCAGTTAAGTGAAAAATACCCGTCCAATTTCTAACAAACATTCACCATTCACAACCACATATATGACTAGAGAAATTGGGCTTATGGTATTTGCGACCAGTGTAGCCCCAGATCAGCCTGCGCATCCACGCAGTCTGATCAGGACCTGCACTGTTCGCCATTCAGTCAATGAAACACTCATACTGCTTCTTCTAACCTACAGTTTTGATCTATATCAGGCTTTAGGAGTGCGCCAGAAGATCAAAAGTTTGATGAATGTCCACAAATGGCATAATCACCATTTCTCCAGTGACACATTATAGGAATGAATGGCCTTTTTGTGGAATTTATCGGGGTATAAACTTGGAAAAGTCGCGGGAATACCGGACGAAGTGCTGGAATTATATATATGCAGTAACTGCTCACATGTGCCATCGTTGTATCATTGCAGACCAGATCTTATCGAGTATGACAAGCTGCAGAAGTCGAACGCGATGCATAACCTCAACAATGCCTTCACCGTGGCCGAGGACAAACTCTCCATTGCTCCCCTCCTCGATGCTGAAGGTAATCAACAACCCTCACTGTACTGTGAAATGCTACTTAATCCTGGTCCTCGTGGGTAAACCCGCATTTTCTTGTATGTGAGAATTGAGTCCGGTGATACCCATTATAAAAGTACCGGTAGTAGTAATATTAGTACTGATCATATTAACTCTTAGGGAGTGGAGGTAGGTGATTCTGGTGTGGTGAGGACCTGGCACGAGATCAGGTTATTCTAATTTCAAGGCTCAAAATCAGGACGTTTTATCATGTGAACTAATTTTCTTCACCGTCTCATTATTTGTACGAATGTCTTTCCTGAATGTTATTAAATTTCGCCATGTTCTGTTGGCAGACATCAACGTGGAGTTTCCAGATGAGAAGTCTATCATTACCTACGTAGTCACCTTCTACCACTACTTCTCCAAGATGAAGGCAGAGTCTGTACAGGGCAAACGTATTGGCCGGGTAGGTACTCCGTACAGGGCAAACGTATTGGCCGGGTGGGTACTCTGTACAGGGCAAACGTTTTGGCCGGGTGGGTACTCCATACAGGGCAAACGTTTTGGTCGGGTGGGTACTCCATACAGGGCAAACATGTTGGTCGGGTGAGTACTCCATACAGGGCAAACATATTGGTCGGGTGGATACTCCATACTCAACTTAAACATCAATGTGCATTTTCACATTGCTGGGAGTATTTATTAATATGTTATAACTTCTATTTCTTTCATCGAAACTTCTTAATATTTCATGCATGCATTCCTCTAAGGCTCTACTATCATGCTGTGACAAATCCCCGCTGATCTCGAGGTCAAGGTCACATACTTAGTCTCCTTACAAAACTTAACATCAGAGAAATCGGTTATAACTTCTATTTCCTTGCTCGGAACTGCTTCACATTTCACACACGCATTGCTCCAATGGACCTCTACTACCCTGTGACAAATTCATGTTCGTGCCGCCCCCGCTAAACCCAGAGTCAAAGTCACAAGCCCACTTACATATTTAGGGTTACCTGGGCCCACGCGGGGGGGTATTCCGTAAGCCTCGTTTACTGACCAATCTACTTTGTACTCCCACTTATGATAATTAATGCGTATTCACCTAAAACAAGTGCATAAAATAAGCACCTTATCTGGAGCGCTGGTACATGGCTCATTGCTTGTTATAAAACCACTCTGGGGACACACTAGTGGCCTATGAGAGACAACTGCTCTCTACTAACTATTTACTTGTAACCTTGGTCATGTCTGTATACCTGTCTTAAACTAAAAGGTGCCCCGTGGGAGATTTAACTGAAATTAGCTCAGAAATTTGGATTGTAAATCGGAAAGCATTTTTATCGACATATTTCTCGTGTTATTTCTAACAATATAAACATTTGGCTAAGTGTTTCAGTACTAGATAACCTACTTTATCTTAAATCCCATTTAATTAGTCAGTCAATACGTTGACTCATTCCATTGTGTTTATAGGTAATTGACAATACCCACACGCCTGTCATTGTCATTTACCCACAGACAAAAATGGAATTAAGTCTGATATATAATTGTATTCTTGCATGTTCGTGGCCAGTCGCCCAGAACAATTGTACATTTAATATGCATTCCCCGCCTGTATACTGTGGCCTTGAACAAAGGTAAAATCCCATTTAATCAATCTACATTGACTCGTTCCGTTTAATCTACAGGTAATTGACAATGCCCTGGACGCGGAACAGAGCGTGAACGAGTACCAGACGTTGACCTCTGACCTGCTGGAGTGGATCGAACAGACGATCATGATCCTGAACGACCGACAGTTCGCCAACTCACTGAGCGGTGTCCAGCAACAGCTGGCTGCATTCAGTGCCTACAGAACATCCGAGAAACCTCCCAAGTGAGTCGGAGCCAGGAGTATAAAACAAACTAAACTCGTCATAACAAGGCTTAACCCTTAGACCGCTACTCACAACAATTGTCGTCTGCTGTTGCTTTTATATCCTGCCTTATTTCTCAATAAAAACATGGTTTGACAGCAATGGAAACGATTCTGAAGTGCTGTCAAAGCATGTTGTAAATTATTCTAAAGTGCTGTCAAAGCATGTTTTTGATGATAAAAATGGAAAATAGAAAATAAACAGCAGACGACAAAAAAAATAAGATAGTGGTCCACAGCTCCAATTAAGGTGCGTAATTTGATCAACTTTGGGGGGGGGGATTTTGTTATTTATTTCTTCACCACAAATGGCAAGTTGGGAGTGCTTTAGAATCGTCTCATTCAGACGATTCTAAAGAACTCTCAACTTACCATTTTTGGTGAAGAACTAAGAAAAATACCTCGAATATTTGAGGCATCTTAACACATCTTAACTGGAGCTCTGGCGGTCTAAGGGTTTATAAAGAGTAGAATAGTTTGCGGTTCGTCCGGTTTGAGGGATTTGTTCATAGTCTACAGGACATCCGAGAAACCTCCCAAGTGAGTCCGATCTAGGAATATAATACAAACTGAGCGTAACACAACAAGGAGGTGCTGTAGCTTTAGAAGAAATAGAATACTTGCCTCTTCTAGTATGATGAGTTGGTTGATGGTCTAATCATAGAGCAATGGACTTCAAAACCGGAGTTACTGGGTTCAATCCCCGCCTCAGGTAAGAAAATTAGTTTCATAGTATTTCCATCCCACTAGTTTTTCAGAAGAAACTTTAATCTAAGGACCCGTCTCTAGATGACCTGTATCATCCGTCTCTATATGACCTCAGCTGCTGATTAGATGTTAAACACATTAACTTTCACCTGTTTTCATCGAGTACACCCTTAAATCGGCCCACATTATGGAGCCTACGCGCCCAATGCAGACCCAAACTAGCCTGTGCATTCGCATAGTCTGATCATGGTCTGCATGGTTTGCCATTTATTTTCCTTATTTCTTTCTGGAAGTATATGATGTTACCACTCATTTGAAGCGTCTCGCTGAGACGGTTCAAATGAATGGTAACATCATATACTTTTATTATGCCACCGGGTTTCGAAGAAACGGGTGGCATATAGTGTTTGGTCTGTCCGTCCGTCCGTCCGTCCGTCCGTCCGTCCGTCCGTCACACTTTTCCGTTAACCAATTTGTCACAGTTTCTCAAATATGCTGCAGGTGGCATCCGCGTTCGACAGACGCATTTCTTGTTGAGATACAAACAAAATAATCCAAATTTGGATAATGAACTGTATTTACCAGCCTAACGCTTGTTTACCCTTATTTCTCCCTCAGGTTTATCGAGAAGGGCAACCTGGAGATCATGCTGTTCACCCTGCAGAGCAAGATGCGCGCCAACAACCAGAAGCCCTACTTCCCCGTCGAGGGAAAACTCATCTCGGACATCAACAAGGCCTGGGACCAGTTGGAGAAATCCGAGCACGAGCGTGAACTCTCTCTACGTGAGGAACTAATTAGGTACGACATACACGATTTGCTTTCGCTTGTTCAATCCTTACCGTAGGCATGAAAAAAATATGTTTAATATTTCCGTCCCATTGGTTTTTTTAATGAGAATTGAAACCTGTCTCTAAACCTGTCTCTAGATGGGCATCTCCGTTGTTGGGACATTAAACCCTTCCACATTTCTACTTTAGAACAGGTTTACTCTGCTTAACCCACTTCATGTGGTCTACTGATTTTCAGGTATCAATATTTTCTAACATTTTTTTGCTATTTTCTTTATTTCTCGATAAAAGTTTCTGATGTTTACGACACTCGGAGATAGTTGGGCATCTGCTGAATACAAATTTGAAATTGGAGGTACAATGATAGGAGAAAGCAACTGGGGTTTTTTTATCGCAATTTTCGACTTAAAATTCAATTTATTTCCTACATTTTTGTTTTTCAGTTTATTTCAGGCTGATACTGTTTTCTGTTGAATAGGTTTCAATTCATCTTGTTACATGATACAGTTGATGCAAGTGTGGATAAGCGCTACAAAGATAGGTGTAAATATTATATTGAACAGTTCTTGAAGGTCGAACTGCCACGAAGGCTGTAATCAATATAGTGAATGTCTCCGAAGCTGACATGCAGCGCTGACAATCATTATTTATTGATAAACTCCAGACAAATGCCCATTTGTGATTACTGGACAAATGGGGCTTATGTCATTTGCGACCAGTGTCGACCCAGATCAGGTTCTGCACTGTTCGCCATTCAGTCAGTGAAGCACCTGCCATGTATGTACATGAATAACAATATAGGTTCTTTCCCGACTGCAGACAAAGATTAGTGCTTGATCAGCCATAAATGACATAATCCCCATTTGTCAAGGCTAAAGGCCTATTTCTCCTTCACCAGCGATCTCAATACTGCCACTCCATTTGCACAGACATACAATTTACACCTATCCTGTAGGCAAGATAGATTGGCAACTTCTTATACGTTGTTGCCAGCATAGACACCATTACCCAACTATTCTAACATTTGATCACAAAGATGTGTACTGTTTGTGTGTTGTCATTTGGCATTATTACTGTTATTTGATAAACGATGACAAAATGGGCTTATGATCATAGAGGTTAAAGCCTTAGGGCCCGTTTCACAAAACTTTGTACGACTAAAATGTTCGTAAGTGCAAATTTAGAATCGTCTGGAAATTTCAATTGATGGATTTACTTTTATTGAGCATAGGTGGCACATGCAGCCTATCCTTAATAAATGTAAATCCAACTAGAAAAAGTCGATGGCGCGCCATCGCAATATACCCACTTTCCCCAAATGCTAAGTCCGAAAGGGGGAGGTAATCCATGATGGAGGGTCGGATAAAAAATCCGAATTCACTTTGCGCATCAGCACATCAAAACGAAGCTACGAACCAAATATCAGACGCGTAGGTATTAAGGTGAAAAAGTTTTTCGACCTACGAGGAAAAATAGTGAAATTCTAAGTCCGAAAGGGGGAGATAATCCATGATGGAAGGTCCGATCAAAAATCGGAATTCACTTTGCACATCATAACGAAGCTACATATCAAATATCAGAAATGTAGGTATTAAGGTGAGAAAGTTTTTCGACTTACAATGAAAAATAGGGAAATTCTGTAGTCCGAAAGGGGGAGATAATCCATGATGGAGGGTCGGATCAAAAATCCGAATTCACTTTGCGCATCAGCACATCAAAACGAAGCTACGAACCAAATATCAGACGCGTAGGTATGAAGGTGAAAAAAGTTTTTCGAGTTAGTTACAAGGGAAAAAAAAAAAAAAAAAAAAAAAAAAAAAAAATGAGTTCCGAGTCCGAGATAATCCATGATGGAGGGTCGGATCAAAAATCCAAATTCACTTTGCGCATCTGCAACTGATAACGAAGCTACATACCAAATATCAGGCGCGTAGGTATGAAGGTGAAAAAGTTTTTTGAGTTACGAGAAAAAAATGGGAAATTCCGAGTCCGAAAGGGGGAGATAATCCATGATGGAGGGTCGGATCAAAAATCCAAATTCACTTTGCGCATCTGCACATGATAACGAAGCTACATACCAAATATCAGGCGCGTAGGTATGAAGGTGAAAAAGTTTTTCGAGTTACAAGAAACGTGACGGACGTACGGACGGACGTACGGACGTACGGACGTACGGACGTACGGACGGACGGACACCCGTGACGAAAACAATATACCCGTTTTTTTTTACAAAAAAAGTGGGTATAATAATTGTTTGCAAGTCAACATTGTTAATGTGAAATTTCCAGACTATCATATTTTTGCACTTACAAACATTTTAGTCGTACAAAGATTAGTGAAACGGCCCCCTGGACTTCAATACCGGTGGTAGTGGGTTCAATCTCTGCCCTAGGCATGAAAAGTTCCTTCATAGTATTTCAATCCCACTGGTCTTTATGGCCCCTATGCAATAGCAAGGGGGGCATATTGCGTTGCTCTTGAGGTTCTGTCCGTCCGTCCGTCAGTCCGTACGTCCGTCCGTGTACATTTACGTCAACAAATTTGTAAGAGTTTCTCCAGCATGTAATATTTTCAATATTACGCGAACGATTGCTTCAATTCTTAAACACTTGAATCACCTGAACATTTGTCACACACTCGCGCCACCATTAACAATACCATGACCTATGTCACCTTCAAAATGTCACTGAAACACAAAGGATTGCTTCAATATTTGGGCAATTGAATCACCTGAACATTTGTCACACACTCATGCCATCATTAACTTGATCATAACCTTTTTTTACCGTCACAAGGTCGCTGAAACACCAAGGGGGCATATCCATGTTTTACAAACATAATGTCTAGTTCAGATGAAACTTGAAACCAAGATCCCGTCTCTATATGACCTTAGCTGTTGCACAAAACTTAAACATTTATTTTTGCCTGATAAACTCTAACACGAGCTTTGTATCGTACAGACAGGAGAAGCTGGAGCAGCTGGCGGCGAGGTTCGACCGGAAGGCGGGCATGCGAGAGACGTGGCTCAGCGAGAACCAGCGCCTCGTGTCCCAGGACAACTTCGGCTACGACCTGGCCGCGGTGGAGGCCGCCACGAAGAAACACGAGGCCATCGAGACGGACATCAATGCGTACGAGGAGCGCGTGCAGGCCGTCGTGCAGGTGTGTGACGAGCTGGAGCAGGAGAACTACCACAACATAGACAGGATCATTGCTAGGTAAGATGGTGCTATATTGACCAGTAGCCCATTTCACACAATACTAGTAGCTAAGTGAAGTGACCTAATTTAGCTCTGCACTTTCAGGTAGTAATTTTCAATTTTTGTGTCACCCACGTCAGTGTAAAATGAGACAGCGGTCACAAATCCGGCATATGCGTTGTCGTCAACAATTTGCATGTATGTCCAAATGTTGCATATCTCCTGATATATGTTGATCGGTGGGCCTTTCTCTAAACTTTGTACGACTAAATGTTTGTAAGATCAAATTTAGGATCGTCTGGAAATTCCAATTGATGGATTTGCATTTATTGCAGCCTATGCTTAATAAATGTAAATCCAATAATTGTTTACAAGAAAGCATTGTTAATGTGAAATTATACAGACTATCATAATTTTACACTTGCAAATATTTTAGTTGTACAAAGTTTAGTGAAACAGCCCCCATATCTATAGCAAATTTTATCAATAGCTTCCTCACATTGGTGCACCCAGCGTTATTCTAGTGGCCTTGACTATCATGGGTGAGACACTCGCCGAGACACCACAACCATCAAGTGCAGGAGTGCCAAACCTATAGTTTTCACTCTGCCCCCTGATCCATTCCGAGTTTTGCTCCATTTTCGACTATGACAATCACATTTTTGCTTGTCCGGCGAACTACATCTACAGCTTTCAGCCGATAAGTAAGAGCCCTAATCAATCTGACTATGTATACATGTGTGTTACAGGAAGGATAACGTGCTGCGTCTCTGGAACTACTTGCTGGAACTGCTGAAGGCGCGGCGACTGCGCCTCGAACTCTCACTGCAGCTGCAGAAGATCTTCCAGGAGATGCTGTATATCCTCGACTGGATGGAGGAAATCAAGGTACCGTCCCGCCAGTTGCTCACTGCCACACAACTTATATGACACACACCATGTGATTTTGTACCTTCGGACATCTGCGTAATTTCATGAAATACGTTTACAAAATTTACAATATTTTCCATAAAAGGCGTCAACAAAATGTTCATGTACTCTGAAAATTTTGTCGACTTTTTACTTCATTTATGAAAAATAAAAGAAATAAAAAACGAGATTTTAGGCTTTTGTGAATTCTTCTAAGGAATGCTGGCAAGTAATCATACACCATGTTTTTGATAGAACTTCAAAGAGCTCTAAATGTATAACATGCCAATCATTTCTATTAACCCTTACACCTCTTATCTTAATTTTTTGTCGTCTGCTGTTTATTTTCTATTTTCCATTTTTATCATCGAAAACATGCTTTGACAGCACTAGAATAATTTACAACATGCTTTTTAGAATCATTTCCATCGGAAATGATTCTAAAGTGCTGTCAAACCATGTTTTTATTGAGAAATATGGCAAGATATAAAAGCAACAGCAGACGACAATTGTTGTGTGTAGCGGTCTAAGGGGTAAAACACTTAAGTTCATATTAAATGCACACAGTTGTATTGGATGCTGTTCAGACTCAACTGCACTATTTCTCGTCCGCTTCTCCAACCTTAGCGATCCAGACATTTGTTGCCTCCGAGTCAAGACTGCCATTTGTTTACATTTGCACCATTTAATTGTCCATGTTGACATGATGGAATGAGTTCTGCTGGCTTATCAGTTTAATTATACACTTCTGTCTGGGTCCCAGTCTGTCTCTCCCAGCGAGTATTTCACATTATCGATTATTTCACATTATCTCGGTAGTACAGGTACGCTATTTCCAGTCTGTCTCTCCCAGCGAGTATTTCACATTATCTCGGTAGTACAGGTACGCTATTTCCAGTCTGTCTCTCCCAGCGAGTATTTCACATTATCTCGGTGGTACAGGTACGCTATTTCCAGTCTGTCTCTCCCAGCGAGTATTTCACATTATCTCGGTGGTACAGGTACGCTATTTCCAGTCTGTCTCTCCCAGCGAGTATTTCACATTATCTCGGTGGTACAGGTACGCTATTTCCAGTCGTCTCTCCCATCGAGTATCACATTATCTCGGTGGTACAGGTACGCTATTTCCAGTCTGTCTCTCCCAGCGAGTATTTCACATTATCTCGGTGGTACAGGTACGCTATTTCCAGTCTGTCTCTCCCAGCGATATTTCATTATACTAGGTAGTACAGGTACGCTATTTCCAGTCTGTCTCTCCCAGCGAGTATTTCACATTATCTCGGTAGTACAGGTACGCTATTTCCAGTCTGTCTCTCCCAGCGAGTATTTCACATTATCTAGGTAGTACAGGTACGCTATTTCCAGTCTGTCTCTCCCAGCGAGTATTTCACATTATCTAGGTAGTACAGGTACGCTATTTCCAGTCTGTCTCTCCCAGCGAGTATTTCACATTATCTCGGTAGTACAGGTACGCTATTTCCAGTCTGTCTCTCTCAGCGAGTATTTCACATTATCTAGGTGGTACAGGTACGCTATTTCCAGTCTGTCTCTCCCAGCGAGTATTTCACATTATCTCGGTGGTACAGATACGCTATTTCCAGTCTGTCTCTCCCAGCGAGTATTTCACATTATCTCGGTGGTACAGGTACGCTATTTCCAGTCTGTCTCTCCCAGCGAGTATTTCACATTATCTAGGTAGTACAGGTACGCTATTTCCAGTCTGTCTCTCCCAGCGAGTATTTCACATTATCTAGGTGGTACAGGTACGCTATACCTCCTCAGTCTCTCCCATCGAGTATTTTTCACATTATTCAGGTAGTATCAGGTACGTACTATTTCCAGTCTGTCTCACCAGCGAGTATTTCACATTATCTAGGTAGTACAGGTACGCTATTTCCCAGTCCTGTCTCTCCCAGCGAGTATTTTCACATTATCTAGGTAGTACAGGTACGCTATTTCCAGTCTGTCTCTCCCAGCGAGTATTTCACATTATCTCGGTGGTACAGGTACGCTATTTCCAGTCTGTCTCTCCCAGCGAGTATTTCACATTATCTCGGTGGTACAGGTACGCTATTTCCAGTCTGTCTCTCCCAGCGAGTATTTCACATTATCTAGGTGGTACAGGTACGCTATTTCCAGTCTGTCTCTCCCAGCGAGTATTTCACATTATCGATTATTTCACATTATCTCGGTAGTACAGGTACGCTATTTCCAGTCTGTCTCTCCCAGCGAGTATTTCACATTATCTCGGTGGTACAGGTACGCTATTTCCAGTCTATCTCTCCCAGCGAGTATTTCACATTATCTCGGTGGTACAGGTACCGTACGCTATTTCCAGTCGTGCCATATGGGTTTTGATTCCAAGAATTGTTAATTTTGCAACCAATCCAACCGTCACAAAATCGTTTTCAGACTAGTCCATTTAAAGGGGTAATTTTGTTCTCAAAAATATGAAAATGTGAAAATTATTTGCAAAAGGTGCAGATCCTGATGAGATGGCTCGTTACGAGCCAGCTCATCTGGAACTGCACTATTTGCATAAACCGCTATAGACGGGCTTTCGGGTTCAAAAAGTTAACCGTAGTATTCCCGGCTTGTCGTAAAAGACAACTAAAATGGGATTGAGCTATGGGATTGTTTTGGCTGTGTTAAGTGTGCCTAGACACATTTAGTGTTGGTGATTACCACAATTTCCCTCGACACCAGCGCATACGTATACAAGGTCACTTGTACTTGGCCTCATTGGTAAACAAACATTAGTCGCCCATCAGTCAATAATTCCAGCACAAAAATATTTACACAATTCCCTAACATTTGATTGGCCCGTAGCAAGTCTCTGTCCAATATTTATATCCCAGTAAACTCCCACGCCGAACTACTTTCCGTAACCGTGAGTCGCAGTTAAAATAATTCTTAAGAAAACGGAAAATAAACACATTTTCTTGATGAATTTATTTCAAATGCTGAAATTATAAGGAATGAATGGCGTTTTTGTGGAATTTATCGGGGATATAAACTTGGAAAAGTCGCAGGAATACTGGACGAGGCCTTCGTCCAGTATTCCCACGACTTTTCCAAGTTTATACCCCGATAAATTCCACAAAAACGCCATTTATTCCTATAATAAACTAAAGCCATTACCATTAACCGTTGATTGAGTACAGCAATTCTCAGTATGTAACAGAAAATTGAAAGTTTACGTTTTATTAGTGCGCCTTTCGAAGAAAGGAGTGCTTATGGCATACCCTCGGCGTCGTAGTCAAGGGCCTGTCCGTCCATCCATCTTCAAAAATTAAAAAACTTAACGTGCCGTGACAAATCCACGACCCTCAGACCCTGTGCATTCCTAAACTTAACGTTCGGGGAAATTTGATATAATTTTGGTTTCCTTTCACCAAATGTTTTGATATTTCACACATGCCTTTCTTGAATGAGATTATCATGCTGTGACAAATCCACGACACTCAGACCCCCGCTAACCCAAGGTCAAGGTCACAGCCTTAGTGCTTTCATAAACTTAACGGAAATTTGTTATAAATTCTGGTCTCTTTCATCTCACTTCTTGATATTTTATACATCCCTTCCTCTAACGGTTCTCTTATCATCCCTGCCAAATCCATTACCCTAGGACCCCCGCTAACCCCATTGTCAAGGTCACAATCTTAGCACTTTTGCAAAATTAACATTGGGGGAAATTTCTTTTAATTTCTGTTTCCTTTCACACAGCTTCTTGATATTCATTAAACTAAAACACTAAAAATATGTGGTAGCTTATCGAAATGCAAAAAACACTGTTTCTCAATTTTGCATTTGCTGTCTTGGACTACCTATAATTGAGATTGAACGCTGCAATCTGCAACACTTCCTGTAAGCAAATGGATGCTATTGTTAATGTAAGCGGTGAAATTAGTTTTGTCTGAAGGCTGTATATCAGACCACTCTAGTAATGGACACAAACAAATCTTTATATTTGTCTCGTGTTTCAGTCTAGACTAGTAAATGGATATTTGAGCAAATACCTTCACTCGTCATTTCCCACCTTCTTGTACTACAGCAGGTGCCGTTTTACCAAACTTTGTACAACTAAAATGTTTGTAAGTGCAAATTTAAGATCGTCTGGAAATTTCAATTGATGGATTTACATTTAATGAGCATAGGCTGCATATGCAGCTTATGCTCAATAAATGTAAATCCAATAATTGTTTACAAGAAAACATTGTTAATGTGAAATTTACAGACTATCATAATTTTGCACTTACAAACATTTTAGTCGTACAAAGTTTAGTGAAACGGCCCCCTGGAGGATGGCATTTACATCTTATGATGAATCCATCCTTAGGGATTCATGTCTTATTGGTGATTCTTACAGGGATTCTCACCTGGGGCCAGTGGGTGGCAGGTGGGAGTATGCGATGGGTAATTTAACGATCGGGGTTCATCCTTGCTGGAATCCCGACTGGAGACCTGGTTTGGCTCTCACATACGTCTTTGGCATTTTGTATGTGACAGTTGAATCTGGTTATACCCCTTATGTGAGTATTACGATTATTCGTAATTCTATTTTAGGGGAAGGGGCCAAGTGACTTTGGTGTGGTATGGACCTGGCACCAAGTCAGATTATTCTAATTTCAGGGCTGATGAATATATTCTTTCTCGATGTAAATATTCCGTTCTCATTTTGAGATTTTCCCCCCAATGCAGCAGGTTAAAATGGGATCGAACCCGTTTGCCCGGTCTTACATGACCTTAGCTGTTGATAGGCCGTTAAACACCAATAAACAAACAAACAAACAAACACCTGGGGTCAACTGATCCCGGGGCCGGTTTCAATAAACTTTGTACTACTAGTACTATGAAGTTCTTAAGTGCAACACTAACATTGACAACAACGTTCAAATTAGCAGTCAATTTTGAGAAATATTTGGTGAATTTGTTCAATGCCCTGATATGTAGGTAATATATGAAAACATTAGTGAGCCATATTAAAATTTAAAAAATCTTCATACAAACTTTTTTATCGTAAGAAGTTTACTGAAACGACCCCCAGTTTAGTATGGGAGTCTGGCAACCAATCAGGATCCTGTCTTTCAGTGATGAAAGTTTTTACTGTAGTTTCAGTACTAGATGCATGGTACATCCCCACCCTCACCCCCCACCCCCACAACCATACAGGTGCATGCCCATCTGTATGTGACCTTGCTGTTGAACGACGGAAAGCCTCAATTAATCAATCACTGTATTGCAGGCGCGACTTATGTCTGAAGATTTCGGTAAGCACCTGATGGGCGTCGATGACCTGCTACAGAAACACACGATCATGGAGTCGGACATCCACGTCCTCGGCGAACGCATCAAGACGGTCAACCTTCAGGCCACCAAGTTTGTCGATGGAGACTTCTCTGAAGTCGGAGGTACGATGCTGTTTCAATATAACTGCCCACACTGTTGAATATTATGGACCTTGATCAGACTTGCTTCATGTGCTGGCTTGTCCAAACTGCGCCTGGTGATCTATATATTTTCTTCTCATTTTTTTCAATTCATTAAAAGAAATAATATAAATTTAATTTATGAAATAGAAAAATGCAACCTATTTCCTGTGTTGTGTATAATGTGTCTGTTATTGGTTGCTGCTGAGTTGTCTGGTGTGACACACACAAAACTAATTGTGACTGAGGAAGTGGGGCTTATGGCATTTGCAACCAGTGTAGATCCAGATCAGCTTGTGCATCCGCATCAGTCTATCGCAGGACTGTGCTAGAAGATCAGAAGATATTCTGGTCATAAATCCCATAAGCCATTAACCCGACCGTAGCTGTTGACAGGCCATTACTTGCGATTAAAACTGCCAATGCATAGCATGTTACCTGATAAACTTTACTTCATGTCATCCCCCAGGTTACCGTCCATGTGACCTTGAACGAACTGATCAGGGACTATTTCAATGCCGACTGTATGACAATTGGTTATCAATAAGCGTGTATTTGGTCAAAGCATATCGAGTTACCCGATGAAATAATCCATCTCCTCCCCCAGGCTACCGGCCGAGTGACCCTGAACTGATCAAGGACCGTATTTCGACGCTGGAGAACGCGTATGACGAGCTGCGGCAGCTGGCAGAGGACCGGAAGTCGCGGCTGAACGAGTCGCGCCGCCTCTGGCAGTTCTACTGGGACATGGCAGACGAGGAGCAGTGGATCCGGGAGAAGGAGCAGCTCATGTCTGCCCCCGACCTCGGCCACGACCTCACTTCCGTGCACCTCCTCCTCAGCAAGCAAAAGGTGAGACGCTCAGTAGTTCACACTAGTGCAAACGTACTGGCCCTCACACAGATAAGCTTTGTGTCTGAAGAGTATTGTACCCCCTGATTTCAAATTAAATGCGTATTTTATTTTTACAAATGGATTATTGACTTTCTTCATTATTAAATAAGGAACAAATGATCAAAACCATTCACTTATTTGAGTGTATTATTACTTATTCACTTAATTACTTAATTTACTTGTTTGCTTTTGTACACTGTTTGCTTTTTGCAGCTCAACCAAGTAAATTTTCAACTTTATTACAATATTTCCACTACTAAATTTGAAAATTTGAGTATTTTCACATTGCTGCGAGTATTTTGTACTCGTACCGTTGATAACCAATGCGTAATCAGCTCAATATGTTAGTAAAATACGCCAATACGCACCTTATCTGGAGCTCTGCTCACAGTTTCAAATATTTAGAAATGTGACATATATGAATAACTTGGAAACGACAATGTTTGTTTGCTATCTTCGAAGGGTTTAGTAATGGTATTCTATGCCAACCATTCATTATCCAATTAGCTGATGCAGACTTATTGCCCAGCACACTTTTGTGATTTATCTTCTTCTAAAGTTTAAATACTCGCTTGCAAAATGTCTATTGTGTAATTAGTATTTATCTTGGCTTGTTTCTTTAATGCATTTCATGCTGAGGATATTCCATTTTGGTTGGGGTTTCTTTAAATTTGCTTAGAAGTATATGTCACGACCACCGTTTGAACCGTCGAGACGGTTCAAATGAATGGTCGCAACATATACTTTCATTGAGAAATAACAAAAATAAAATATTTAAAAAATATCATACCCGTAAAAGTGTGTTCTGCATGTAATGGGTTAATACCATGTGGATGTCAGTCGGTAGCTCCGCATTGACTACGATACGATGTATTATAATTATAGGCTATGGAGGATGAGATGACGGCGCGACACACCCACCTACAGTCCGTACTACAGATCGGTAATGATCTGATCTCGGCAGGCAATTTCGGGGCGGACAAGATCCAACAGCGCATCGACGAGATCAACGAGCAGTGGGAGAGCCTCATTGACCTGGCCGCCTTCAGGAAGAAACGGCTCAACGAGGCCGTTGACTTCTACCAGGTACTGAACCCACACAGCTGTCATTCAGAGAAAACCAGGCTAGTGCCGTTTGATATCAAGTTTACCAGGCTCGGTTGGGAAACAGTAGGAATTCCTCTGCTTAACGAGGAATTCCTACTGTTTCCGAGCCGAGCCTGGTAAACTTGATATTAACAGACTGTTTATCAGGTAGCGTTTTATGCTAGCTTATAATCAAATATAATATAGACGTCTCGCCAATACACTCATGTCATTCGGTAATGTCATGTGACATTGTTCGAAATCGAAATGTCAGTTTTCAATTCGTTGTAACTCGGATATTCATATCCGTTCAATCAATGCCAGATACAACAAAACTTGCTACATGATAAAATGTAGGCATACACTGGATTATGTGTGCTGCCCAATTAGTAAACAGATCTTACAGCAACCACAACAATTGTAGATACTGATCATCCCATTCCTCTTCTATTGTCACTTCTAATCCTCTTGCTGATGGTAGTATGTGTGCTGCAGTTCCTGAATGGCAAGCAGTGTAATTTGATATCTCTGTTGTCATGTTAAAAGACTATTTGGATCTATTATCACCTTATCCCCCCTTTCTCACCACCCTGTTCTGGATTATTTTAACAGATCATGAGAACAGTGCAACCAGTGTAAATATTTTTTTTCTGAAAAACTCTTTGAAATTTCCTAATGAAATGTACCATACTTGACGGTTTGTGTGTCCTACATTTACCAGTTTTTCGCGGATGCGGATGATGTGGACACGTGGATGCACGACACACTGCGGCTGGTGTCCAGTGAGGATGTTGGTCGTGACGAGGCCAGCGTCACTTCACTCATCAAGAAACACAAGGTATGCTAGCCGTCTCACGACTTGAGTTCAGCTGTACATCACTGTTTGTGAGTTGGATACTTTATAGCACTATCCCAACCAGTATTATTTGGCTTCATTTGTCCACAAACGTGTACTCTCGAGGTTTTACAAACAAAATGTTCTATAATCATGTCACATACACTCTTAACCCTTTCAACACCACAGACCTCTATAGAGACAATATTTGCAAACAGTGCAGATCCAGATGAGCCGGCTCGTAACGAGCCGTCTCATCAGGATCTCCACTGTTTGTTAATAATTTTAAACGTCGTACAGATTACCCTTTTAGAAAAATGGGATAATTTGAATGAACAAAATTAATGAAATAGCGTGAAACATTGGCATGGAACATCCTATTAAGTTACTTGGTGTTGAAAGGGTTAATCATCAGCGATTGGCGTTAATATATGCATAAGGAATCCAATCACACACATAGTTTGATGTATATGCTGCATTATTCCTTCAAATTAGCACTTGTCCAGATCCAAAATTCACTCACCTATACCAGCGGGCGAGTGTATTGTCGTGGCCTGATAAGTATCTGTAAGTTAACATAACACACATATTCAATTAATTCCTTCATAATATACATATACTCGTAGTGATTCTTAACATGAGAATTAATGTAATACCAGAACCTGGGTCCGTGTTTATAAAACTTTTAAGAGCGCGAGATTCGGCCAATCAACAATCGAGCTAACATGTTTAGATGATTTAATACAATTGCTTGTATCTCCCCATGTAGGATGTGACGGAGGAGCTGAAGAACTACCAGGGTGTGATGGAGGCGCTCCACGAACAGGCAGCCAACCTCGGTGACCAGGTACACACTGCGATAAACATACTCCACAATTTACACACTGTGATGTACGCACAGAGATATATACCCATCAATATAGCAATACAGTACTGCCCCTTTAAAATGTGGTCAGGTGGAGCCACTAGATGGCACCACGATATATCCGGGTCGCATTATATCCATATCCATTTTTGTCCCGCCTGCTTTAGCAGAAGCGGGACATAGGCATAGCTTTTCCGGCGGCGGCGGTCAACATTTCACTTTAAGTTTTTGCGTTTAACTCAGTTTCCAGAAAACTATAACTACTACGACCTCCATACTTGGTATACATCAACACTGTGGTGTAACCATCTCACACAGAGGGAGCCCATGTGACCTTGACCTAGTTTTCATGGTTCATTGACCTACTTTTCACATGCATTCAACGTTAAGTTTTTGCGTTTAGCTCAGTTTCTAAAACTTAACGCTCAGGTTAATTCATTGTAACTTCTGTTTCCCTCAATGGAATGCTTTAATATTCCATACATGCATTTGTAACAACATCCCGCATCATTCTACAGAAAGCCCATGGTGCCCGCTAACCCCAAAGGTCAAGGTCGCTGACTTAGAAATTTCCGTATTTGGAAAAGTTAATGCTCAGTTTATGCTTTAATATTCCATACATGCATTTGTAACAACATCCTGCATCATTCTACAGAAAGCCCATGGTGCCCGCTAACCCCAAAGGTCAAGGTCAACGAATTAGAAATTTTCTGTGTTTGCAAAAGTTAACGCTCAGTTTATGCTTTAATATTCCATACATGCATTTGTAACAACATCCCGCATCATTCTACAGAAAGCCCATGGTGCCCGCAAACCCCAAAGGTCAAGGTCGCTGACTTAGAAATTTCCGTGTCAAAGTTAATGCTCAGTTTTAACACTCAGTTTATGCTTTACTATGCCATACATGCATTTGTAACAACATCCCGCATCATTCTACAGACAGCCCATGGTGCTCACTAACCCCAAGGTTATTACAAGCTCCTTATGTACTATCAAACTGTGCCAGGCGGGACATCTTGCTCCGCGGAGCTCTTGTGGTATATAAAACTTTCCTTTTGGACTTTGTTCATCTTTCTGCATATTCATTTTATGCACTGTAAATCTTACATATAGTCTTGCCCCTGACCTCTTGTTTGTTCTCCCTAAATGATAGTCTTCTGTGTCAATTGACCTCTACTTATATACGTGCAATACATTCCCCTGCCAGGACCGTGAGTCGGAGTCTGTCCAGACGCGATTGGGCAGTATTGACAGGCGCTACCAGGAACTGCTGGAGCTGGCCAAGCTGAGGAAACAGCGCCTGCTCGACGCCCTGTCTCTCTACAAGCTCTTCAACGAGGCCGACGCAGTCGAGACCTGGATAGACGAAAAGGTAGGCGGGCTAGGCATGGTCATGTGGCTGGTGGTCTACTGTCGGTCGGATACATGACATATTGCATTGATGAAAAACTGTGTTTGTTACATCATAGAACAAGTTTCTTGTAGGATACAGGGTTTATTGCAGTGATGAAAGCCTGGAATGAACATCATTGATTATAGCACCGTTTATGACCTGTCGCATCTGAGACACGCCATGTGATTTTGTACTTTTACAAAATTTACAATATTTTTGATAAATGGCATCAAAAGTTGACAAAATTTTCAGAGTACATGCGGAATTTCCGAGTACATGTACTCTGAAAATTTTGTCAGCTTTTTACTTTATTTATGAAAAATATTGTAAACTTTGTAAAAGTATTTAATGAAATTACGCAGATGTCCGAAGGTAAAAAATCACATGGCGTGTCTCATATATGACCTGGATGTAAAGCCCCAGTTAATGAATCTGTGAGCTGTGGTGGCTTGACTTCTTTGGTGTCTGGTTGGTCTTCTGTTTGAGCATTAAATCTGCCACCAGATCACAAAATGTCTCGTTTAAAATGAAATTTATAATTTAGATGTAATCCCAGAACAACATGTGCATCTACAAATTTGCTAAATTAGTTGATCTGCAGTGATTTGAAAGGTCCTTTTGCCGCCCGAAAAGAAGAGTAATATACTTTCTGTATCCATATAAGATGTATGTAAACAGTAAAGCCCAGTCTCTCATTGTGACTCGTACTACATTTGTCATTATTTGCATGATGCCAGGAGAAACTGCTGACGACGATGTTGATCACGGACGACATCGAGGAACTGGCCATTATGAGGCATCGTTTCGAGAGCTTTGAACACGAGATGAACGCAAACGCCTCGAAGGTGGCCGTCGTCAACCAATTGGCACGGCAACTGTTGCTAGTGGAGCACCCGAACGCCCAGGAAGTCATACAGCGCCAGAACGACCTCAACTCCAGGTGAGCATGTACTCAATTCTCGCACTCGATCACTAGTAGTTTCATTGATTGACCTTGACTTCAGGCTCCATAATTATACCCCCCCCACCCCACCCCACCCCCCCCCCCCCCCCACCCCCCCGCAACTTAACAATTGTAAATTTTCTTTTAACTTCTCTTTCCCTTTGCGGAAATCTTTCATATTTTACCCACCCCTTCTCTGACACTCATACATCATTTTGCAACAAACCTACGACCCCTATTTATGCCAGGGCTCAAGGTCACAGACTTATAAACTGACAAATCTAGTTAGGGCTGTTCCAGTAAAACATACATGGAAGACGCCACTTTTGAATTTGGGTAACCTACCATAGATGCAAATTAATGTATTTGACACCCACCCATAGATGCGATGTCCCTGGGAAACCACCTACCCATATATGCAATTTAAATTAACACATTATTTTATGAATGTAATTCTCCGGGACACGTAATTTGCGTCTTTGTAACAAAAACTCACGCACAATGTGATGTATCAGGAGCCGTAGCTGCATTGAACACGTGAATCGCCGAATTTTTTGCCTATTTGTATATCAAAATCGTGTTAAATTTGTAACACGACTATTGTCAGAAATCGTGTTAAATTTGCGATTCTTTCCCAAATTAGACCCAAAATGGACGATTTTTTTATGGACGCATAGTCTCCTTTTATCTCACGATGTGAATGTGCAGCTGTTCACGTTTGCACATTTCGTAAATTAATCCGAGCAAACTGGGAATAACATCAATTATTGGTCCCAGTAACAAAGCAGTGCTAATTGTTATGTGCTCGATTTCATTTTTCCGGCATGCGTTCACGCTCACCATTGGTGGAATATTAATTAGGTGTAAAGGCTGACCAATCGGAGATCGCGTATCAGTGGCGCAGATTAACTCGACCCAGATTAACTAAATTGTTACAGCACTGCCCACGCCCCCGGCGCATGTACATAAATGTGTACGTGACAACTGGCCTTGTTTCGCTACGTCATAATTGAGCCAGTGCATGAGATAATCAACTTTATTATATAACTGAGATTTTCGCCGAGAATGATTTGACTTTTTTCTGCAAATATATCGGAAAGTTGATAACATTTTCAGAGCAAATGCGTAATAATTACTAATTTAATATTCATCAACATTCGATATCGTTTACAGAAAATGTACACTATTATCAGATTCATCTTCGTCGAAAATTTCACGTGATAAGTGATTACCTCAACTCGTCGGGCAAAACATGTCTATACAGGTCTGTGGTGTTGAAAGGGTTAAAACTCTGTGCGTACTCAAACCCACAGGTGGAATAGTCGGACGTGTGACACAAAGAAAATGACCATTACAAAAATATCCATTACCCCACCCACTTGGTCTCGTTCTATTATTAACGTTATGTACAGTACGATACCAGGTGGTGGGATAATGGGATTTTTTTAATAGGCATTTATTTTGGTGTCATAGGTCCGAGTCTTCCACCTGTGCTCACCATATGAGTAAACACAGATTGCAACGCACGAGCTTGTCACGTGACGTTGCAGCTGATGGACATGTTTTTATTTTTTCGTGGAGGTTTCATTATGCGGGTGTAACGATACAGTCTGTATGTGCCCCAGGTGATGGCCAATAGTCCATACACGAGCGTCTACTCTATAATTGGCGAAGGTGCGATAATAATACAATACACCACCAGCGTGCATTTAATTACGTTGTCCATATTCTGGGACGTGATATTCCTGAGGAATGCCGCGTTATGAATACAAATCGTCGCGATACCAGCACGCATTTAATTATGATGTGCATATTCTGGGACGTTATATTCCTGAGGAACTCCGCACTACGAATACAATTCGCCGCGAATGGCCGCGTTATATACGTTAGACATCAATTCTCTAATATACGCCGCCTATACATATATCCCGCTATACGAACCACTCCATGTTGACCTGAAAAACAGACACTCACCAGTCTGACAGCCAACCACGCATAGAAGTTATTTTCGGACAAGCACACCCACCCATGTATGCAATTTAAAGAAACAGACACCCTGGCATATATTTTCTTTAAACTGCCGTCTTGGGGGTGCGGGTATGTTTTAATGGAACAGCCCTTATCCAATGTTCCAAGCTCTGTTTTTATACTCGAAATTAGGGTTTCATTGGCCGAGATCGAGCACAAATACTACAAATTTTTAAAACATGCTCCGAAAAATGAATAATCGCATGCCAGGAATAAATTATCATTTGAAGCATAAAGAATGACTAGGTTATATTCTGAATATACACGTTGAACATTGAAAACTATATAAAGTTGCTCAGACAGCTATCCAAAAATTGCTACATATGTATGTGCCTGTCCTATTGGAAACCCCATATGTAGTTGTTGACCTTGCTGTTGGAGCTTACTTCAATGAATCAATCTGTTGGTGAAACTGATGTAATGTATGTAGACACACTATATGACCCATAGATAGGATCTACCCTGTGTCATTGCAGCTGGAACAACCTGCGTGAGCGTGTAGATGCCAAACGTGACGAGATAGATCTCGCTCACGGTATCCAGAACTTCAACATTGAATGCAATGAAACCATCGTAAGTACAGTTTTATTAGATAGAAGTTAGGAATGGGCTGTGGCGTAGGGGTAGAATACAGGGGGCCGTTTCACTAAACTTCGTACAAATAAAATGTTCACAAGTGCAAAATTATGATAGTCTGTACTTTTCACATTAACAATGTTTTCTTGTAAAGAATTATTGGATTTACATTTATTGAGCATAGGCTGCATATGCAGCCTTATGCAGCCTATGCTCAATAACTGTAAATTCATCAATTGAAATTTCCAGACGATCTTAAATTTGCGCTTACGAACATTTTAGTCGTACAAAATTTAGTTAAAATACTGAAGATTGTACGTTCAAAAACTACCATAGGGCTTGAAAAATGCATTCATAGCATTTCCATCCTACTGGTCTGTTGGATGACTGAGATCCCGTTCCTATATGACCTTAGCTGTTGCTGGGACGTCAAACAAAGAAGTTATTTGTTGTGAATTTATAATTAAAAGCATTAAATATTTGTATTTCATCATTGCTGGACTGGCATCGGTGTACATATGTGGAATTTGAAGGGTTTTCTGTCACCGTTATATAAGACGAGACGCGTGATATGGTACACATGTGCGATTTTTCATGAAATTAAATTGTTAGAATTAGAATGAAACGGTAATCATCAATTATGCAGGTTTGCTAAGGGTTACCAAAAATTCCCATTCTGATATATTCATATTTAATCTACCTAGAAATCCCCTGTGTGTTAATGAGGTAATACAATCTGTTATCAGAGCTGGATCCATGAGAAGACGAAGATCATTGAGTCAACGGAGGAGCTGGGTAACGACCTGACGGGCGTGATGACGTTACAGCGCCGACTCAGTGGCATGGAGCGCGATCTCGCAGCCATACAGGCTAAGGTGCGTTATCTGTTGCTGGGATAACTATACCCCTGTGCCATAAATATGGAATTGTTGGTCGTTTAGCGCAATCTGTAACCCCAATGCGACCCCGGGTTCGATCCTCGGTAGGGGCAGTATATGAGATGGTATGGTGGTCGCCAGATTGGACAAGTGGGTTTCCTCCGGGTGCTCCAGTTTCCTCCCACGTTAATGACCGCCCTTACGCCTTCATCCATGCCAACGAAAGCATTTGTATAAGTGCTGTCGCGCTTGTTTGTAATCGTTGTAAAATAAATATAGTTTACTTATGTTTTAACTAGGAATACATTTTCTACTCCCATATACATAACTTCAATGCAAAACGGACATTGATTTATAGCAAATAAAAAAATAAATCTTTTTCTCAATTTTTAAGAAATTTGGTGATATAAATGGCAATAGAATAAAGTTTCCAGTGATGTATTGGATTTTAATTCTGTCAGTCAGACAGTGAAATGTCGCAATGGAGTGTGCCCCCACCATGTCACGTATCCGTAATCGAGTGTGCCCCACCATTTCACTTGTTACCACTGAGCATTCTCCCACCATGTCAGATGTAACCAAGCAAGTGTACACACATGTCACAAATGGAGTATACCACCACATGTCACCATCGAGCGTGCCTGTTGTAGCTGGAGAACCTGCAGGGCGAGGCAGAGAAGTTGGAGGACGAGAAACCAGACGAGGCTGAGGCGATCCGCGAGAAGATCGCCGAGATCAACAACGTCTGGGTCGACCTCAAGGACATGGTTAGTTGACACGAATCTTGCAGCTTGTCTCGGCTTGTACACACAATGTATTCTTGGGCCATCTGTATGTGGCATCATTGTTTAATGAATCGTAACTAATAGCTGAAATTCCACCAAACGGACTACTTTGGCTTTATGTCTATTTTGTTCTGCAAATTTGCAAAGTTGTATGATCACAGTTGGGATGTCAGCTCAGGGTAGCTGTACATATAATGATGTATTGCTTTTAAATTGTTGTTCATAGCCTGAACTCCTGAACTCAAATGTTTACCTCTCCCAATATGCATGATGTTCATGTTATGTCAGTTGAAACCATGGTATGAGTAACTAGCTAGATTGTACCAAACTGCCTGTTTTTATACGCCTACTTAACCATTTGTCATAATCTAGCTGGTCCTGGTTCTGCCTTGTATGTTGAAAAGGTGTGTAATCTTTCTATAGGAATATATTTATCCTTGTGTTTATATATTGATGTGTGTACACCATTATGTTTATCCCTCGTCCTCAGTTGAAGGACCGCGACGAGAAGTTGGGCGAGGCCGGAGAACTTCAACGTTTCCTTGGCAACCTGGACCACTTCCAGCAGTGGTTGTCAACGACGCAGACCAACGTGGCGTCGGAGGACATACCGAACTCGCTGTCGGACGCCGAGCGCCTTCTGAACCAGCACCAGCTGATCAAGGACGAGATAGACGCGTACAGCCCGGAGTACGCCAAGATGAAGGAGTTCGGGGAGCGCGTCACAGAGGGGCAGTCTGACCCCCAGTACATGTTCCTCGGTCAGGTTAGTCTGACGGCTGTTTGTAGTGAGGGAATAGTCTGTAGAATTAATCAATTACATGCTTGTGGTATACAGTTTTTGTTATTGTGTAAAAATATCATTTGTCTTCTTTATGAACGTAAGTATACGTTGTGACCACTCATTTGAACCGTCTCGAGGCGGTTCAAATGAGTGATCACAACATATACTTGGGAGGAGAAATAAGTAAAATGGCAAAAAAATTATTTGAATGTTTATACAGTCGCACCTGTACTTACGGCCACCTGTATTAAGCGTCTCCCTCCGTTAAGCGGCCATTTTATTCCCCCCCAATGAAAATTACTCTAAAATGCACCTGTATTAAGCGTGAACCTGTCTAACGCGGCCAACGGACAGGCAAAATCGTCCATTTTGCCTCGAAATCCTCGTTTTAGCGGCCATTCTCGGCAAAATATCGGAAATTCTAAAAAAAAAGCTGGGACCAAATTCGTTCAGATAATCCCCATTTCCCACCCAGTGACCTAAATCTCGCTAATTGCAGGCCTGCCAAACTGTTTACAATACCATTTCAATTTGTTTTATGACACCCGATTGTTGTTTGACCAAATTTTCATCACATCATTACGCGATTCACTAAAATCATGCCTACCCGCTGTGACAATAAAAGTCATGGGTCGATAGTTTCAATAATTCCCCTAGCCAAACATTGCTTCTGGCTACTATAATTGTCAGTTCAAAACACGTGTTATTCTCGTGGCCGAGTTATTTATACAGTACAGCCAATCGCTGGTAAGTATGTGATTGTGTACCTATTAGAAGATGTGAAATTTTTTAGGAAATATCTTTACAGAATCTGTCATATTTTCTGTAAATGATGATGGAAGCTGACAAAATTTACATACAAGTGCAAATGGTACATGGATTCCTCATTTGCTGTGCAAATACCGTCAACTTTCAACATCATATAAAGAAAATATCATAAAATGTGTAAATATTTTTCATGAGATATTGCACATCTTATTACCGGTAGGTACAAAATCACATGGCTTATTTGTCACCATGACAGAATAAGCAATATTTTCCTTAAGTCTGCATTGTTCAGAAATTGTCATTATCTTTCAAAGCCACATACAGAAAACATGGTTGGTTATCAAAATAATTCTAAACTTTTCATATACATGTACAAGTGTGAAGACATAAAACCTCATGGTGGTCCAATGTAAATCTTTATCAAGGCATAGTAGTCGCCAATAAATGAACAATGACCAAACTTACTTTAGGAGTTTGTGGAAAAAAATAACTCACAGGTTTTAATGAAGGAATATATGTAGCTGACACTAAATTAACAAAGGCATCGTTATCACTAAGCTAATCCCCTCGCTGGCAGCCTTGATAATAATAAAAAGAATTTATGCCTTACAAACAAGTTGAACATAAATCCTCAGTGATCTTGACCGTGGGCGGTCGGACGTGGGTCGTATGCAAAACAAAGCATCATCTCTAGACATACATTGTGATGCTATATCTCCTTTTGCCTATCGGCAAGGGGATAATAATGGCCAAACTTACTTGGGGAGGTTGTGCAGGGGTATCATTCTGAAACAGGCCATAACTGCCCGCTTTCTCTGAGTGGACACCACCTTACGCCAAACACTCTTATGGCCAGCCGTCGGGTGCTCCACCTAGTGTGGAAATAAATGGTCAATTAAACAATATACTGAGCATATACTCAATTTCATGCAAGAAATCAGGAAGTTTGATTGGCCGAGACTGAGCTGTGCTAAGTCTCGGCCAATCTAACTGCCACCTGATTTCAAGCACAATGCAAAAAGTTGTACAAATTTATGTATTTGTTTCATCTGTAACACACTGACTATCAATGGAGACATTTATGTATTTGTTTCATCTGTAACACAGTGACTATCAATGGAGGCATTTATGTATTTGTTTCATCTGTAACACACTGACTATCAATGGAGACATTTATGTATTTGTTTCATCTGTAACACAGTGGCTATCAATGGAGACATTTATGTATTTGTTTCATCCGTAACACAGTGGCTATCAATGGAGGCATTTATGTATTTGTTTCATCTGTAACACACTGACTATCAATGGAGACATTTATGTATTTGCTTCATCCGTAACACACTGGCTATCAATGGAGACATTTATGTATTTGTTTCATCTGTAACACATTGACTATCAATGGAGACATTTATGTATTTGTTTCATCCGTAACACACTGGCTATCAATGGAGACATTTATGTATTTGTTTCATCCGTAACACACTGACTATCAATGGAGACATTTATGTATTTGTTTCATCTGTAACACACTGGCTATCAATGGAGACATTTATGTATTTGTTTCATCCATAACACAGTGGCTATCAATGGAGACATTTATGTACAGTCGCACCTGTACTTACGGCCACCTGTATTAAGCGTCTCCCTCCGTTAAGCGGCCATTTTATTTCCCCCCAATGAAAATTACTCTAAAATGCACCTGTATTAAGCGTGAACCTGTCTAACGCGGCCAACGGACAGGCAAAATCGTCCATGTTGCCTCGAAATCCTCGTTTTAGCGGCCATTCTCGGCAAAATATCGGAAATTCTAAAAAAAAAGCTGGGACCAAATTCGTTCAGATAATCCCCATTTCCCACCCAGTGACCTATATCTCGCTAATTGCAGGCCTGCCAAACTGTTTACAATACCATTTCAATTTGTTTTATGACACCCGATTGTTTGACCAAATTTTCATCACATCATTACGCGATTCACTAAAATCATGCCTACCCGCTGTGACAATAAAAGTCAAGGGTCGATAGTTTCAATAATTCCCCTAGCCAAACATTGCTTCTGGCTACTATAAATTGTCAGTTCAAAACACGTGTTATTCTCGTGGCCGAGTTATTTATACAGTACAGCCAATCGCTGGTAAGTAAAGGCAGCCCTTAGTGGCATGATTGACAGGTTACTGTGGCGAAAGACGTCGGCAATATATCTATCAGCGATTGATCATGAACCCGCTATAGTTAACTCCCTCCGAATACTCTCAACCAGACAAACAAACACATGCAAACACGCGTTTATTTCAACCAAATATGGCTAACTGTATTGTCAGAAAACATGAAAAAGTCTGTAAATATCACGGACAATTTCGGCGATTTGTACCTACGTAGTTTCGTCCTTTTGAACTTTTTCCAATCGATGTTAACGTAACCCGATTTTTATGATAATTCAGTTTGGTATTAACTAAATATACAGAATTTATGCACATCCAAGTTATAAATGATATTTTAAGGGAATTTAAACGGATTAATTTGCATGCATCATAATGTGCAAGTTATAGCGAGCGTGGCATGGGGACTGCTGTTATAAGCCGAGCTATGCTGACCGTGGGCCGTTGCCTAACTACATACGCCAGACAAACTGGTGATTTTCGGACGAACTGGTACATCTTGTAACAACAAACACGCGAGTTGACCCATCAAATTATTAAACGTTCCGTTTGATAATCCATTCTATTGTGCATATTGTATTTACATTATCCAGTAGCGGATTCGGGGGGGGGGGGGCTTCAGAAATCCCGATTTTTCTTCTCTTTTTTTTTTTTTTTTTTTTTTTTTTTTTTTTATTATTACACAAAGACGCATTTTGTGTTTGGCATTTCTAATTGACATAGGCGCCGCTTAGATCAATGAGTATTCGAAATTAAAGTAAACACTGTATATCATGATGTACATATGAACTTAAGACAAGTTTGACTGTACATTAATTGTACATATAAATCTATATGGAACAAGTTATAAGTCGGTCCAAGATGAACCTCCATTAAGCACCCACCTGTGTTAAGCAAGCAATTTTGGACTTTCCCATGGCCGCTTGCTTAAGACAAGTTTGACTGTACTTGTATAGAAGTATTTCACATGTAACAAGTCTGTACTGAGTAACAATGTCACTTGCATTAAAAATTGCAGCGACTGAGCGCCCTGGACGACGGGTGGGAGGAGTTACTGAAGATGTGGGACAACCGACAACAGGGTTTGTCACAGAGCCTCAACCTACAGGTGAGTTGTGGCCCTGACCCGTAACATAATAAAACATAGTTTTAGGCAATATAAATTCAAATTTATGCCCCGGTTAATAAAGCCGACCTGTGGTGATCTTTTTGTCACCACTTTGCAATTATCAACTTTAAAGAAGGCATAAAAGCACACCTTCAGCTTTGTGGATGTGCTCTTAGAAAGCGTTTTTTTTTTTGTACTAGATTTGCTGCCTGTTATTCATTTATTCATAGGAACTATTTTTTTGCGCGATTTATTTTTTGCCTAAACGATAGATGAGCGTTATACACCGGTGCACAGTATGCACTGTGAAATTCAGTCGCTACCATCCATATTTTCATTATGTGGCCAACTCAAGCGGCCCCTGTGCCCAAGGTCAAGATCAAATGATATGCGTTTGCGTTAATAGTTGTTGTTTTTTTGCTTTCAATGTTTTTGAGGGGTACAACTATCAGTGTTGCCGATTTCTTGCTGACATCATTGGTATTATTAATTTGAGATAGACATTTGAGGTAAGACATAGAATAGTTTTGCTTCCTTCTTGATACAGGCCTGTATAGCGGTATTGGCAGAAAGTGTAGATCCAGATAAGCCGGCTCGTGACGAGCCATCTCATCAGTATCTACACTTTTTGCAAGCAATTTTTCATATTTTTGAGAACAAAAACACCTGCTTATCATCAGTGGATTAGTCTGAAAATTAGTTTATGGTGATTGGATTGGTCAGAAAATTAACATATCAAAATTCATTCCAGGGGTGAAAGGGTTAAATTATTAGGATTGCACCTGTTACATAAAAGGGTATGAAATTTCTGTGGTAGAAGTGTGGCAGAGTTGCCTATTCTTTCTGTCGGAGTTGTCTGCTGTTAACGACATTGTTGTTTGAAGGACACAAAACCCCACAAATCAGTCAGTTAATCTGTCAGTCCATGAACTAGTTGATTGATCAATTGGTAGGTTGGTCAGTGTATTAGTCTGTTCATATGTCTGGATGAATTCACCTTATGGCCAGTGCGATCAGTGTAGACACAGGTCAGCCTGCGCAGTCTGATCAGGGTCTACAATGTTCGCAAGGTGGTCAGTGTAAATTGTTATAAACAGTGTACAAGTCCGTGTAACGTTTCATAAACAATGTACAAGTAGATCTTTTGTATAACTGAAAGAGTACTATCGGATGCAGAGCTAGACTTGCCACAAATGCCATAAACCTGATTTCCCCAGTCTCACAATTATAAATGATACCATTTCCATGTCAGATGTTCCTGCGAGATGCGAAGCAGGGTGAGGTGTTACTCAACCAGCAGGAAACCTTCCTGTCCAAGGAGGATGTTCCCGTAAGTATCGCAGCTTCTTTAGAGCTCCAGATAAGGTGTGTATTGGCGTATATTACGCACTAATTTTAGCCTAATACGCATTGATTATCAAATGTGGGATTACAAAATACTCACAGCAATTTGAAAATGTGCATAGATTTTCCAAATGAGTAGTGGAAGTACTGTAATAAAGTTGAAAATTTACTTAGTTGAACTGCAACAAGCAAGTATTTGCCTTTTGCAGCTCAAGTAAGTAAATTTTCAACTGCATTACAGTATAAATAAGTGAATAAGTAGTAATACACTAAACTAAGTGAATGTTTAAATTTGTTTTATAATTTGATCATTTGTTCTCTATTTAATAATGAAGAAAATCAAGAATCCATTTGCAAAAATAAAAATTGAAATCAGGGGGTGCAATGCTCTTTAGACACAGAGCTTATCTGGAGCTCTGCTTCTTGTATCAATACCATCTTTCTCTGTGTTGCCACTTCATTGTGGAATATGACTAGTTGTCTTCATCTGTTCAATTTGTCCTTTATGAACGGTATATTCTTTTGTTTTTTCAGCACTATTTAATTCCATATCCTGTCGAAATCTGTTTTCTCTGCAAATGAGGCAATTGTTGGGATGGTATGCACAGCTTAGCGATAAATTGATTTGCCGGCCGTTTCACTAAACTTCGTACAACTGAAATGTTTGTAAAAGTGCAAAAAAATATGATAGTCTGTAAATTTCACATTATCAATGTTTTCCTGTAAACAATTATTGGATTTACATATATTGAGCATAGGCTGCATTTTGCTCCCTCAAAGTATACTTTGCTAGGAAAGTATACTTTGCAATTTTGATGAAATCGGCTACAGGATTGGGTCTTCAGGGCTTATGTAATTTTATTGCTGAATGTGCAGATGCATTCCCATCTGTGTATGACCTTCCTGTTGAAGGTACGTAAAATTCCAATCAATCAATCTTCGCAAATTTAAGAAAAAAGTAAGGAACTGATGACAATACTATATCACTTTTATATGAGCATCAGCCATAGCTATTCAATCCATGACATGACTGCAGTTATATCCCGTTACAAATATTTACAAAATTTACAATATTTTCTGTAGATGACGTAAAAAGTTGATGCAATATGCTGAGAAAATTGCTATGACAATTTTGTCGACTTTCAGTGTCATTTACAGAAAATATCACAGTTTCTGTAAACAAAAATCATGAACAATGAAACAATTTCTTGGGTACAATATCACCTGGCTCGTCTCATATTTGAATCTTGACTGCACAGGCATGATGTATATATTTTCGCTCGTCAATGCCATAATTAAGTCTCAATACTGTTATTTGATCACGATATTGAGAATTTCAGCTTGTAATAATTCCAGCACAAAACTATTTACACAATTCCCTAACATTTGATTGGCCCGTAGCAAGTCTGTCCAAAATTTATATCCCAGTAAACTCCCATGCCGAACTACTTTCCGTAACCGTGAGGCGCAGTTAAAATAATTCTTAAGAAAACGGAAAATAAACACATTTTCTTGATGAATTTATTTCAAATGCTGGAATTATAAGGAATGAATGGCCTTTTTGTGGAATGTATCGGGGATATAAACTTGGAAAAGTCGCGGGAATACTGGACGAGGCCTTCCGGCCTTCGTCCAGTATTCCCGCGACTTTTCCAAGTTTATACCCCGGTAAATTCCACAAAAAGGCCATTCATTCCTATAATATACGTCATAGAAATTGGCAGTATGCTGAAAGTTACATTGAAAGTTGATTATTTTAGATCAACCCATGCTTCCATGAAATATTATACAACTGCTATTGTCATACCGCAGATAAGTTTCTCGGCTTTCGATTGACTAGCTTGCCTGGTCATATATATTATATGACCTGCCAAGGCCGTTGAACATAGAGAAATTGCGATTCCCCTCCGGCGCCTCGCGTCCAATGAAGACACATTTTGAAAGCGTCTAGCGATTGCGAATTGTATTCCTCACTAAACACAATAAAACCCCGAATTGATCAATACAAGTAACAAATTGTACACTCAAAACCAGTCTTTATTGTTTATTTTTCCATAAATATTTCGCTCATCAAAATATGAGCGAAAAATTAGCCAAAATAACGAAAATTGCTTTTCAAATCTCAACACGCTTGCCTTCGTGACACGGCTATATTTAGGTCACAAACTATGGGTTCCACGCACGAAACCGCGGCGTAGCAATGACAGCGAATGTTTGGGAACCAGTCGCATTATTCTAGAGGCGCCAAAGGGAGAGCAGATCGATAGAGCAGTGGAACATAAATTAAATTACACGATATAAAAAAACTGTCATAAAGTCGTTTTCGATGGATTTCTTACTCCATATTTAGTTGGTTTTCGTTGAATAAAAAAACAAAATGTTCATTTACGCCTTTATATTAAGACTGACGGTAGAAAATCGAATCTTGGATTATTTTTCTTCCTGAAAAAACACAAAGATCAAAAGAAGAGATATGTTTATACGGCCAAATACAGGATCTGCGGTATGACAAATACGTTATTGTGATTCTACACAGGCTATATGGTGTAATATTGCCCGTCTGAAGGTATGTTCACCCTCGGCGATACCTCCAGACGGGCAATATTACACCATATAGCCTGTGTAGAATCACAATAACTTATAATGTTATTTATTGAAAGTACAGTCGAGCACCAGTATCTCGAAGTCGAAGGGAGATCGTATTTTAGTCGAGATAGGACTAGGTTCGAGATACCGAGGAAGTGACATGGTCAAATACTTTTGCAAAAAAATATCAAATCATGTTACCCATCACATCACGAGTAAAACAATAAAGGAATAATTAAACAAAACATGTGTTGCTTTTATTATTTTATATACCAGTTAAATGACAAACAACAATATGAACATTACATACATTATATACATGTATTCAATAGACAATATGTCACTCACTAACAAGGAAATAAAGTTGTGTTTACATAATGAGTAACATATAATACAAGAAACAGAAAAGTACATGTTTTAAACGAAACGAAATTGACACCGTCACTCGCAGTCAGGTCTCGTGAAGAAGTCCTTGATTGTCCCTTGCTTCGTACACTGGCGTCTATACAGCTGTGTGAAGAATGCCGTGGACTTTGACAGGGCGTTAAGAATGTCACGTGGCACGTCATGATATGCTTATTGAATCGTGTCAAACACTCAAACAAATCGAGGTGGACCAATTAAGCAAACAACCCGAGGCAGGTGTGAATTTATTTTGTTTCGTTTGATAATAGGTTTTGAAAATTAGTGTTAACCAAATTGATCTTGGCAGCCAGGCGCTTAGGTGGTTTACCCAAGCGTTTATGTGATCGAGATAGCGAAGTGATTTTTAACATATTTTTATACGAAGGGGACAGAATGAACAGTCGAGATAGAGAACATGTTCGAGATAGCCGAGGAAATTTACATTAAACAAATAAGGATATAATTTGGGACGTTAGCGAATCATCGAGATAGGGGATACCATCAAGATACTGATGTTCGAGGTACTGGTGCTCGACTGTATCAACAATTTAACGTTTATGATTGTCCCGTCTATGTGTACTGATGGTGTTCTGATTTTCGTCCGGCCTCGGAAGGTGGTGGATGAGGTGGGTGCTGTAATTGGCGTCATTCGTCACTGTTGTACGCCGCTCAAGTCACGTTAAGGGAGAAAAACTTCATACATTGGAATCGTGCAGATAAAATATTGTTTGAAAATAAGTGAAGATGCAATATAATGAACTAGTTTCTAAGCATTACAGAATTCATTTTGGGTAAAACCTTTGTTTTTCGATATAGTCTTCAAAGGTTTTCCTTGTCGGTGCTTCAAGGTCTGTATTTTTGTTGGTGTGTCAATTACATTCTACTGTCTGTTTCACGAAACCTGCCCAAATATTACGGCTATATAAACAATGCAAAAACAATATTTTTTTCGATAATATTAAATGAAAGAAAAATTTAAGAATGAGGCTAATTTATTTCGTGAAATTTGATCCAATAATGATTTTATTGCGAAAAAACAATTTTCCCATGTTAAATCCCTCTATAAATAAAAAGAAGGCTCATTCTTAAATTTTTACAAAATTTAATATTATCCAAAAAAATAATTGTTTTTGCATTGTTTATGTGACTGTAAAATTTGGGCAGCTTTCATGAAACAGAAATAGTTTGTATCTGCTTGTACCTTTTTGTTGAACAAACTCAAACCGACACTCGATTGCTAGTTCGTAAATGTGGGCCACACAAATGAATAACTCGCTAACAAATAAAAAACATACTTAAAATCCCTTAACATGACTTGCTGTGCTTTTACGTGGAAGAACACTGCAGTAATGATCACTATGCCAAATATTTGCAGCTTACAAAGTCCATATACTTTTGGCAATATTATTTCACCGGACAATCTGCGTTTGGGTAGCCAGTAGGCAATATGTACTTCAGGACAAGTGCAGAATGATCAAGATCTACACTGGTCCGTTTTGTTTGCCGGCCACCCCTTTCTGCTTGAACTTGTCTTCATCTATTGGTTGTTGATAAATTGGCCATGTTAATGATCACCACTGGAAAATGTTGACAAATGAATATTTAACGCTTTAAATCCGAAAGCCCGCTATAGCAGTTTATTTCAAACAGTGCAGATCCAGATGAGCCGCCGTCTCATCAGGATCTGCACTTTTTGAAAGTCATTTTCATATTTTTGAGAACAAAAAACACCCCCTTTTCATAAATGGACTAGTCTGAAAATCATTTTGTGACAGTGGGATTGGCTGAAAATCCATTCCAGTTATTTCGGGGTGAAAGAGTTATAAAGTCAATCATTTTACATCAGAGCCTTTATCGGAGCCTTTGGCAGCAGCCGTTTTACATTTTCCAAGTCCGTGTCACCAGACACATTAACCTGCCAGATTATCAGGAATATTGCTTTGCTGTGTATTAATCAGGTCTTATTTTCAGCTGTTTTCACTTCAAGATGTTAAATATTCATCATGTAGTTTTCACATAATCCATTTCATACATTGTATTGTGTCTGTTTCACTGCGTATTGGATGTTTTTATAGGGAACATACTTATGGTGTAATCGACAGCACAGATTATGGTGATTCTGTATTTGTGTAATTTATATTTACACACATATACCAATGATCATGGTTAGAAAAACTGACAGAAACGCGTGAAAATAACATTATTATATTACATCTGCCTTTCATACCACAACTGCAATATAAGTTTATCAATGTATTGGAGTAAATGCCATATAGATTTTTCAACTCGCACTGTCCATTAAATTATTGCATATTTTCCCTTTCTGCAGCTCATTTTTGCATTACTATATGTGACTCCTGTACAATTCGATCAGGGTCTTCAATATGTGCCATCCAGTCGATGAAGCATACTTTAACCCTTTTTGGGCTATAAATAGTTAAAAAATAGCATACAAACATTCATTATATTTTCATTTAGTTCTCACTGTAAATATCATGACTGTCTATTAATTTCATAAAATTGCGTCCAAGACATATTTACGGAGAGAAATAACCACTCCTAATTTGTTGGCTGTTATATTCACCGCTAGCATGCAGTTAAGAGTTAGATAGCATCACTTCCAATCTGGAGGTTCTGGGTTTAAACCTCGTCTTAGGCATAAAAAAATACTTTCATAGCGGGGCTCCAGATAAGGAATTAGTAATTGAGTATTGTCACTCCATCATTTCTGAAGCAATTGGGTATTTCAAAATTTTAATTCGGTAAAATGAAATCACACTACTGTTTACACATCAACAGGCAGTAATTATTGAACAGCTTGCCTCGAAATGAAAACATGTCTTGGCATTTCATTAGAATTGTCTCCTTGGAGACAATTCTAATGAAATTCCAAGATGTGTTTTCTTGTAAAATAAGAAAAATATGCTATAGTTGTGGTCTGTTTATTGTTTTCTGCAGCATGATAAAGGTACCATAAATTTGTTATTGGCAATTTTAATTGGGTATTTAAGCAATTACGCAGCTTATCTGTCCCACTGGTCTTTCAGATCAGATGAGACGTGAAACCAGCTGTGTTGTCCCTAAATGACCTTAGCAGTTGCTGGGATTTTAAACCCATTCACTTTCATTATCTTGTCATCCATCAGTTGGGAGTAGACCACATTGTGTGTCCATCATGTGTGCGTGGTCATGTGTGTCTGACACGTCTTGTTCTGTGTGCAGAGTTCCATCGGGCTCCTTGACAGTGATACCAAGGTAACGCCATTGTGCCATCGTCGCCTGCATGTCTTGTCTGTGTCGGTGAGGGAATGTCAGCGTCTTGTTACGTCCCTTTCATTTTAAGTTTTAGTTCACAGATGTCGTTTTGTAGCAAAAAGATTACACTAAAATGTTTTTAGCACACTATTAACCCTTACAATGCGAGGAACGTAAACAGTCGTCTGCTGTTGGTTTATATTTTGTCTTCTTTCTCAATGATGTGCCAGTACATTAGAATCATTTGGAAATGATTCTAAAGTGTTGTCAAAGCATGTTTTTGATGAGAAAAATGGATAATGGAAAATAAACAGCAGACGAAAAAAAAAATCAGCAGTGTAAGGGTTAAACTATTTTTCTTTGGAGTTGACTGTATACAATATTACATTCTGACCATTATAAAACCTATTGTCATTCATATTTTAAATTGTGTCTGGTGTTGTATTGAAAACATACTATTTGGCTGGTGGAGGTATACACATTTTTAGCTCACCTGAGCGAAGCTCATGTGAGCTATTGTTACCGCAATGTGTCCGTCGTCCGTCCGTCCGTCCGTGAACATTTTCAAACATCTTCTCGGTAACCATTGGGCCTATAGTCACCAAACTTCATGGCCATGGTCCTTAGGTAGGGGGATTACAAAATTGTTAAAATGACGTTGTTACGTAATACGTCTAAAAATAGCACAAATTCTTCAAAAATCTTCTTCTCAAGAACCGCTAACCGGATTTCAACAAAACTTGGTAGGAATGATCGATGTACAATGCTCTTTCAAAGTTGTTAAAATGGTGACCCCGGGGTCAAAAATGGGCGTGGCCCGTGGGGTCAAATTGGGGTCAAATTGAGGCGATCACTCTGGTGCATTTTTTGTCGAAATCGGATAGTTATGTCATCCAAGATGGCCACCGAAAGGTCAAAAGGTCGTTCTTTTATTAGAGATTTCAAAATTCTTCTTCACATGAATCGCTTGGCCCATGGTAGCCAAACTTAAAAGTTATGTTCCATGGGTGAAGCCTTTTCAGATTTGTTAAAATGGAGGTCATCGCTAATCCAAGATGGCCACCATCTAAAATTAGCATAAATTCTTAAAAAATATTCTTATTAAATTTTCTCATGAAACGCCAGCCGGATTTCAACGAAACTTGGTAGCAATGATCGATGTACAATGCTCTTTCAAATTTGTTAAAATGGTGACCCCGGGGTCAAAAATGGGCGTGGCCCGTGGGGTCAAATTGGGGTCAAATTTTATTTTTGACCGAATATGGTCATGTCTATCAAAGCGAAGGTATCAAAGAGGCGATCGCTCTGGTACATTATTTGTCGAAATTGGATGGTGATGTCATCCAAGATGGCCGCCAAAAGGTCAAAAGGTTGTTCTTTTATTAGAGATTTCAAAATTCTTCTTCACATGAACCGCTTGGCCCATGGTAGCCAAACTTAAAAGTTATGTTCCATGGGTGAAGCCTTTTCAGATTTGTTAAAATGGAGGTCATCGCTAATCCAAGATGGCCGCCATCTAAAATTAGCATAAATTCTTAAAAAATATTCTTATTAAATTTTCTCATGAAACGCCAGCCGGATTTCAACGAAACTTGGTAGCAATGATTGATGTACAATGCTCTTTCAAATTTGTTAAAATGGTGACTCCGGGGTCAAAAATGGGCGTGGCCCGTGGGGTCAAATTGGGGTCAAATTTTATTTTTGACCGAATATGGTCATGTCTATATCAAAGCGAAGGTATCAAAGAGGCGATCGCTCTGGTACATTATTTGTCGAAATTGGATGGTGATGTCATCCAAGATGGCCACCAAAAGGTCAAAAGGTTGTTCTTTTATTAGAGGTTTCAAAATTCTTCTTCACACGAACTGCTTGGCCCATGGTGGCCAAACTTCACAGTTATGGTCCATGGGTGAAGCCTTTTCAGATTTGTTAAAACGGAAGTTGTCGCTAATCCAAGATGGCCACCGTCTGAAAATAGCACACAGTCTTAAAAAATCTTCTCATGAACCGCCAGCCGGAATTCGACGAAACTTGGTAGGAATGATCGACATAGAATGCTCTTTCAAAGGTGTTAAAATGGTGACCCCGGGGTCAAAAATGGGCGTGGCCCGTGGGGTCAAATTTTATTTTTGACCAAATATGCTTATGTCATATATCAAATTGAAGGTATCGATGAGGCGATTGATCTGGTGCAAAATATGTCGGAATCGGATAATTATGTCATCCATGATGGCCTGCAAAAGGTCCATTTATTCGAGATTTTGAACATCTTTTTCTCAGGAACCACATGGCCGATGCTGGCCAAACTTCATAGTAAGTTAAGATCCTTGGGTGAAGCATTTTCAGATTTGGTAAAATGAGTCATCGCTTAATCCAAGATGACCGCCATCTAAAAATAAACACATATGAACTCCATGTCACATTCTCCTCTGGTGTTCATGGATGGAGTCAGGTGAGCGAATTAGGGCCATCATGGCCCTCTCGTTTTCATATCTACTTGAAATATATCGACATAGATCAGTCTTCAGCTGAAAATCACTTCAAAATGTTTGAGACGACACTTGATGATGCAATCGAGTTGTATGAACAGTGTTCAAATAGACGTGCATGTTTCGTTTCATTAACCAGTCTTGTGTACTTGTTGTTGAATGACTAGACATGTTGTTTCATTTAGGACGTGTCACCGCACCATAGATAGTCTAGGGATGTGTAGTTAGTCTTCAGACTTCACACAGGGATGGAAATAGAGAATAGTAGGTTAGTGCCGTGAATGGGAAAAAATATCTGGCAAGGCTTAGGAAACGGGATGGGCTCTGCTCTCTGCTCTCTGCTCTCTGCTCTCTGCTCTCTGTTCTCTGCTCTCTGCTCTCTGCTCTCTGCTCTGCTCATCCCGTTTCCATGCCGCGCCAGATATTTTTTCCCATTCACGGCACTAACCTACTATTCTATTTATCCCGTTGACACCTACAAATGGCTTTAAAATGCAAACAAAATAACCCCAGTCACCGCACACAGTGATTAGGTTGTATTGACAGGATATCAAAAATGTTTCACGGCACATACACACTGTGTTGACGGGATAAATTCACTATTTTGACTAGTTGCTTAACCTGCTATAATAAATCACAACTAATCTTTTAATGTCTGAACATTAGCTTCAAAAGTTTGGCACTGGATGCATATTTCCAACCCTGTTCATGTATATAGATGGTAGTAATATTTCTATGTCTTATGATCTTACAGACAGATATAACTTGCTTTCATTTTCATTACAATTATTATGCATTTCAGTTCTAATTCTGCTTTTCATGAACTTGTGTTTCAGAATAGCTGTGTTGTAATGATAGTCAGTGCTATTGATGTTATGTTGTAATTAGTTTATTTATTTAGCTTGCCTTTGCAGAAACTACAGTCAGCATAGGTGGCTTTCAGTAATGTTGTGCATCATTGGGTGCTCAGTTACTTTACTGTATATAACAGATCTCCAGATACGTTTTGTATCTAAAGAGTATTATACGCCAAGATTTCAATTTCAATGCGTGTTTTACTTTTACAAATGTATGATTGATTTTCTTCCTTCTAAGATAGGGAACACATGATAAAAAAATAAAAAAATTACTTATTTGAGCTGCAGCTGAGCTAAGTAAATTTTCAACTTCATTACAGTATTTTCACTACTCCATATGAAAATCAATGCGTATTTGCACATTGCTCAGAGTATTTTGTGCTCCCATTTTTGATAATTAATGCGTACTCTGCTAACGCAAGTGCGTAAAATATGCCAATACGCACCTTATCTGGAGCTCTGTATAATATATGAACAAGCCATGCGATTTTGTACCTTCTGACAACTGCGTTATTTCATAAAATACATTTACAAAATTTCACAAATTTTCCATAAATGAAGTCAAAAGTTGACAAATATTTCAGAGTACATGCGGAATCATCCGCATGTACTCTGAAATTTGCGTCAACTTCTGTAAATATTTTTCATGAAATATCGCATATGTCCGTAGGTACAAAATCGCATGGCCCGTCTCGTTTGGTCTGAACAGTTTATTTGCTTTGGATGCAATTGATCTTCACATGCATGCTTTATAACTTACAAAGTTGTAAATGTGGCTGTGAAAGGAGAAATATTTATGGAATTTGTCACCAGTGTAGCTGCTGATCAAATAGGACACTCTTGTAGACTGATAATGATTCATATTGCTTATTAGAAACATGGCGGGTGTTGTATTGATGGAATGGCAAACAGTGCAGGTCTGGATTTACACTATTTGCAAAACCCATAAACCACATTTCTCCAGTCACAGCCGCAAATGAGCCAGTATGTTAAAATCCTAATCGCATCTCTGTTATTGTTCAAAACTTATTATGTTATTAATATGCAAAAATGATACACAAATAAAATGACATGAATAAATAATATAAGTGGAATGGAATTAATGTTTTCCTTGTGTGACATTGTTACCAAACGAGGATGTCATAATTAAATGCAAATATACTCCCCATCTAATGTGAGAACTATAATGAACATGTTTTTTATGCCCCCTCCGGTCTCTGTAGAGCCAGGCGGCATATAGTGTTTTGACTGTCTGTCCATCCGTGTGTGTGTCTGCATGTCCGGTTAAGAAGTTTGCCACAGTTTCTTCTATCTGCAACCGGGGGCATTTGTGTTTTACGAAACACCTGTTTTATATACTTATTTTACTTAGTATAATAATTCCTTGTTTACATGTATAAGGCATTGTGTGAATATTCATTACCGTATTAACCCTAAATATTCGGAAAAAATTTGCTTTATATATATGGGTTTCCCAAAGCAAATTGTATCCAAATTCATTGTTATTGTGATTAAACCAGTACTGCCATACTAAGCATAACTATTGGCATGCTCACTGATTCGGGAACACTACATATTTTATGTGTTTCTCCAATCAAATAGTGTCCGAATATTTAGGGTTATTACCGTGTATCGACTTGGCCCATTTTTTAAACTGACCCCCTACAATCAACATGTGATGTTATACTCATTGTCCACATGTGTATTTTCCAGAACACACTGGAGGCTGCGGAGAATCTGATCAAGAAACATGAGGCGTTCATCACGACAATGGACGCCAACGATGAGAAGATCAATGCTGTCCTCTCGTTCGCTAACCGTCTCATTGACGACACGCACTACGCCGCGGATAAGGTGCACACAAAGGCTGAAAACATTAATGAAAGGTAGAGTATTTCAACAATGGGTCTTGGCTTTAACCTTTAGACCGCTACACACAACAATTGTCGTCTGCTGTTGCTTTTATATCTTGCCTTATATATATCAATAAAAACATGGTTTGACAGCACTTCAGAATCATTTCCATTGGAAATGATTCTAAAGTGCTGTCAAAGCATGTTGTAAATTATTATAAAGTGCTGTCAAAGCATGTTTTTGATGATAAAAATGGAAAATAAACAGCAGACGACAAAAAAAATAAGATAACGGTCTAAGGGTTACATGACTTTCCGAGGTTTTCAGTCAATAAAGAATCAATGTAATCACAATGCACTTATTTTCAGCTTGTCACTAAGTTTGGGCTTTCAGTTGGTCATTGAAGATTGTAGGTTGAATCCCCCCGCTTTATGCATGAAAAATAAAAACGTTCATAGTACATGTAGTTCCATCCCATGGGACTTATGGGTGAGACGTGAAACCTAGGCCCTGTCTCTATAGGACCTCAGCAGCCAATTTCATCAAAATTGCAAAGTATACTTGTCTAGCAAAGTATACTTTGAGGGAGTACTCATTTATTTTTCCCCGAAATGCATTGTCATATAGAACTAACGACTGCATATATTTGATGATTAAAAGTATGCAGAATTATTATACTGAATTTATTACATTATCACTGCCAAAATGGCTGTGATAATGTAATAAATTCAGTATAATAAAAATTAATACATTTATCCTTAAATTCAAGATTTCTCCCTCAAAGTACACTTTGCTAGATAAGTATACTTTGCAATGTTGATGAAATAGGCTACAGATGTTGCTGGGACACTAAACCCTTTTACTTTGACTTTTGGATGATAACTTGAAATGTGTGACCATATATTGGCCGTTATATACTGACCCTGTCGTCTTTGCCTTGCCCAGGAGGAACAGTAACCGACAGCGTGCAGCAGAACAGTTGGAGCGACTGAAGGACCAACTCCTGCTGCAACAGTTTCTCCAGGAATGTGACGAGGTACGACGCCCGATGATGCTCTTATATGGCTTTCATACGTGGCTGTGACTGGAGAAATGGGGCTTATGGCATTTATGACCAGTGCAGCTCCGGATCACATGGCACACGCCTGTTAGCAATCTATATTGCTTGTTAGAAGCAGGGCGAGTGTTGATGGAATGGCGAACAGTGCAGATCATGATCAGACAGTATGCGCATGCTGATCTGGATCTACACTGGTCGCAAACCCCATATGCCCTATTTCTCCTGTCAGACACATTCATACCTTTACACCCCTGGGGCCCGTTTCACTGACTAAGATGTTCGTATGTACAAATTTAGGGTCGTCCGGAAATTTCAATTGATGGATTTACATTTATTGAGCATAGGCTGCATATGCAGCATATGCTCAATAAATGGGTTTGCTGCATATGCAGCCTATGCTCAATAAATGTAAATCCAATAATTGTTTACACGAAAACATTGCTAATGTCTAATTTACAGACTATCATAATTTTGCACATACAAACATTTTAGTTGTACGAAGTTTAGTGAAACGGCCCCCTGGAGTAGATTATTTGTGTAATGTTCACTACAGACATTTTCTTGCTCATTTTCTGACTATTCCATTAACCAGAAAAGGTGGGTAATTTTGTGAAAATCCAAAAGTAAATTGGCACTAGTCCTGACAAAAAATAACTAAGAAAATAAGGCAAGTATTCATTTACACGCAATTAACTCTTTTAGCACTATACCTCTTCTAATAATTGCCAACTGTTCCGATCCTGATGAGACCCCTCATAAGGAGACGGCTCATCTGGATCTACACTTGTTGCAAGTGATTGCTTTGTGGTCTGTAGTGTTAAAAGGTTTAATGTACGGTCTTGAGAATAGTAAAGCATAAAGATCTAGTTGTGATATGTTACTTGCACATTTTTATGCCACCGGGTTTCGAAGAAACGGGTGGCATATAGTGTTTGGACCGTCCGTCTGTCTGTCCGTCCGTCCGTCACACTTTTCGGTTAACCACTTTGTCACAGTTTCTCAAATTTCGGTTGACCGCTTTGTCAGTTTCTTAAATATGCTGCAGGTGGCATCCGCGTTCGACAGACACATTTCTTGTTTTGTATGGGTTTGTCTCCAACTGTAAAATTCTCATTTATTCATTATATGGCTGTATAAGGTGATGTTAGAATATCTATCTGTGACAAGAGAAGGTATTACAACTGTACCGGTGTTTTGTAGCTGCGCGACTGGTTGAACGACAAGATGGCAGTCGCCCAAGACGAGACGTACCGAGACGCGAAGAATCTCCACAGTAAATACATTCGCCACCAGGCCTTCGACAAGGAAATTGACGCGAACAAAGACAGGCTTCTCCGGCTACAACAGGTATAGAAATGCTCTACCTATTCATACCATTCTCAAACATCGGATGTATTTTCTGATTATCAGGTTGATTAGTGGTATAGCCAGGCTGGGGGAGGGGGGGTGTAGCGAAGAGGGTGTGCAAGGGGAACGAACGCATCCCCTAAACTCTGGACGGGTGTGTATGATTACTGTAACTTCCATTTTTCTGAGGGAAATAACTACAATACATGTGACAATTATAGCTTTAAAATCCCTCTAAATGAAGATATTGTAATGTAGAAATCAGTTGGTTTTTTTGGGGGGAAGGATACTCTCCACATATTGTAATGTAGAAATCAGTTGTTTTTTATGGGGGAAGGATACTCTCCACACCCCTTTCTAAATTTAGTCCACAATTCGCACTCCCTCTGAATGAACACTGTATATGGTCACCTAAATACAATAATAATAGCTTTGTGTTGGTTAGACATAACATTTTACGATTTGTGTGTCTCTGCACTATTCATGTAGCTGTAGCTTACTGTAGCTCGTTGGTATTGATATATATGAACATTTTAAATGTTCTTCCTTTTGGCATTTATTTTAAACCTTTGAATAATACTAATACATGTTAGCTGTTGATAGACTGTTAAACGCCAATAAACAAACATAGAAACTTGTTTGTTTTTTTGAGAATAGGGGAAAAAGCATAAGATGGGAATGGGTCGGCATATCAGCCCTTAAAGCAGTCAAACCTGCACCCTGACTATAACTGTCCCATGTATACAGGCCGGCGAGCAGCTGATGGAGGAGAAGCCGGAGACGCGGGAACAGATCGAACCGATCCTGCGCCACCTGAACACAAGCTGGGAGGACCTTAAGAACCAGACCAAGAACAAGGAGGAGAAACTGTTCGAGAACAAGCGCGCGGTTGTTGTCGAGCAGAGCTGTGACGACATCGATGGCTGGATCACGCAGCTCGAGTCACAGGTCGTACAAGCGGAGCAGGCCAAGGATCTCACCACCGTCAACCTGCTCATGCAGAAACAGAACGTGAGTATATCTGGGTCCGTGGATCTTTCCTAAGCATGTGGTCCTCTTTTTATACTCGTAAAATCAAACTGCCTAATTTAGAGTATAAATTTCGAGAATGTTGTCAGACGGGTTTATAAGCACAGATGGTGACCGTGAATATATTTGACTGTTTGACGACTAAATGCTATCAGTGACCCATTTTAGTGGAATACGGAAGTGATTGTGCTTATACACTTTTCCTGAGTGTGTGTTGCATTCTTGTGTGAAAGCAAGCAAAGGATCTGACCACTGTGCAGCTACTGATGCAGAAACAAAACATGAACCCCACCTGTGGACCTTCCATAAGCACATGTTCCATTTTTATGCTCACAATCACGAAGTTTAATTTGTCGATGAAACTGCCTAATTTAGAGTAACTGTCTGATTTATAGAGTACACATTTTGAGAATGGTGTCAAAAGGTTTTATACGTACGGATGGTGAACACGAATATGTTGACAAGTTTAGCGACTAAATACTATCAGTGACCCCTTGTAGTATACAAGGGACTGTGCTTATAAACTTTTCCTGAGTGTGTGTTCCATTCTTGTGTGAAAGCAAGTAAAGGATTTGACCTGTGAATCTTCTCGTGCATTAACTATTTCCATTACTTATTCCATTGTGCAGCTGTTTTTGGTATGCTGTGGTGCTTATGCAATATATAGGATATAACATTTGTGTTGATGTCATATGAAATTTATTAAACTTGATTGATTTCATGAGAGAAGACGCTATGCCTCTCTTATGAAATCAGTAATCTTGTGATCTATAAATATTGTATTAATCCTTTCAACACTAGAGACCTTCTTTCTATTATTTGCAAACAGTGTAGATCATGATGAGCCGGCTCGCAACAAGCCGTCTCGTCAAGATCTGCACCATTTGTGGACATTTTTTTAATTTTTACGAGATGACCCCATTTTCTACGTAATGAAACGGTCTCCAACTTAACATGAAGTAGTTCATGTCAGTTAATTAGTGGTGAAAAGGTTAAATGTGGCCGTGACTGGGAAATTTGGGCTTATATGGGTTTTGTGACCAGTGTATATCCAGATCAGACTGCATCTGCAGTCCCACGATCTGCACTGTTCGCCATTCCATCAACAAAACACCCATCATGCTTCTAACAAAAAATACAGATCGTTATCAGGCTACAGGAGTGTGTGATTTGATCAGGAGCTACACTGGTCACAAGTCCCATTAGCCCCATTTCTCCAATGACAGCCACATGTATACAATTGTGTGGCAGATGTTGGAGGGTCAGATGAGGATGAAGGAGCAACAAGTGAAGGAGCTGGATGACCAGATTGTGCACGTCAAGAGGATCGAACCTGAGAAGGAGGCCATCATTGAGGCACGCAAGGCAGCAGTTGCAGAGAGGTACGGCCAATATACAGCAAGTTGGCAAACAAGCTTGCAAGTCCAGGGTTTGATAGAATCTGCTTTCGTTTAGTTTCAACAATATATTTATCATAAAGTCACATATATAGTACAATGGTAACGTGATTAGAAAACAAGCTTTTATAACTGGCAGGTGGGAGTATGTGATGGGTAATTTAACTCGTAATCCTATTTTAGGGGAAGGGGCCAAGTGACTCTGGTGTGTTATGGACCTGGCACCAGGTCAAGTTATTCTAATTTCAGGGCTGAATATATTTTTTCTCCATGTAAATATTCCGTTCTGATTTTGGGATTTTCCCCCCAATGTAGCAGGTTAAAATGGGATCAAACCCGTTTGCCTGGCCTTACATGACCTTAGCTGTTGATAGGCCGTTAAACACCAATAAACAAACAAACAAGCTTTTATAACTGGTAACATGATTAGAAAACAAGCTTTTATAACTATATGAATTTGTTTCCTGGACAATCCATCCTTACTGGTATTCACACCCAATGCCACATGATCTGGTGTAGCAAGAAAAAGACTTGTTTAACAGTAATTTATATTTTCACAATATGCATGTATCCCCATTTAAACTTGCAACCTGTTCCTGGAATCTCCCATATAATCACCCAATTAAGACCCCTAATTAAATAGTAAGACCCTCCCGACCCAAATTAAGCCCCCAATTAGGTTCTGCAATTAAGTCCCCCCCTCAATGAAGCCCCCAATTAATTTCCCATTGAACATCCCCCCCCCCCCCCACCCCACCCACCACCGCCCCAAATGAAACCTCAATTAATTCCCGAGTCGCATCCCCCAATTGACCCCTATCGCCCCGTGGCAGGTTCTCCAAGATCCAGGAGCCCCTAGTGAGGCGTCGTGAGCAGCTGGAGAAGGTGAAGTTTATCCACCAGTTTGTGCGCGACGTGGAGGACGAGAAACTCTGGATCGACGACCGCATGCCCCAGGCCACGTCCAACAACAACGGCAACAGTCTGCTTAGTGTGCAGCTCCTAGAGAAGAAGAACCATGTACGTCTATTATATATAAGACACGCCATGTGATTTTGTAACTTCGGACATATGCATAATTTCATGAAATCCATTTACAAAACGTACAATATTTTCCGTAAATGGCATCAATAGTTGACAAAATGTTCAGAGTACATGTATCCGCATGTACTCTGAAACCTTTGTCAATTTTGACTTTATTTATGAAAAATATTTCAAATTTTGTAAACATATTTCACCCTTAGACCGCTACTCACAACAATTGTCGTCTGCTGTTTCTTTTATATCTTGACTTATTTCTCAATAAAAACATGGTTTGACAGATTCTAAAGTGCTGTCAGTCAAACCATGTAAATTATTCTAAAGTGCATGTTTTTGATGATAAAACTGGAAAATAGAAAATACACAGCAGACAACAAAAATTAAGATAGCGGTGTAAGGGTTAAGGAAATTACGCAGATGTACAAAGGTACAAAATCACATGGCGTGTCTCATATGTGCATCACTCAAGTTTACACCATTCTCATGTTGCCATATATGGAGGAGTGACGTCAATAACCTCACAATGACCTGTTTCTCTTAACCAATCAATTTTTTTTCTTGGACACACCCTCTGAATTGCTACAACCTGCCTCTGGAAATTAATTGCCACAACTCTTGGCCATATTTTACGCCTAATTAACATAATTTTTTTTAAATGTAATATATTGTGTGTGAAATGTGAGAACAGATTTATTTAACCCGGTAAGCTGACTATCATGAAATAACCACTTGTAGTTTTGTCCTACTGCGAAATAAACATGATTCATTAAACACACTTGTTCATTTAGTGGAACAACCCAATTACTCGCACATTATATCATCAGCTCAGATCGTTGAAACTTAGCAATATGTCATCAAATCGACAGCCTATTCTAACATTTAGGATGCCCCGAAAATTGTTCTAAGTGACGTTAATTGTGATTTTCCAAGTTCAGCCACATTGAGACGTGCCATGTGATTTTGTTCCTAAGAACGTGTCAGATTTTTCATTAAATATATTTACAGAAATGGTGATGTTTTTGTAAATGACTTCAAAAGATAACACAATTTTCATAGCAAATTCGCAATCATTTTGCTAACTTTCAACGTCATTTATGGAAAATATTGTAAATATTTTTCATGAGATAACACACATGTTCTTAGGTACTAACTCACATGGCCTGCCCCAAATATGTGTGCCGTGAGTCGCTGCAGACGTAGCTCTATTGTGATATAACCATATACTTGTGTAGATTCGCTATAGAGTATATGCATTTTGTGCCGTTGCAGTCGCTGCAGATCGAGGTGGACAACCACGAGCCGCGGGTCGTGGGCCTGATTGAGCAGGGCGAGCAACTGATAGAGGAAGGCCACCCACAGGGCGAGGAGTTCCGCGCCCTGCTCGACGACCTCGACCGCCGCTGGCAGCTCCTCAAGGACAGCGCCGACCAAAGGAAGACGCGCCTCGACCTCTCCGACATCGCACAACAGGTAATAGGTCTTCAGCTCACCTGCTGTTATAATACAATCAAACCTCTCTAAACCGGACACGGAGAAATGTTAGTTCTGCTTAATTTTGGTCGGGTTCATTGCCACTTATCTCTGATGATCATAACTGTTTGTGATCGCAAAGCATCCACACGTGTCTTGAAGTAGTCAGCTGTCTGCTTTTCAGTGGAACCTCGCTAAAAGGGACACCCTGGTTTAGAGAGGTTCCACTGTACTGGGGACCTCCCAGGGTGTCCGGTTTAGAGAGGTTCCATAGTTACATAGTAACATCTATTTAGTCTACCCCTATGCAGGAAAAGACACGTAGAAATGAGCTTTACATCGGGTAAATTTCATGTAAGTATTTGGGATTTAAATGGGTGGGAAATTACTTATGTCCACCTGCTGTCTATTTGAACATGCCCATATGTACGTGATTGTGGCCCGTTCCAGTACTACTACGATGCGTCGGAGGCGGAGTCGTGGATGAGTGAGCAGGAGCTGTACATGATGGGTGAGGATCGCGCCAAGGATGAGATGGGTGCCCACAACATGATGAAGAAACACCAGACCCTGGAGAATGTCGTCGAGGACTACGCAGATGTCGTTCGCCAGCTCGGGGAGCGCAGTCGCGCACTCATAGCCGACGAACACCCGGAAAGGTAGGATATACAGTCATGTATTGTCTACACTGGCATTAACTTTCAATTATCCTTCACTTACAATGCTGAACTAAATTTTGTCATCTGCTGTTTAGTTTTGTTGTGCCCGCTTGCGGACAGTGCGATATAGTTGGCACATTGGCGTATGTCCGTACGTACGTACTATGCGTCCGAGGTTAAAGTTTTTCGGTTTGCTATCAAAGCCTTGGCTTGCGCGACATGCAGGCCGCGGCCATCTAGTTATTTTTCTTCAAAAACATGTTTTGACAACACTTTAGAACCATTGGAAATTTTCAGAAAACAGTCATGGAAGATACCTATTTTGTGTTTGGACCGGATAACAACACCCAGTTTAGAAAATACTTAATAATCTCTAGTCGCTGTTCTACAATAAAACCATATACAGAATAGTTAGTTGCACCATAGTGAGTGATTACTTGTCCAGCACTTTACTTCAATACCGGAGGTTGTTGGTTCAGTATTTGGTCTCCGAATGAAAAATACTTCCTAATATTTTCATCCCACTGGTTTTCTGATGAGAGTTTTCTGATGTTCATCGCTTTTTCAACTTCGCTGTTGCTGTGACGTTAATTCCACCCATGTTTTCCCCAACACAGGGTGTCAGTCCCAGGTAGACAAGCTGTACCGTGGTACTGGAGGACCTGTCTAGTGTCTAATTCCCCCTTTATGTTTCACTCCACCCCCCCTCGCAGTGTGACAGTCCCAGGTAGACAAGCTGTACGTTGGACTGAAGGAATTGTCTAGTGTCTAATTTCCCTTGTATACTCCTCTAGTGACCAGGATCCCGGTATGCCAGTCCCAGGTATAAAAGCTGTACGCGGGACTGAATGACCTGTCTAATTCGGATTGTATGTTTCACTCCCCCAGTGACCAGATCGCTGTGCGCCAGTCCCATCTAGACAAGCTGTACGCGGGACTGAAGGACCTGTCTAATTCCCCCTGTATGTTTCACTCCCCCAGTGACCAGATCGCTGTGCGGCAGTCCCAGGTAGACAAGCTGTACGCGGGACTGAAGGACCTGTCTAGTGTCTAATTCCCCCTGTATGTTTCACTCCCTCAGTGACCAGATCGCTGTGCGCCAGTCCCAGGTAGACAAGCTGTACGCGGGACTGGAGGACCTGTCTAGTGTCTAATTCCCCCTGTATGTTTTACTCCCTCAGTGACCAGATCGCTGTGCGCCAGTCCCAGGTAGACAAGCTGTACGCGGGACTGGAGGACCTGTCTAGTGTCTAATTCACCCTGTATGTTTCACTCCCTCAGTGACCAGATCGCTGTGCGCCAGTCCCAGGTAGACAAGCTGTACGCGGGACTGGAGGACCTGTCTAGTGTCTAATTCCCCCTGTATGTTTCACTCCCTCTGTGACCAGATCGCTGTGCGCCAGTCCCAGGTAGACAAGCTGTACTCGGGACTGGAGGACCTGTCTAGTGTCTAATTCCCCCTGTATGTTTCACTCCCTCTGTGACCAGATCGCTGTGCGCCAGTCCCAGGTAGACAAGCTGTACTCGGGACTGGAGGACCTGTCTAGTGTCTAATTCCCCCGGTATGTTTCACTCCCTCTGTGACCAGATCGCTGTGCGCCAGTCCCAGGTAGACAAGCTGTACGCGGGACTGAAGGACCTGTCTAGTGTCTAATTCCCCCTGTATGTTTTACTCCCCCAGTGACCAGATCGCTGTGTGCCAGTCCCAGGTAGACAAGCTGTACGCGGGACTGGAGGACCTGTCTAGTGTCTAATTCCCCCTGTATGTTTTACTCCCCCAGTGACCAGATCGCTGTGCGCCAGTCCCAGGTAGACAAGCTGTACGCGGGACTGAAGGACCTGGCCCAGGAACGACGCAGCAAGCTCGACGAGGTTGTCAAGTTGTACGAGTTGAGTCACGAGATTGACGACCTCATGCAGTGGATCGCGGAGCGCGAGGTCGTCGCCAGCTCTCACGAACTCGGGCAGGATTTCGAACATGTCATTGTAAGTGCAATTGCCAGCTGTCACGAACTTGGGCAGGACTTCAAACTCGTCTTTGCAACCAGTGTAGACCCTGATCACACTGCGAATGCACAGGCTGATCTGGGGCTAGACTGGATTGCACATGTCATGTACGTGGAATTGACAGTTGTCACAAACTCGGGCGGGGTTTCAAACATGTCACTGTAGGTGTAATTGCCAGCTCTCACGAACTGAGGCAGGATTTCGAATACGTCATTGTGTAACGACCGGCTGACAGGTTAAAATAGAACTGGCATGCTCTATCTGATAATGAACTGACGTCTACTAAGATGTAATGTATGTTCCATAAGCAAATGTGGCTTGATTTTCATTGGAAACATTACCTGGAATGATACGATTTTCCGACACTCTTAAATAAAACTGAACTTACATTGTACGTCTTCTTCTGATAGTCGTGCTCAGCAATTATGGATCTCTTGACTTTGTTTTATAATTTTAGTACATTAACATACCTGTTACACTGTTACAATTAAATAAAGCTTAATGTTGTGATCTCTATAATACTTGTTTCAGCTACTGAAGGAGAGGTTCCACGAGTTTGCGCGGGACACAAAGTCTATCGGCACGGAGCGAGTGGCTGCGGCCAACGACACGTGTGACGTGCTGATAGCGTCGGACCACTCGGACGCGGCGACCATCGCGGAGTGGAAGGACACACTCAATGAGAAGTGGCTCGACCTGCTGGAGCTGATAGAGACGAGGCAGGAGGAGCTGCAAGCCGCCTGGGAGAGGCACAGGTTCTTCAGTGACTGCAAGGAGACACTCGAAATCATCTATGTACGTAGAACACTCTCCCGACATAGGTGTTGACAATAGTGTATATGTTAGTAGAGCAGGAAAATGTTTATGACATGTAGCTTCTTCAGTGACTATGTACGTAGAACACTCTCCCGACATAGGTGTTGACAATAGTGTATATGTTAGTAGAGCAGGACAATGTTTATGACATGTAGCTTCTTCAGTGACTATGTACGTAGAACACTCTCCCGACATAGGTGTTGACAATAGTGTATATGTTAGTAGAGCAGTAAAATGTTTATGACATGTAGCTTCTTCAGTGACTATGCGTAGATACTGGAAATTATTTGTGGAAGTAAAGCAGGAAAATGTTCACGAGGTGTGGTGTGGGTCTTGACAATTTTAGGTAGACAACCAGGATTTCGTTTTGTATTCACTTTGTAACACGTTATAAGCCATATGTGGCTGCGACTAGAAATTGGGTTTATTACATATGTGTCTAGTGTGGATTCAATGACGGAATGGAGAACTGTGCAGACACTGATGAGCCTGTACGGATGCGTAGGATGGTCTGGGTCTGCACTGGTCGCACATGCTATAAATCTCATTTCTCCAGTCACAGCCTCATTCCTACACAGAAAATATTTTCTGCTGCTAACATATTATATTTGTCAGTATGTTTATGACAACATCATGCAATCCAATTTCACCTTTATAAAGTTCTTCTGTATAATAGATGATTTGTGGCTGTATTGGAGCTTAGAGTTTTTGTGACCAGTGTAGCTCCTGATCAAATATCACACTCCTGTAACTTGATAATGATCTATAATGCTTGTTAGAAGCATGATGGGTGTTTCGAATGCACAGGCTGATCTGGATCTACACTGGTTCCAAAACCCATAAGCCCCATTTCTCCAGTTACAGCCACATTTCATGATGTACCTGTGTGTGTTTGCAGGAGAAACAGAACTACATACCTGAGGAGCTGGGGAGAAACGCCCAGAGGGTGGCAGCCCTACAGAGGAAACATGCCAACTTTGAACAGGATCTCGGCACATTGGAGGCACAGGTAGGACATTGTTTCATGACAGAAAAAGAAGAGAAAACAGCAATAATAGTTTATTACCCGGTTGCTCAAAGCCTCTGTACCTTAACAGACTGTTAAATCCTTTAACAGAATTCCGCTAAGGCTCTACTACCATGCTGCGCCAAATCCACGACCGTCCAAACCCCGCTGATCCCAAGGTCAAGGTCAAATACTTAGTCTCTTTACAAAACTTAACATCAGAGAAATATTGTTATAACTTATATTTCCTTCATCTAAAATGCTTAATATTTCACACATGCATTCCTGTAAGGCTCTACTACCATGCTGTGCCAAATCCACGACTGTCCAAACCCCGCTGATCCCAAGGTCAAGATCAAATACTTAGTCTCTTTACAAAACTTAACATCAGATCATATTGTTCTAACTCAACTTCAATTTCCTTCATCTAAAATGCTTAATATTTCACACATGCATTCCTGTAAGGCTCTACTACCATGCTGTGCCAAATCCACGACTGTCCAAACCCCACTGATCCCAAGGTCAAGGTCAAATACTTAGTCTCTTTACAAAACTTAACATCAGAGAAATATTGTTATAACTTATATTTCCTTCATCTAAAATGCTTAATATTTCACACATGCATTCCTGTAAGGCTCTACTACCATGCTGTGCCAAATCCACGACTGTCCAAACCCCGCTGATCCCAAGGTCAAGATCAAATACTTAGTCTCTTTACAAAACTTAACATCAGACAAATATTGTTCTAACTTCAATTTCCTTCATCTAAAATGCTTAATATTTCACACATGCATTCCTGTAAGGCTCTACTACCATGCTGTGCCAAATCCACGACTGTCCAAACCCCGCTGATCCCAAGGTCAAGGTCAAATACTTAGTCTCTTTACAAAACTTAACATCAGAGAAATAAGATATAACTTCTACTTCCTTCATTGAAAATTCTTAATATTTCACTCCTGCATTCTTCTAAGGTTGTACTATCATGCTGTGACAAACCTACGACCGTCCAACCCCTGCTGATCCCAAGGTTAAGGTCACATACTTAGTCTCTTTACAAAACTTAACATCAGAGAAGTATGTTATAATAACTTCTATTTCTTTCATCGAAAATTCTTAATATTTCATGCATGCATTCCTCTAAGGCTGTACTATCATGCTGTGACAAATCCCCGCTGATCTCGAGGTGAAGGTCACATACTTAGTCTCTTTACTACAAAACTTGACATCAGAGAAATCGGTTATAACTTCTATTTCCTTGCTCAGATCTGCTTCACATTTCTTACCCGCATTGCCCCAATGGACCTCTACCACCCTGTGACAAATTCACGTTTGTGCCGCCCCCGCTAAGCGCAGAGTCAAGTTCACAAACACACACACTTGGACAATTGTTACATATTTAGGGGTACCTGGGCCCACACGGGGGGTATTCCGTAAGCCTCGCTAGTTTATCCCAGTCTTTGTAATTATAATTCATAAAAAAATTGCCGTCTTCTAAGGTACAAAATCACATGGCTCGTCTCATGTATATTGTCTGCCATCTACAAGGTACAAGCAATACAGGAGGAGTCAGCGCGACTACAGGTGGGGTATGCCGGAAACAAACAGAAGGAGATCCATGACGAGGAACAGAAGGTGATCGACGCGTGGAAGAACCTTCACCTGATGGTGGAGTCGCGGCGCACCAAGTTGGCCAATGCCAGCGACCTGTACCGCTTCTTCAACATGGTGCGTGACCTGCTGCTGTGGATGGACGACATCATCCGGCAGATCAACACACAGGAGAAACCAAGGTATAACGGCCACCCAATCTGAGGGTACTGAAAATGTGATGCATTTCTCATAAGTATATGTTATGATCACCATTTGAAACGTCTCGTCAAGACAGTTCAAATGAGTGCTGACAACATATGCTTCCATTCAGAAGTAAAAAAAAAAATAGAAATAAAAATGATTGGTCGGAGCATATAATTCCATTCAGCAAAAAAAATAAATATAGAAACGGAAAACATTATAACTTTTCATAGTCATCTTCTATCCATCTGTTATTGCCTGCCACATATGTCGGGGATGGAATTACCCGTTACTCCGTTGCATTCTGGGGATCTACTGTTTTGTAAAAATTTCAAATATTTTCTGTTTTCTAAATAAATTTATATATTAGTTGTGACCACTGATTTGAAACATCTCATAGAGACGGTTCACATGAGTGGTTACAATGTATACTTCCATTCAGCAATAATGAAAAACAAAAAAGAAATGAAAACATTAAACTTTTCATATAATCGTATTCCATCCATATGTTATTGCCAGGTACAAGGGCGTGTCAGGGTGGAATTACTTGTGAATAAATGTCAATCATCTTTAATTTATTTACTCTAAATATTTGCTGTTTTCTTCATAAATGTACAATTGTGACCACTTATTTGAATTGTCTCATTGAGACGGTTCAAATGAGTATCGACAACATATACTTCCATTCATTCAGCAATAAAAGAAATAGAAACGGAAAACATTTAAAAGTTGTCATAAAATCCTATTCCAAATGTTATCGCCACCTTCAGGGACGTGTCGGGGGTGGAATTACTCATGAACAACCACCAGAGTCTGAAGGCGGAGGTGGACGCCCGCGAGGAGAACTTCACGATCTGTATAAACCTCGGGAAGGACCTGCTGGAGCGCAAACACTACAGCAAGGCCAACACAGATGAGGTGGGTCGACCAGGCAGACTTCTGTAGCCTATTTCATCGACATTCCAAAGTATACTTATCTAGCAAAGTATACTTTGAGGGAGAAATTTTCAATTTAAGGATAAATTTATTAATTTTTAGCCAGGTTTTTTGAGAGAAAAAATCCAGGCTATTGGATTGGCGAAAGCCGGGCGGCGGGCGGCGGGCGGCGGGCGGCGGGCGGCGGGCGGCGTCCACAATCAATGTTGTGACATGCAACAAGGCGCGACATGCAGGCCACGGCCATCTAGTCTACAAAAAGTGGGTGTAATTATGTTATCCAAGTGTCTATGCTTGGAAAAAACCTGGCCTTCGTGGCTTTGTCTCGTTTCTTGTTTTATATTGAATTTATTACATTATCACAGCCATTTCGGCTGTGAAAATGTAATAAATTCAGTATAATAATTCTGCATACTTTTAATCATCAAATATATGCAGTGGTTAGTTCTATATGAAATAATGCATTTTGGGAAAATAAATGATTACTCCCTCAAAGTATACTTTGCTAGATAAGTATACTTCGCAATTTTGATGAAATCGGCTACTGATCTTCGTCTCTCTTGTTAGAAAATCTCACCTTATTAGTATTCACACTACCGCAAGGCAGGCGATCTTATACAAGATTGTAGACAGTCTTTGTCTTTCTTGTTATATAATCTCTCTCACTGGTGTTCACACTACAGCAAGGCCAACGCGGATATGGTTAGTCGAGCATGCAGTGACTTCTGATCTTTGTCTCTCTTGTTATAAACCTTTCCTACTGCCGTTCACAACTACAGCAATGCCAACATGGACGAGGTGAGTCGAGCATGCAGAGACTTCCGATCTTTGTCTCTCATGATATAAAATCTCTTACCTAAGTCGCTTCGCTCTTCCCAATCAACGTTAGAAACAAAATTGCTACTCCGCTCCATACCTCTCACGAGATGATAACAGATCGGAGGCGAATTATTGTAGATAAATCAACCTATACAAGAAATCTTGGTATTACAGGTGCGAGAAAAGTTAATAGATGTAACGACAAAGCGACAGGGCATGACAGACCAGTGGGAGACGAGGTGGGAGTACCTGCAGTTAAGTAAGTACTCGCTCGGGAGGTCAAATATGCAGAAAATATTGCCTTGTGGCTTTCGGAAGAACTAGTAATTGCACACAAGAAAGTGTTACATTGGTGTACTTACCACTTGTATATTTAGTAATACAGTGAAAACCGCTCTAAACCAGTAACTCGCTTTAACACCCAGAACATCGCTTTCTTGGTAATTTTGTGAGTTTCTTTGTGTCATTTATCTCGGATGATAATATCTGTTCATGATCGCAAAGCATGGAGTCTTGGAGTGGTCATATGCATGTCCGATATAGAGAGGTTCTACTGTACATTGTTATAAATGTGAGACTTCATTCAGTATGATTGGTATATCATTTGTACACTGAATTATTTGCTCGCTTCATTCACTGAGGATTTTGTGACTCTAAAAGCTAATACAATTTTGTTCCCAGGGCCTGTGTTTATTCATAACTTTCTGAGCGCATTCTCACAATTTGTACTCAAATCTGTGCTTTAACATTCGCAATCGAAATCAGGCAGTGTGCTTGGTTGAGACTGAGCACAGCCTCGACCAATCAAACTCCCTGATTTCGAGTATGAGAGCAAAGTACATTCTCATAAGGCTGTATAAGCACAGGCTCTGGTGCATTCACACAGAGCTCCAAATAAGGTGCGTATTGGCGTATTTTACGCACATATTTTAGCATAATATGCATTGATTATCAAAAGTGGGAGTACAAAATACTCGTAGCAATGCGAAAATATGCATTGATTTTCAAGTTGAATAGTGAGAAAATCTACTTAGTTGAGCTGCAAAAAGCAAACGGTGTTTAATAATACTCTTTAGATACAAAACTTATCTGGAGCTCTTGCACTCTAAGAAGTAACACGCGGTTGTGTGTGCATTGCAGTATTGGAGGTGTACCAGTGGGCGAGAGACGCGGCCGTTGCGGAGGCCTGGCTTATGGCCCAGGAGCCGTATCTGATGAACCAGGAATTGGGGGTACATATTGTACCGTTTAGTATAGCCCAGTCTTCAATAGTTCCGTGTGCCGGTCAATAGTTCTGCGTGCCTTGTCAATAGTCGAAACTATTTCACCCCTGAAAATCATGACGTCTTGAGATTACGTTGTACAATTCAACGTAGATCATCATTGAAGCGCCCCACGCCAAATTTACGTTTATTGTGTCGCATACACCGTTTACAGGTTGAGTAATAACACATTTATTTCATGGTGATTCGGGGAACAGTCAGAACATATTGCCCCTCAGTACTGCGGACGACCCAATGCACTATTGCCCTGCGGGCAATAGTGCATCGGGTCGTCCGCAGTACCTCGGGGCAATAGTTTTGACTGTTCCCCGAATCACCATGAAATAACTGTATACTATGCAGCATGATGGCAAACTAACACACCCTGACAATTCTAATGGTGATGATGCCCCTGCAGCAGTTCTAATGTAACTTGACTCCACAATTTTACATGTTTTCTGAAACGGGTCTAGACTGTCATAGATCTGTCTTTTGAGATAGTGATATTTTGTTACCTTGAGTCGTCCATCTTCTACCTTATAAATAGTCATGCTTTATTATATCTTCATCACACTTTCATCCTTGTCTATTCTTGTTGAAGGGGAACTGAATGCAGTGGGCGAGGAAAAAAACAAGAGGTCACTGGCCTGTCTCTCATTGTCATTAATTTTCCAAACTTTATGAAAGTGTGTGGACCGATATTTTAGTTGGCATATCATTATACACAGAAAGTCAATCACTGATAGTGTTTCTTATTGTGTGTATTTGTATGTTTCAGGATACACTTGATGCAGTTGAAACATTAATAAAGAAACACGAAGCCTTTGAAAAATCTGCATCAACACAAGAAGAAAGATTTGCAGCCTTAGAAAAGTTAACAACGGTAAGTGTTGCATGTGTCTATTATCCATACTTCAGCCTCCCAGATTGGAGTGACATTTGCAATTAGAAAGTACAGTGCGACCCCGTTAGTACACGCTTCACTATAACACGAATTCGGTTAGTACACGGTTGTGCCTTGGCTCCCGAATTTTTTTCCTATTTGCATATCAAAATCGTGTTAAATTTGTAACACGACTATTGTCAGAAATCGTGTTAAATTTGCGATTCTTTCCCAAATTAGACCCAAAATGGACGATTTTTTTTTATGGGCGCATAGCCTCCTTTTATCTCACCGATGTGAATGTGCAGCTGATCATGTTTGCACATTTCGTAAATTAATCAGTAACGACCAGTAACGGTCAGTAAAGACCAGTAACAAAGCAGTGCTAATTGTTATGTGCTCGATTTCATTTTTCCGGCATGCGTTCGCGCTCACCATTGGTGGAATATTAATTAGGTGTAAAGGCTGACCAATCGGAGATCGCGTATCAGTCGCGCAGATTAACTCGACCCAGATTAACTAAATTGTTACAGCACTGCACACGCCCCCGGCGCATGTACACACATGTGTACGTGACAACTGGCCTTGTTGTTTCGCTACTTCATAATTGAGCCAGTGCATGAGATAATCAACTTTATTATATACGGTAACTGAGATTTTCGCCGAGAATGATTTGACTTTTTTCTGCTAATATATCGAAAAGTTGATAACATTTTCAGAGCAAATGCGTAATAATTACTAATTTAATATTCGTCAACATTCGATATCGTTTACAGAAAATGTACACTATTATCAGATTCATCTTCGTCGAAAATCTCGCGTGATAAGCCCGGTTACCTCATGAACTGGCGCAATATTATAACATGTCTGGCAAAACATGTCTAGACAGGTCTGTACTCAAACCCACAGGTGGAATAGTCGGACGTGTGACACAAAGAAAATGACCATTACAAAAATATCCATTACCCCACCCACTTGATCTCGTTCTATTATTAACGTCGTGTACAGTACGATACCAGGTGGGTGGGATAATGGGATTTTTTTAATAGGCATTTATTTTCGTGTCATAGGTCAGAGTCTTCCACCTGTGCTCACCATATGAGTAAACACAGATTGCAACGCACGAGCTTGTCCGTGATGTTGCAGCTGATGGAACAGGATATCGGTCATTGGGTCATTGCGTCATCATTACTACACTTTTTTCTACACGCGTTTACAATAATGGATTGCACGGACCTGCGTAGATCTACATTCTACATGAACATGATGAATAAATAAAACATGACGTTAACAATTCTTGGATTCAATATATTTATTATATGCGAAGATAACAGTGAAAACATATGGCATATTATAGGCATTGGCGACGTCGTTCATTCGCAGTCACAGTGTACAGTGTACATGTATTTTTTGTTGACATTATGATGCGTCTTGGGCGAGAACGGATATAGCACGGTTCGGATAAGCAACACGGAAGGTTGTATGTCGCCGGACTTCCGTGTACTAACGGGGTCGCACTGTATGCATTCAACGATGAAATATTTGGACCATATTGCACATGTGATGTTTGATCAGTGGCCCTGTGTTCGACCATATTGCACATGTGATTGATCAGTGGCCCTGTGTTGGGACCATATTGTACATGTGATGTTTGATCAGTGGCCCTGTGTTGGGACCATATTGCACATGATGTTTGATCATGGGCCCTGTGTTGGGACCATATTGCACATGTGATGTTTGATCAGTGGCCCTGTGTTGGGACCATATTGCACATGTGATGTTTGATCAGTGGCCCTGTGTTGGGACCATATTGCACATGTGATGTTTGATCAGTGGCCCTGTGTTCGACCATATTGCACATGTGATGTTTGATCAGTGGCCCTGTGTTCGACCATATTGCACATGTGATGTTTGATCAGTGGCCCTGTGTTCGACCATATTGCACATGTGATGTTTGATCAGTGGCCCTGTGTTCGACCATATTGCACATGTGATGTTTGATCAGTGGCCCTGTGTTGGGACCATATTGCACATGTGATGTTTGATCAGTGGCCCTGTGTTCGACCATATTGCACATGTGATGTTTGATCAGTGGCCCTGTGTTGGGACCATATTGCACATGTGATGTTTGATCAGTGGCCCTGTGTTGGGACCATATTGCACATGTGATGTTTGATCAGTGGCCCTGTGTTGGGACTATATTGCACATGTGATGTTTGATCAATGGCCCTGTGTTCGACCATGCACATGTGAGTTTAGATCAGTTGCCCTGTGTTCGACCATATTGCACATGTGATGTTTGATCAATGGCCCTGTGTTGGGACCATATTGCACATGTGATGTTTGATCAGTGGCCCTGTGTTCGACCATATTGCACATGTGATGTTTGATCAGTGGCCCTGTGTTCGACCATATTGCACATGTGATGTTTGATCAGTGGCCCTGTGTTGGGACCATATTGCACATGTGATGTTTGATCAGTGGCCCTTGGCCCTGTGTTGGGACCATATTGCACATGTGATGTTTGATCAGTGGCCCTGTGTTCGACCATATTGCACATGTGATGTTTGATCAGTGGCCCTGTGTTCGACCATATTGCACATGTGATGTTTGATCAGTGGCCCTGTGTTGGGACCATATTGCACATGTGATGTTTGATCAGTGGCCCTGTGTTGGGACCATATTGCACATGTGATGTTTGATCAGTGGCCCTGTGTTGGGACCATATTGTACATGTGATGTTTGATCAATGGCCCTGTGTTCGACCATATTGCACATGTGATGTTTGATCAGTGGCCCTGTGACGTCAGTTCAGAGATTGATGCATCCACACATTGACGTATTTCAGTTTGAGATCAAGGAGAAGAAGCGAGCGGAGGAAGAACACCCAGAAGATTTGATGAAGGCCCGCGAGGAGAAACTCCAACGTCTCATTGCTGAGTTCCTGCCCCCAGAGGAACCGTGAGTATATAATTGTATATAAATTGGCTATACGTGGCTGTGAGCAGAGTTATGGTCTGTCTGTTTCCTAATCTGGTAGTGAACTCTTGCAGCCTGTGAGTTAAAACAATTACTGGGGTATTACTGTATTGGTGAACTGTGTAGAACCTGATCTGGGGCTACATTGGTCACAAAGGACAGAAGTCCCCTTTCTCCAGTCATAGCCACGTATCAGTTTATGTTGTGTATGTCGAAGTAACAGTATTGCTAGCACTGACATTTTACACCGTGCTGGTCATGTGGTTGACTGGATGTAGGAGTTGTACTTTGAACCAGTGACTATAAGTAGCAAATGTAATTTCGAACCTCTGTAAACCAGACAGAGACAAGTAAGTTGTGTTTAATTTTCCTCTGCCTCGTTGCCATTTATCTCCGAAGATAATGTCTGTTCATGATTGCAAAGCACCCACAGGTGTCTTGAAGTAGTTTTATGCAAGTTTCTCAGTGGAACCTCTCTAAACCAGGGTTTGTCCCCAGGGTGTCTGGTTTAGAGAGGTTGCACTGTATTCAATCTAGCAGCTTTGTGGATGGACCTGAAATTTGGAGGTGGTCACACAACATGTATGTCCATGAGATATAAAAAAAACTAGAAATTAAAACACTTAAATATTTGTTTGCATATGTCTAAAAGCCTATTCCGATGTATGGGTTACAGCCTGGTAGTTTGAGTGGTTGGTTGGGAGCATGCGACATCACAACAGGTGAAATATGGGATTTGCCCTTCTTAACACGGCCTTAAAGGACCGTAGCTGTTGACAGGCTGTTAAACACCATTAATTCTTAGACACTATCTTATTTTTTTGTCGCCTGCTGTTTATTTTCTATTTTCCATTTTTATCATCAAAAACATGCTTTGACAGCACTTTAGAATAATTTACAACATGCTTTGACAGCACTTTAGAATCATTTCCATTGGAAATGATTCTGAAGTGCTGTCAAAACATGTTTTTATTGAGAAATAAGACAAGATATAAAAGCAACAGCAGACGACAATTATTGTGAGTAGCGGTCTAAGGGTTAAATAAATAAATACAAGAGATGCCACCATCCCATATGGTTGTGCGCATGTCACTGTAACCCAATTCCTGTTGCTCGCCAGACCAACGCCCGAGCCTGAGCCAGAACTAGCCCCGAGCCCCGAACCTGTATCAGAGGAGCCTGAGCCAACACCCATTACAGAAGCCCCACTGCAGTCAGGTAGGGAGAGAAGGGAGGATGTCGCTCGTAGCTTTGTCATGTGCCTGGATGTTGATACGCTGGATAGTAGATTAAAATCTGTGTTTTCATCAACAGGAATTGGACTTACTCATTGAAAATTAACAAACAATTCCTGTAACTGGTAATTTCCTTCTTTGTCTATAAAAAAATTCTGAAAATTAGAAAACTAAAAAAAAAATCCTGAAAATCGAAATTAATGAAAGCACTAAGATTATAGATTGGGCATCAAATATTAAGCAGTTTAATTGGTTCAGCCTCAACCAATCAAGCTGCTTGATTTTGAGTACAATTTGCCGAGAATGTTTTACGAATGCGATCCCGGGCGAGGTAGCATCACAGTTTTATCAGCATCCACAATGTTGTCCAACCTAGTCTAGCACTCCGTGTTGTCCGTCTATGTGGTGTCAGGAACAACGCATCCCCTATGTCCGCATTAATTGTCTGTAGTTGAGTTTCCTTAGTACAGCTTACAATGTGTAAATGATACTAACTAGCATGGGCATGACGAAGAATCAATTCTCTTTCATTATCAAATTTCGTGTTAATGCAATGTATTATCTGTCATTTCAAAACTTTGTAATTAACCCTTTCACCCCCAAGTATCTGGAATGGATTTAGACATGTTAATTTTCCAATACAATCGTCCCAAAATGATTTTCAGACTTGTCCATTTATGAAAAGGAGATGTTTTTGTTCGCAAAAATGTGAAAATTACTTGCCGGCTCATCTGGATCTACACTTTTTGCCAATACCACTGTACAGGCCGGTGGTGTTGAAAGGTTACATGATGTATAAGGTTTTGAATGGTAGATGACAAAATATATTGAGCACGTTGTCAAATGTTTTGTCCCTCACAAGATCAGTATTATGCTAAACACTCTACATGCCGATGTGTATTTGTTTGTTAGCCTCGCGAGGTTTACCTCCTACTGTGTGGGATGTACGACTAGGTAAGACAGTTCTGTATTTCCCCGGGGATTATAATGTTCAATTTTCACCACACCTTTTACTTACATTGTGGTCTGGTTGTTCGTGATTGGATTGGGCGTGGTATGGACGACATGTGACATGTATCTACGACATGTGATTTACTTGTAACACGGTGAATGAAATACTGGTACAGTTTGCTGTTTGATCGTATTCGCTCCTGGCTGATAAAAAATATCTCAGAACAGAGCTCCAGATAATCTGCGTATTTGCTTAAATACCCAATTAAAATTGCCAAAAACCCAATTGAAATCAAGAGTAGCGAGTATCAAAAAGCAATTACAATTTTGTGGTACATTTATCATGCTGCAGAAAACAATAAACACACCACAAATATAGTATATTGTAATTATTTTTCATGAAAACACATCTTGGTATTTCATTAGAATTGTCTCCAAGGAGACAATTCTATTCTAATGAAATTCCAGGACATGTTTTCAATTCGAAGCAAACTATTCAATAATTGATGTCTGTTGATGTGTAAACAGTAGTGCAATTTTATTTTACCCAATTTAAATTTTGAAATAACCAATTGCTTCAGAAATGCTGGAGTGAAAATACTCAATTACTAATTCCTTATCTGGAGCACTGTCGAAACATTGCAAACCATTGCAGATCGCACGGTATGATATAAAGATGACCTGCATTGATAACTGGGAATGGAAATTGTTCGAGCCAATTCCCGCCCTTAAAGATAAGCCGAAACGAATCACTGTGTGGGACATATGGTATCGCTTGTCAACTAATGAAAAGGGCTAATGATTCAACTTCTACAATTTTCCACCAGTATTTCAGTCATCTGTATGAAATGTACCTGTAATGTCATTGTTCAATAATATTACCCGAGGTTGCCAGACATGAACCATCAACTAACAAAACTCCATCAGTCACTTAGATCATTCATCATACAATTCACAGTAGATAGCTGCTCATCTTTCCTCAACTCATTCTTAACCCATTTCATATAAGATACAGATACACAGGTATAAAAATGTTCAACCAATAATGACCACTTATTTGAACCGTCTCGGTGAGCACCTCTTATCTATTTTTTTATTTCTCAATGAAAGTATATGTTGTTACCACTCATTTGAACGGTTCAAATGAGTGGTAACAACATATACTTTAGAGTAGACATAAAGACGATATTTATGCATGAAATGGGTTAAGATTCATTTCTCATCATTCATTTCAACATATGTTGGCATCCGAGCATGTCTTGTGCAATAAACGCATGTGGGAGCGTAATACATATTTTGTGCATGATCTCACAAAATCAGTTTCCAAAGACAATATGTTTGGTTTTGTCAGATCATGGGCGATGTTGATCTAATGCCAACTATTCCACCATCATTTGATAATCTTCATAAACCTCTTAATTCTCATCCATCGCTTTGGTAAACGGTTTATGGCCTAATTAGATAATCCCTCATTCATCCTAAATTAATTCTGCTTAAGTCAGTCAATTTAAGTACCATTTCATATATCCTGTTACACATTTACCATCTGCCACTAATCTCATTTTGCACATCATAATTATGTTAATCTCAGCAGCTTATTCAGGCCAATTAATGGTTTCTATTTCATCTTGTGTATGTGACAAGCCATATGATTTTGTACCTAATGAAATGTTTCTGTAAATAATGTCAAAAGCTTGTGCGGAATTCTATTTGGTCTGGACATTTCATCAACTTTTGATGTTATTTACTGTAAATTTTGTACATATTTTTCATGAAAAATCACACATTATGTACAAAATAAGATGGCTCGTCTCTTACTAAAAATGGCAATTGGATGTTTGTGCTGTAAAGTGATTCATTAGCTGCGAAACCAAAGACAAAGTAAAAGCTATCGGCATGAATCAAAATTAATGGTGTATGAATTTTTATTAAATATATAATTCTATTCATATGAATAAAACTTAATGTTATAAATGAATTGTTGAACCTTAAATTTTCGAGTTCATTGAACTATTTATTATGTCGTATTTACGTTTCGATGGTCACCAAACATGTCGTTGAAAACGACTATACAAGTTTCACAGCCAACATACAAACTACTTCCCCCAAGTCTGAAATCGTTTAATAGTGGACATATTAACCCTTACTACGTTGAATTAAATTTGGTCGTCTGCTGGAAATGTTTTATTTTCAATATTTCTCGATAAAAACCTGTTTTGACAGCGCATGAGAATCGTTGAGACGAGTCTCATGTGCTGCCAAAACAGGTTTGTTGTTAAGAATTAAGGCAAAAATGAAAAACAGCTGACGACAATTTTCGTCTCCCGCGTATTGAGTGTTAACTCATGTCTTGGCTGCAATGTATGTATAGGGACGTCAACAGCTGGTGAGCCCTCGGCTAAACTGGTGAAACGTGAAGAAGTGCCAGGTGATCACATTACTTATATCACTTCCGCTTTGGGTCTACCAGTAGCACGGTTCTCTAGGTTCACCTCGGCCAGTGTCAACTCACACAGAGTTGTTACGGCTTTATATATGCAGCATATTGCAGCTACATTTCTCTCATTTCTCTATGAATAACACTGTCAAAACTTAACCCTTTCACCCTTAAGTAACTGGAATGGATTTTTATATGTTAATTTCTGGACAGAGCTCCAGTTAAGGTGCGTAATTTTGAGGTAAATTTCTTATTTCTCCATCAAAAATGGCAAGTTGGGAGTGCTTAGAATCGTCTCAATGAGACGATTCTAAAGGACTCCCAACTTGCCATTTTTGATGAAGAAATAACAAAATTTCACCCCAAGTTGGTCAAATTACGCACCTTAACTGGAGCTCTGTCTGGACCAATCCAATTGTCACAAACTGATTTTCAGACTGTTCCATTATGATAAGGGGTGTTTGTGTTCTCAAAAATGTGAAAATTACTTGCAAAAAGTGCAGGTCCAGATGAGACAGCTTGTCACGAGCCGGCTCATCTGGAGCTGCACTGTTTGCCAATATCACTATACAGGCCTGTTTGTGTTGAAAGGATTAATAATTGGAATGGACTGTGATATGTTAATTTTGCAACCAATCCAATGACTTGCAAAAAGTGCAGATCCTGATGAGACGAATCGGTACGAGCCAGCTCATCTGGATATACACTGTTTGCAAACACTGACAAAGTGGTCTGTAGTGTTGAAAACGTTAAATTCCGAGTTCCATTTTTCCTTTGAAAAAATGTATTATTTATGTGGATGTCAATAAATAAAACTACATGAAATGAATCGATGAATATGCTGCATAATTCTGGGTTACAAATACTTCTGTCGTCATCTGATCTGATCATTCATCATTGCGTAATCATCATCTATTCATATACTGGGATTGGGAATCATGCCTCATGTATTGCATCATCGCTTTCTTTGCTTCATCTAACACGTGTTTGTTGTACTAACATGTAGATTCTCTCTTCATAAATATGCCAGCTCGTACAAAAATGTAGTTTGATGTGTACAACCAATACAGATCTGGGCCTCTGCTTATAAATGTTTCTGGTATGTTCTCCAAATTGATACTCAAAATCAGACAGTTTGATTGGCCGAGACTGAGCACAGCTCAGCCTCGACCAATCAAACTTACTGATTCAGTTCTGATTTTCGTCGCATCACAACCGGTGAAATATGCGATTCGACACTGTTAGCCCGAAATGATCTTAGCTGTTCACAGACCATTCAGTAAATAAATAAATCCTGATCAAGAACATATTCAGAATGTGTTAAAAGCATGGGCTCAGAATCCGTGCTACGTGCAGTCTGTTCTGGGTCTATATTGGAGACATTCCATTGGCACGTGCCTGTATGTGTAACTGGTTAACAATGTGGAAACAGATTTGACCGTTTAATCATTACATAGTACTTTCTTGTATGTGTTGGCACGAATATACATCACATATCCAGTTTAAATTTGACAATGTGTATCACTGCCTTAGAGCCCCAGATAGGCAGTATTATATTTGTGAATTGTGAAAAGCAGTTCTATCAAAGTCACAAAATAATCCTTCTTCTCGGGAGAGGTCCTTCTCTTTACTAACGGAATACAGTGGTTCTGTGTGGAAACCTGGACATACTCTGTCTCCAGGAAATGTATTCAGACTCCCAGAAGTCAATATACTTAGTAAAGTTGGAATGTCATTGTTTGACACAGAACCAGAAGTATTCTAGTCATCTGTGGCTGGTGAAATAGAGCTTATAGGATCTATATTGTTTGTTAGAGCATGTCGGGTCTTTCATTGATGGAATGGTGAACAGTGTAGATCCTCATCAGACTGTGTGAATCCACAGGCTGATCTGGATCTACACTGGTCGCAAATCCCATAAGCCCCATTTCTCCAGCCACAGCCACATATCATCTAAGTGTAGCTTTACCGCGCTTCTAACCATCATGTGGCAGTGCATGTGAAACACAACTTGTCTTCAATCTGCATAGACAAACATTCTACTCCCATCTACATTGTTTGACATACATTCGGACACGTGATTATATAACATGTTCAAAACTCAACATTTTGATAAATTTCTTTACCGGAAATGACACTCTTGTGTAGATGGTCTGTTAAAGACTCGAATTCCTTTTGTTTAATTGTTTGAGACTGACCTCTGCTCTTTCTTAGCCACATTTTGCTTGATTTTTAGTAGAAATTTTGAGAATACAAAAAAGATGCACATTATTTTTCAGTCACTCTTTTTATTAATAAAAAGAGTGACTTAAAAATAATGTGTATTAAATATGCTTCCCTTCAGAAGTTATTGGAAATTACAAAAAATGATAGTTTGAACATCATGAACGCTGATACAAAACTTTCCTGCGGGAACATGAAGGTTGTGTGTTTCTTTTACACTGTCACAATTTGTGTTGTCATCTCATTGTTGGAGAATGCTGTGTTTGTTGTGTGTGTTGGTATCTTGGTGTTGTTGGTTATCCCTATTCCCTACCCTCCCTGGTTTGCCACCCTGTTGCCACCTCTAACAGCATGATTTGTTATATTTTGTTACAGCATTGTGCCTGCTCCTGCATTGAAAACACAACTGCATACCACTATAGATCGGTCATTAATTTCTGGGGGCCGTTTCACTAAACTTTATACGACTAAAATGTTCGTAAGTGCGAAATTATGATAATCAGTAAATTTCACATTAACAATGTTTTCTTGTAAACAATTATTGGATTTACATTTATTTATGCTCAATAAATGTAAATCAATCAGTTGAAATATACAGACAATCCTAAATTTGCACTTACAAACATTTCAGTCGTACAAGGTTTAGTGAAAGCCAAGATGGTTCAGTTGAGTGGTCACAACATATAATACATACTTTCAAGAAGAAATAAAACAAACAAAAATACTCCAATTTCATGCATCCGAGTGTGGACTACTCAGTTCAGCAAAGTGATTTGACTATAAATGACTACACAAGTTTTCTGAACTTCTTCAAAGGCACGGCACGTTCCACTGTGTCTACCAGTTGTTCAGTATAAATGTGGCTGTGACTGGAGAAATGTGATTTGCGACCAGTGTAGTTCCTGATCAAATAGCACACTCCTGTAGCCTGATAAAAACCTAGATTGCTTTTTAGAAGCATGACGGGTGTTTCATCGATTGAATGGCGAACAGTGCAGATCCTGATCAGACTGTGCGGATGCACAGGCTGATCTGGATCTACACTGATCGCAAACCCCATAAGCTCCATTTCTCCAGTCACAGCCACATGTATGTTTGATCGTCCCTTGTGCGGAATTAACTGATCTATTTTGTTCCACCCGAACATGTGGTCCGCCGCATACTTGTCTAGCAGTTAAGTGCCTTCAGTGCAGGACGAGCCACCTTTGGTGATGTGGATGTTGTAGTATAGTGCATGATTTTTCTTCTGGTACAGGCGAGGTTACTTTAGTTTCTTCTGAACCCCCGCCCGCACCAGACCGTTCTGATGGGCCCCCGCCCGCACCAGACCGTTCTGATGGGCCCCCGAGTAAGCCGGTACGCACTGATTACACACCTGAGCCTTCCCCGCAAAGGTCAAGGCCGCCGCCCAGGGAGTCGCCGAGGTCAGCGCCCAGAGCCTCCCCGCGGGGCCGGCGAGGGGAAAATGTTCACCCTATGGCTAAGGGAGATGCTTCAACCCCTAGGAGTATGTGTTACATTTTGTTTGTCCGAGAAATTGTTAAGAATTCTGTTACTTTCATTGTTAACTCTTTTATAAGTTTATCTGATGTGTACTGGTTCATTGTAAGTTTTGTCCAGACAACTTGCGGAAAGCACGACCTAATGATCACAATGATGTCCGGTAGTCCTTGCGTGTGTTAGCTCTTTCACCCCCTAAGTAACTTTACTGGATTTTGATATGTTAATTTTGCAACCAATCCAACCATCACAAAATGATTTTCAGACTAGTCCATTTATGAAAAGGGGGTGATTTTGTTCTTAAAATTATGAAAATTACTTGCAAAGAGTGCAGATCCTGATGAGACGGCTCGTCGTCACGAGCCGGCTCATCTGGATCTAGAACTTTTTGCCAATACCACTATACAGGCCTGTGGTGTTGAAAGGGTGTGCAAATTTTGTGTTTAAATACATTAACAGCCCTTATTCCGTTTTACTTCAAACATCAAATGCTTCTTTATCATCACCCTTATTTTCACTCTATAGTTCACCCATGTGGCCCACAGGCCCAAGTTCAAATGACTACGAAATTTGCATTAAAATTGTTACATATCTCTTAGTCTACAACCCTTACTACGAACTTCAAAATAAATACACTCCGAGACCATCAAATCTCTCAGAGGGCTCGACATGCTGGCCGTGGCCATCTGGTTGGACAAATTCAATAATTATACGAGCGATATTTTTTTACAAATGTTAAAAACACTAACAAATACTGCAAATCTGGATAAGTCACCACTCATTACAAGCTGGCTCTACAGTGTTGGCAAATGTTGGCATGGTCTGCACGATTGAACGGCTTAATAATTTTATTTAAATATGAAGTTGATTGAGCTTCAGCAAGAATACATTCTGTTCTGTTAAATGTTGTAAAGCACATCTGTCTATTTTGTTGCATATTTGACTTTTTGCATGTTTCTTAATAATTTGAATGTCACAAATACCGAACATGTTTTTGTTTCAGTTTTCTGTTCACGTTGATAAACAAATGTAATTATTTTGTATTTATTCAAACAACATATACTTTGATATTGTATGTATACATGTATGTCTCTGGTAACATTTATTCTACATGATTGTGTTCCTGATATATGTTTACATTGCAGATATCTGTTGTAATTTACCCTTAGAACGCTACTCACAACAATTGTCGTCTGCTGTTGCTTTTATATCTTGCCTTAAATCTCAATAAAAACATGGTTTGACAGCACTTCAGAATCATTTCCAACGGAAATGATTCTGAAGTGCTGTCAAACCATGTTGTAAATTATTCTAAAGTGCTGTCGAACCATGTTTTTTATGATAAAAATGGGAAATAGAAAATATAAAGCAGACGACAAAAAAAATAAGATAGCGGTGTAAGGTCTAACACATTACTACTCAACTCTAAAACATGCTCGTAGTTTTCCTAACCTAGTAATATCTTTATACACGTTCATATGGATATATACTTGCTTGTACAAAACCTATGCAAGTTGGTGTTGTAGTATTAATACAGTAGATAGGTGCAGTCATGTATGTTAACAGATGAATGTAAGTACATATTGTTTTAGCATCTGATTGGGGGTGCAGTGCTCGCCGTTATTGGTTCTGTTGGTTGTTTCTATTTTCAATGCCGACGTTTGTATTATGTTGTTCAAATTAGTTCACTAAGTATTCTTTGCGTTTCTCAGAAAATGGTACTGCGGGTATTGTGGGTGGCTGGCGTGCACCTGTAGGTGCTTAGTGGACCAGTTTCAAACTTAGCTGAATTATATATTTAACACTTACACCGCTATCGTAATCTTTTTTCGTCTGCTGTTTATTTTCTATTTTACATTTTTATCATCAAAATCATGCTTTGACAGCACTTTAGAATAATTTACAACATGCTTTGACAGCACGTCAGAATCATTTTCATTGGAAATGATTCTGAAGTGATGTCAAAACATGTTTTTATTGAGAAATAAGTCAAGATATAAAAGCAACAGCAGACGACAATTGTTGTGTGTAGCGGTCTAAGGGTTAATATTGTTGATGGTTGACTGTTGCACACTTTAATCCACTTCTTGCTTACCTTCCATTGGTACGCGTGCTCAGGCTCTACCAGGGCCGGATCAGTTGTACAACTCTTACTGATCATCGAATAAAAGACAATTAAAATGGGATTTAGCAGATTTGGATTTTGTATATTCCGTTGTCACTGAATTAACCCTTTCACCCCTAAGTCACTGGAATGGATTTTGATAATTTTGCAACCAATTCAATCATTACAAAATGGTTTTCAGACTAGTCCATTTATGAAAAGGCCTTGGGGAGTTTTTGTTCTCAAAAATATGAAAATTGCGTGTAAAAAGTACAGATCCTGATGAGACGGTTCGTCACGAGCCGACTCATCTAGATCTACAATTTTTGCCAATACCACTATATAGGTCTGCGATGTCGAAAGGGTTAACAAGTTGCCCAATGTAGGTACAGACTGGTTCTAAACACCTGTCTGATGTCCTTGTGAACGATACACCAAATTTACACCACAATTGTTCAGTAAATCTACCATTGGCACTCATCAAATAATTCCATAGAACTTCATAGATTAGAGATACTGCTGTTGCCCGTTTCTTCCCCATACATCTTCAAAAAGAACCATAGTCGACCAGATGATAGATAGACATGTGAGAACACATACTCACCAAATCCATCCCTTGCACCAGAAACAATCATTGAGCCTCCAACTCGTGGCAATCAAATCAATGGCCATTGATCGACCAAGGGGATGATTGATCGAGCAAGGGGATGATATATCACTGTTGTACATGGAGCTGTTATAGTATGCTGTACTCTATTATACAACTTACATTATAGCTTTTGCTTAATTTTGGATTAATATTCTCCATATCAGGGGCATCAACTTGACCTGCTTTAGTCATTACACTGGAACTACAGCTTATGTCTGTCTCTTATGTCTGTCTCTTATGTATAGTAATGCTTTTGAGATAACTAAAATATAGAATTTTTGTCTCACCCACGATAGCTGAAAGTGAGACACAGCGGTCACAATTTCGTCATCGTCGTCAACAATTTAGGACGTATATTTTGGAGGCAACCAAATTTCCCATATCTCTTGATCCGTTAGTCTGATCATTACCAAACTTCACCAATAGCTTCCTCACATTGATAGCTATCCACCCAATGTTATTTGTGTGACCTTGATTTTAGTGACTATAATCTTCGTATCAATAATTTTAGACGTCCTCATATTGTGACCTTGATCTTGACCTTCGTGGCCATTGCCTTGTTTAGTGGGTGAGACACTCTCCGGCGATAGCCTTGTTAATAAGCCTTTGTCCAGGTATGTGCCACTCTCTGATTGATACTTGTTTTTTTTGTTCAGCAATTAAGCTATTCATTTCTGTTGATAATAGTTGTTCAAATGCTTTATATGCTTTAAATAGTCAAAATAAATATACTTCAACTCGGTTCTATGAATTTTTAACAACATCCAATGTTAAACACTTAGTGACCAATGTTGTTATCAAATGTCCTTGAATGTGAATGTGTTTACAGCTGGACTCCCACATGCCAGGTTGGAATATAGGGAGACATATTTTTCGCCTATTTTTTTTTTAGATATGACATTTTTCAGGCAAAATAAACATTCATTTACCATTACCAGATGTGTTAACTGGCATTATCATACTTTTATATTGAGCGTAAATTGCCACGATTGATATCATGGGTGATAACTAAGTTTCCTTAAAAGTTTAACAACTGTTTATTCTCTCTATTTTTTATGTGCAATGATCTTACTTTATAATCTGTCGATGAAACTAGTTTTTCAGGTGATGCATGTAACTGATACAAATAATGTATAAATATCCATTTGTATATCAAAATAGCCTGATATCAACACACGTCTCTATCAGTAATTTAAAGATTAATACATTATGCATAACGGCACTCGTAATGTTTAAAACTGGTGGAATAGCAGGGATTCCGCTGGGGAAAAAAAATTGCCACTTCCAAAAATTGGCGATAAAAAATTACAATTTTCGAGAAAAAAATTAAAAAAAAAAAATTGTAATATTTTATCGCCAATTGCGAAAGTGGCGATCGCCAGCGGAATCCCTGGAATAGTATACAATTATACACTTATTTAATTTCTATTTTAACATTAAATGGGACCCCAATAACAATATTTTATTCAGTATCAATTTCACCATTTGTAAACATTACTGTCTTGACTTCCAGTTTGGTCTCATGTATAATGCTGGGACCACAATGCATATACATGTACAATGTACCGGTATATGTACACCTCACACAGGGAAATCTACACCTCACACTTATAATCGCTTGTCAGTTAGGATATGCTGATTCAATCCATTTGTTGGTATTTAATATATAAAGTGCAAATTGTAACTGGAAAAGGAAAAGAAATGTTAAAAACATATTGTTAGAGATACCATGCCACGGTCATTGTTGAATAGTTGTTTCGTTTGCACATTTATTTTTTAGGTTTTCTGAGAGGATTTTTTTTGTATTTGATTGGTTGTTTTCTTCTGCTTGCCAGTTTACGTTCGGATGCTTCTTATTTATTTGCAGAATAACACTATAACGGCCCATATTAAAATTCTGTATATCCCCCCCCCTCTGCTTTTATGACTCGTATCTGCCTTAGTTTAGTGGCTTGCTTCTGCTCGGTGGTTGGTTGGCACGTGGTGTCTAATGTTTGTGATTTCTGGTGCAGATGACTCTCTACCGTCACCAAAGAAGCGTTCACGTTCAAAATCTCCCTTTGCGAGGTTGTTTTCTAGAAAGAGAGAGGCTAGTGAGGCGGCGGCCGATAGTCCCCCCTATCACTTCTGGACAGGTAACTACTGGTAATACAGTGGAACCTCACTAAACCGGACACCCTGGGGACCTCCCAAGGTGTCCGGTTTAGCGAGGTTTCACTGTAAATCAGGCACTTGAATATTCCAAGCCATAGTTGTGTGTGATGCGATCATGCACAGGCATCACCGGAGATAAATGATCATGATTATGATCACATATGTGCCTTGTTGTCCAGTTTAGAGAGGTTCCACTGTAGTTCTGTTTCTTGGTAGTTATGGTAGTTTTACTGATATTTGATTGTGGCATTGGGGAAGCCACTGTATTGTTGATTGATAATTGTCATTGATAGTATGTAGTACGAAAGCTATGAAGTTGGAGTTGTATGTTTAGACATATTGACAGGTAAGTGGCTATTAACCCTTAGAATGCGGGAACCGAAAATAGTCGTCTGCTGATAATTCATATTTTGTCTTTTCTCTCGGTAAAAACATGGTTTGGCAGCATTTTAGAATCATTTCCATTGGAAATGATTCTAAAGTGCTGCCAAACCAAGTTTTTGATGAGAAAAATGGAAAAATACAAACATATTCAGCAGACGACACAAATTAATTCAGCATTGTAAGGGTTAACCCTTGCACGTGGCAACATATATAAAATATGCGGTTTTCTCAATTTTGTCACTTTTTCAACAACGAAATATTTTTCTAAAACCGACTTGTCTATGAAGATGAGTAAAGCAAAATATGAATATACAGACTAATTGAATTGTTTTATTATACCATAATAAGCACAAGTAGGAAATATACTAAGTACTAGCTGATGGTGTGGTAATTGTAACGCCTTGTTTGAAACACCCAGATTCTTGAAACACCCAAAACTTGGATGTGATGACGCTTGAATATATGTCAATGGGGAAATAAGAAAAAATGCTGTGAATGTCTCGAGATAAGATAAATTTGAATAAATGAAAGCACCTCCGATAACTGGTGAACAATGTGACTCTTGCAACATATGTAGGTCTCATTTGTAGAGTGCCTTCTGATAACGGTTGATTTTCAACTAGTCGGAATTGTATGTCAACACCTATGTTGTTATTATTGTTCTCTATCTGTATTTATTGTTGTCTTGTCTTGTGAGTGATGTAAAAACAACAAGATGATATCAAACTGTACATACAAAACAATATAGCTGGGCCAGGGTTTCATTGACATAATGATGAGCAGAGAAGCCCACGATCAGACAGAATGCCTGCACACATGGTCTGTGTTTAGGCTGGTAATAAATCTTTTAAGCATTATGTCTGTTGGCGTTCCCTGTAATTCAGCTACAATTACAATGTATGTTCATGATTGCAAAGCATAAAACATAACCTGCTTATAAAGCTTAAATTTCAGTAGAAGCTCTCCAAACTGGACACCGTGGGGACGTCCCAGAGTGGCTAGTTTAGATAGGTTCCTCCACTGTACATGTTAACCCTTACAATGCTGAATTAATTTGTGTCGTCTGCTGAATATTTTTCCATTTTTCTCATCAAAAACTTGGTTCGGCAGCACTTTAGAATCATTTCCAATGGAAATGATTCTAAAATGCTGCCAAACCATGTTTTTACTGAGAGAAAAGACAAAACCTGAATTATCAGCAGACGACTATTTTCGGTTCCCGCATTCTAAGGGTTAAATAAATGGTTCTTTCCTTTTATATTCTGCAACTAACTCCTTCATTACAATAAGCACCTACATGAAGTGATTCCTCCCTCAGCCCCAACCTGACTGTATCATTATGTGTAGGATGTTTTGTTACGTCCATCGTGTTCACACAACCATCTGTGTTCCACAGAACCATCGGCAAGTTTTGTGCACGAGGAGGGAGTACTGACAAGGAAACATGAATGGGAAGCGCACATGAAGAAATCATCAAACAGGTGAGATACTTAACCCAATATGTGTCTGATTAAAGATGGCAGGGTATCCATATCTGAAGATGAATTTGTCCTTAAGAATTCATATCTTGCTGGGAATTACACCAGGGGGCCGTTTCACTAAACTTCGTACGACTAAAATGTTTGTAAGTGCAAACTTAGGATCATGGAATTTGGAAAAATGGATTCCAGGCCTGGAAAGTCATGGAATTTGGATTGCAGTCCAATTATTGGTGTTGTTGAGGAAAGCTCGGTGCAATTTCGTGATTTCGACCCAAACTATTTGATGTGGTACCCGACACCAAATCAGGATTTTGTAAATTTAAAACTGAATTACTACTTCTCTCCCCAAGACAGGTGTATTCCAGGCTCGAAATGGCTCAAGTTATGAGTCGATAAGCCGTAAAACACCGTTTCATCAGCATCATCCACGCAAATATGGGGCCTTGAATTTCGAAAACAGGTCCTTGAAAGTTATGGAAAAATCATGGAATTTTTGTCTCCTCAAAAGAGTGGGAACCCTGTTTATTGAGCCTATGCTAAATAATCTAAATCCACTAATTGTTTACAAGAAAACATTGTTATGTGAAATTTACAGACTATCATAATTTTGCACTTACGAACATTTTAGTCGTATAAAGTTTAGTGAACCACCCCCAGGGTGCCAAGTGATCAGTAGCCTATTTCACCAAAATTGCAAAGCATACTTATCTAGCAAAGTGTACTTGGAGGGAGTAATCATTTATTTTTCCCAAACTGCACTATTTTATATAGAACTAACGACTGCATATATTTGATGATTAAAAGTATGCAGAATTATTATACTGAATTAATTACATTGGCTGTGACAATGTAATAAATTCAGTATAATCAAAATTAATAAATTTATCCTTAAATTGAAAATTTCTCCCTCAAAGTGTACATAGCAAGATAAGAGTATACTTTGCAATTTTTGTGAAATCGGCTACCAGTGTAATAAGGGTGCCTGGCACTGGATCAGGAGGCGTTTCACTAAACTTTGTACGACTAAACTGTTAAGTGCCAAACTATGATAGTCTGTAAAATGCACACATTAACAATGTTTGCTTGTAAACTCTTATTGGATTTGCATTTATTGAGCATAGGCTGTATATGCAGCCTGTGCTCAATAAATGTAAATCCATCAATTGGAATTTCCAGACGATCCTAAATTTGCACTTACAACCATTTTAGTTGTACGGAGTGTAGTGACACTGTCTTTCAGCGCTGCAAGGTTTTTATTGCATTTTCATTGCTGACTGTACAGTACAGTACAGTACTTCCTATGTGCATTTCCAGTGGTGTATAGATATGAACTAGCTGTTGAACATCCATAACACTCACATCAATCAATCACTGACTGGAGGAATCGGGCACTTGGCATATGTGTTGACTTGTAACTTTGCTGTCTGGGACTCGACACATTGATCCTGGTTTGATCTACCAGCTATGGAGTGAAATATGTGATACTTGTAATACAGTCACATACAGAATCACCTGGTGCTCTTTAGGAGGTCAATTTGTAATAGTTAACTTCTGTCTTATTCCTTGCACATTGGTGCTGCACTGTTTCTCGTCAAATTCTCATTCAGCTATATGCAGAAGATACTGCATAAACACATTTTTCGTCTAGTAACCGGCGCAAGAAATTTGCGCCGGTTACTAGACGAAAAATGTGTTATGCGATAGCTCGATGTAGAACTGAGGGGCATCTCATCAGTAAACTGGTGCATTTTTCGACGTAAAACATTTTAAGCCAGCGCGAAAATGCAGCTTCCAGTGATACTGGGAACTTCATGATGTCTTTTCCAAGGATTTACCTTAATAAAATGTTTTTGTGTATTTCAGGAAATGGGACAAGGTGTTTATCATCCTTGATGGAGAGTCGCTATCGTGTTACAAAGACCAGAAACATGCAAAACAGGTGGGTAGCTGCTTGGGTTCAAACTACGGTCTGTTCCATGTTTTTGTGCCGACAAACACATTAAATCTATAAAATATTTAAATGCAAGTACTTTTACATCAATAACAAAAAAGTCACCCTCCCCAAATTCTTTTATTTGATGAAATTCCATCAACTATTGATTTTATTTTATGGGGGAAAAGGAGTTGACGGAGCTGCAGGAAGAGTTGAAAAACAAAACATTTCGGAAATTTACTTGCTGCAGTTCTTCATATCCTTTTCCCCCATGTTGAATTGTTTTATGCCCCACCACAATAGTGGAGGGGGTATTTAGTGTTACCCTTGTCCGTCCGTCTCTTCCTTCCGTCCGTCATCAACCTTGTAACTCGTAAAACGTTTAAACCGTACTAGCTGCAGACCTGAAACTTGGTAAGTCTATTTTGATTTTTGATTCTCCGGGTAATGGATTATCTCCCCCTTTTCGTCTTAGAATTTTTCTATTTTGGCTTGTAACTCATAAAACGTTTAAACCGTACTAGCTACAGACCTGAAACTTGGTGTGTAGCTTCCTTATGATGAGTAGATACGCAAAGTTTATTTCTATTTTTTATTCGACCTCCGGGTCATGGATTATCTCCCCCTTTTTGACTTAGAATTTCACCGTTCTGCCTTGTAACTTGTAAAACTTCTAAACCTTATAGCTGGAGGCTTAAGATGGAGGCTTGGAGGCTTTTTTTCCCCGATTTTCAAGGAATTTGCCTTGGAAATAATGGAAAGAAAAAAACATTATTTGGACATTTAGCGCCGATTTTGTTCCAAGTGGGCACTGGGCCTTTATTAGATGCACAAATTTTGTGAAAATTAGCTAAAAAGGTGTTCATTTACAACTTCAAAACTGGTAGGTGGGCATCTATTAGAATCATTACGGTATTTAAAAAGCGGTTTAGATTTTGAATTAGCTGAAACATGTGCATTATACTAAGTTTTTAAAATTATTGATATTCATTCTAATTTCAATTTTGCTCCTTATTTTGTTACATGAACTTGGTGATTTATGACAAATAGATCTAAAAGAAAAAAATGTAAAAACATATTTTTATTTATTGCGAGTTTTAGAATTGGGTTTGAAAGAAAATTGCATAAAAATTAAAACTTACGTAACTTTTGATCGCGATTAGAATTGTTGAATGGGCTTTTCTGCCTGTGCATCCTTATCTATCAAGTTACAACCTACATTTTGAAGTTTAATTAATCTTATTTCATTGGCCTTTAAATAACCATGAGCATCTGTCTGTGTGTACAGGACCCGACTACACGTATCCACCACGAGTCGGCGATGGAGTTGACGGGGGCGGAGTGTGAGTTTGCCACGGACTACACGAAGAGACCACATGTGTTCCGACTGCGACTGGCAAACGGGGCCGAGTACCTGTTTATGGCCAGGGACCAGGTGTGTACATGCCGTGATGGCCCTATACACTCTACACTCGTTATCTCAAACACACAGAAGGTTAAGCTACTGACAACTCAAAGTCAAATGTTTGGTCCCAAGTACATGTTTTCCTACTTAATAACTCTATAGTCAACTCAAATGTAAACAAAAAGTATTATCCTCAGTCCTCTGGACTTTGAGTAAACGAGTGTAGACTTATATGGGACGCTGGCTGACTAAAGGGACTGTATGATGTATGTGACCAGCATAGCCCCAGAACAGATCTGCGCAATGTGATCTGGGCCTGCGCTGTTCACCCTTCAGTCTGGAAGGACAGGAAGGTACATGTATCTCCGCAAGGAATCCATTTTTAACCCTTTGAATGTGGCACACATACATTTTCGTCTGCTGTTGTTTCAAATTTTGTCTTCTTTCTCAATAAAAATATGGTTTGCAAGCACTTTAGAATCGGTGGAAATGATTCTAAAGTGTTGCCAAGACGTTTTTGGTAATAAATAATGGAAAATAAAAAATAAATAGCAGACGACAATGATCTTGCAAGGATTTACACCTGGGGCCTAGTGGTCCGGTGTTGTCCGGGTCCCTATCACTGGATCTGGGGGCCGTTTCACTCAACTTCGTGAGTGCAAAATTATGATTGTCTGTAAATTTCACATTAACAATGTTTTCTTGTAAACAATTAATGGATTTACATTTATTGAGCATAGGCTGCATATGCTGCCTATGCTCAATAAATGTAAATCCATCAATTGAAATTTCCAGACGAATCTAAATTTGCACTTCCAACCATTTTAGTCGTACGAAGTTTAGTGAAACGGGTCCCAGGAGATCAGTACTGATTTGTGTGTCGCCCGTCTCTATAGCGCCAAGGGCATGTATTGTTTGGGCTGTGTGTCCAACTGTCCATCCGTGGTTGAGAAGTTTACCAGAGTTTCTCAATTCTGTCGTAACTTCTATATCCCTTGAATGATTACTTCAATATTTCATTTCATCAGATTTGTGCACAAATGTCAAGCACAAATGCAAATATTTTCGTAGCAAATGCAAGTTTCAATTCCGCATATATGCTATGATAATTTCATCATCTGTCGATGTCATTTACAGAATATGTCACAGTTTACATAAATACATTTCATGAAAAATCGCACGTGTTCTTCGGTACAAAATCACATTGTGTGTCTCAAATGTCACACATCCATGCTGCCCGTGATATTTTCGGTCAAGAAGTTTGCCAGCGTTTCTCAATGCTGTCATAACTTCTATATCCCTTGAAGGATTACTGTAATATTTTAATGTATCAGATTTGTGCACGAATTTCACACGTCTATGATGCATTCAATATGACTTTGACCTTCACAACCCATTTGTTTCAGTCGAGAAGTTTGCCGGAGTTTCTCAATTCTGTCATAACTTCTATATCCCTTGAAGGATTACTTTAATATTTCAAGACATTATCACTTGTTGACAAATGTCACACATCCATGCTGCCCTTGATATGACCATGACCATTTAACCATCTCAACTTTGCTCAACTACTTAGAGGTTTCAAAGTTTGCAAGGAGTTTCTCAATTCTGTCATAACTTCCAGGCGCAGATCCAGGATTTCGGGTTAGGGGGGTGTAACTATTTTGCAATACTTGACTATATTACTATGCTCGTTTGTAGACCGAGCTCTCGGAGCAGAGCTCGGCATAGCGCTAGGGGGGTCCGGGGGGAATTTTTTGAAATCTACATCGCATTTCCTGCGTTCTGGCGCATTTTGGAGTAGAAACGTGCCTTGTAACTTGTAAAAAATCTTTACTTGGCGAATTTTACGGGGGGCGCGCGCCGAATCAATACATCATACTTATGCACAAATGCCACACATCCATGCGTCCCTTAACCCTTAGAATGCGGGAACCGAAAATAGTCGTCTGCAGATAATTCATATTTTGTCTTTTCTCTCAGTAAAAACATGGTTTGGCAGCATTTTAGAATCATTTCCATTGGAAATGATTCTAAAGTGCTGCCAAACCAAGTTTTTGATGAGAAAAATGGAAAAATAAAAAATATTCAGCAGACGACACAAATTAATTCAGCATTGTAAGGGTTAATATGACCTTGAGTTTTTGACCCCTGACTTTGGCATGAAAAAAGTAGTTTCATAGTCTTTCCATCACACCTGTCTTTCGGATGAGATGTGAAGCCTAGCCCCCGCCTCTAAGGCTCTATGACCTCAGCAGTCACTGGGATGTTAAAACCATTTTTATTTTCCCCCCAGAGTGAAATGGAGGGCTGGATCAACGTGATAAACCGAGCGGCCACGCCTTCCGAGACAACACCGGGCCGATCACAAACCTTGCCAGCTCGCACCGCAGAAGAGCACAGAGAAACAAAGAAAAAAGGATTTTTCACGATGAAGAAAAAATAGAATTAACTTTATAGCTTAGAATTTTATCATTTTAAACAATATAGGATTTTATCATGAAATGTGATAAATCGCCTCGTTGTTGTTTTGATTGGGAACCTCCATGTGCAATGATCGGACGAGAGAACGATAATTGGCCATACTGTGAACTGGACATTATTCATGGAATGTGTGGAATGGCCAGGATGGAGAAATCAAGAAAATCCATTGTGCCAACTCAACACGAATTCTTTGTGAATATGTCACGTTACATTTTGTAAAGGAGTGCAAGTACGGTGTAGCTTTTCGTGGACCAACATTTTCTAAATGTTGTAAGATGTACATGTATCTGCACAAGTCTATCTATCACTCACGATCACCGCCTGTGCTGACCCAGGGGTTCCCATAAAAACATGGTAGCCAGTCGTCGTAACAAAATCATCGTAGGATTTGGTCGTGGACATTGGGACAGCCAGTCGTCCCGTGGAAGTACGGAGTCGACCGATCAAATTCACCTCCATTATGCCTTCATACTGGCTAACAAAAGGGAGGTTGCAACATTTTCTTTAACATTTAGAAGGCTGGAAACATAAATTGTCGTCTGCTGTTGTTTTATGTGTTGTCTTCTTTCTTGATAAATACATGGTTTGACAGCACTTTAGAATCATTTCCATTGGAACAATAGATAATAAAAAAACAAACGGCAGACGACATACGGGAGGTTACAACATTTGCCCTGCCCCATTCTGAGATCTGCACAGTCTGACCACGGCTTTCAAAGTTTGCCATGCAGTCATTGAAGCATTATTTAATATCCTTTTTAACAGAAGTTTTCACCAATAGTCGACTGTATGGACTATGTCATACAATACAATTAGAGATATATGAAAACTACTTACTATGCAGACAGAAATGATTGTAAGTTCCCTTTTGTGCGCCGGCAGACCATGTGATCCCATGTTGTGTTTCACCAATCCACAGGTTCATCAAGGAAATATCTCCACTTCATGAGCAAGTGTTATGTCATTATGGCCCAAATCATTAATTTTTTTTTCTTCAATTTTGCAATTTTGTTTAAGGCGCAACCTGTTCACCATGGAAACCACACTGTCATCTGCATTTTCATCACAATGTATCAGTGTATTTACAAGAAAACTAGTTCAATGCAGGTTGTGTTGTTCATGGTGTACATGTTCAGTGTTTGCCTGCTTTCCTGTGCAAATGGACTAATTCTGCTCTGGCGGAAATGTGGATCTGCTTCTAGCTGTCGTCATGGTAACGCACAACTCACGCCAACCAGATGTTGCCATAGTAGTGGCAGTTTGTAGGGCAGCTTATAGTCGAGAAACCAGTTTATTAACTATAAACTGATTTTGTTTGTGGTGTGTAAAATGTACAAATTCCTTCTCCCATCATCATGCCTTCATGCTTGTACATATTGTAAATGCTAGTCCAGAATTTTAGATGGCTAAGAATCGTGAAGGTCATTTGATGGTCTGTAATATTTATCTAGATGTTTATCCCGTTTTGTTTCTTGACAAGAAAGCGTTGTGAGAATCACTATATTGTCTTGTCTTTTGTCACCATGAACTTTCTCATTGCTAAGTAAGCAACTTGTTTGTTCAATATTTCTTTGTAAAATTGAGAAAGTTATAATGAACTTGACTTGCCGAACTATTTCAAAATTAATATCTAATGCTGCTGCATTGGAGTGCTGAACTTTGTCAAGTTTAATTTACTATGTCCACAGTCTGTCAACTCTGAATAAATCCAGCACTATATTGACCCAAATAAAACATAATCTAACACTATTATATAATAGATATATGCTATGACTGTATCCGTATGTGTGTAATTTAATCCCGTACATGTATACAGTAAGTGTAGTAAGAATTATGTTCGTAGAGTTGAACAATTATTATTTCCTATTGTAACTGGGCCGGATCTTGCAAATTATGAATGTATGTGTAACCATTATGATATGGTCTCATTTCGAAGAAACAACTGCAATCTTTGCTGAAAGTAAAGGGCTATAACTGGCATTATAATGCACTCTATAATTATCACGCAATGGATTGGCTGATGGTCATACATTACAGGTATATCGTTGTTGATGAACGGTCGCAAATTATTTCAATATGTATCCCTACGCCAGTAGTAAAGGAGTGCATTAGAAATGGGTTAATCGTATTGTAATTTTGATATTTGTGGCGTATATCAGAAAATGATAGGTCGGAAAACATGTTGAATGGCGACGCGCTAGAAAATGATAGGTCGGAAAACATATTTAATGGCGACGCGCTATTAAACATGTTTTCCGACCTATCATTTTCTGTTGAAAATTACAATACAGTTAACCCTATATTGAAAGCAAAATGCATAGTAGCTTTGAACGTTTGATGCCATTTATCAGCAAGGATGGCAGATATGATTGAGCATATAATCACTGGCTCGTGTGCAACGTCGGCTAACACCTTGTTCGGGTTAACCAGGTGGTCCCAGCATTACGTTGAACAAGGTGCAAATGTGATTGGTATACAGATAGGGCCGTCTAAATGTGTCCCTTCATTTAGCACTTTTCGATAATCAAGGGGCTATTTTACATCTGCCGGCCTCCTCTACTGATGGAAACTGGGAATCAATGGTGTAGCACCGTTACTTTCGACCACCCAGATTTGTGATATACGGATATGGCAATTTTCAGTGACCCCGTTAGAATATAGTGATTATATAGTGAATCATGTAATTTATTATTTTATGCGTAGATATAACACGGGCATGCTTCATATTTAGCTTACTACCGTACACTCTGGTTGGTGCAATCTCTATATGTTCTCATTCAGCCAATAACTATTGTGCTTCTATCCATTGTCCCGGCCACGTCGGCCGCCATTTGTATTTGCTATCAGACAAAAAAACAATAAAAGCAAGTCATCTTCATGTGTCTTTGTTTCCTCTGCATTTCCCCTATTCCATACAACCATCGCCATGTTGGGGTGTTAGTGGAATATTCCATGGGGGCGAACTCCCTCATGGATGTAGCTCCCTTATTCCACTGACCTCTTCAAAAACGAAAATGCTGTGAAATGTTAAGGGTGTACAGTAGAACCTCTGTACACCGGACACGCAGGCTGTCTGTGTATCATTGGTGTATATTTATGAAGATAATGCATCCCATTTACAGTGGAACATCTCTAAACCGGACACCCTGGGGACCTCCCATTTACAGTGGAACATCTCTAAACCGGACACCCATTTACAGTGGAACATATCTAATCCGGACACCATGGGGACCTCACATTTACAGTGGAACATCTCTAAACCGGACACCCATTTACAGTGGAACATATCTAATCCGGACACCATGGGGACCTCACATTTACAGTGGAACATCTCTAAACCGGACACCCTGGGGACCTCCCATTTACAGTGGAACCTATCTAAACCGGACACCCATTTACAGTGGAACATATCTAATCCGGACACCATGGGGACCTCACATTTACAGTGGAACATATCTAAACCGGACACCCTGGGGACCTCACATTTACAGTGGAACATATCTAAACCGGACACCCTGGGGACCTCACATTTACAGTGGAACATATCTAAACCGGACACCATGGGGACCTCCGATTTCCACTTTAGTAGCTGACCGGGATCTACACCAGTTGAGTGGGTGGCAGTTGGGAGAATGTGATGGGTAATTTAACGATCGGGGTTCATCCTCACTGGAATTCCGACTGGAGACCTGGTTTGGCCCTCACATACGTCTTTGGAATTTTGTATGCGACAGTTGAATCTGGTTATACCCCTTATGTGAGTGTTACGATTATTTGTAATCCTATTTTAGGGGAAGGGGCCAAGTGACTGGTGTGGTATGGACCTGGCACCAGGTCGGGTTATTCTAATTTCAGGGCTGAATATATTTTATCTTGATGTAAATATTGCGTTCTGATTTTGGGATTTTCCCCCCAATGCATCGGGTTAAAATGGGATTGAACCCGTTTGCCCGGCCTTGCATGACCTTAGCTGTTGATAGGCCGTTAAACACCAATAAAGAAACAAACAAACTACACCAGTTGAAACTGAGCAAGCCTGGTGTTTTGCCAGATAGCGGCCCAATTGCGATCATTGGAGGTTACTTCCCTTCCAATATGTTTTGCCGATATCCGGTATTTGAGCCAGTATATGGGATTGTCTCCATTTTGCTGAATTGTGTGAAATTTTCATTCGACATCTTTGCAATCCATTGCAGAAATTTCTCGCATTTGATAATACACTGGCCCAAACATGATACACATTTACCTCTCTAACCTGTTGATAGGCCGTTAAACACCAATAAACACCAATAAACAAACAGTCAGTCATAAGAATGGCAGTTAAAACGGACTGGAGGCTAATACGCCTAGTTGAATGAAACAAGTTTTCATGCTCATGGTCACATGATAAACAGTGGCTTCAGCAGATTGATATAACGTACAGAATGGATTCTGTATTATGTCTCTGTGTACAAGTCTGGTTGTTGGTGGACGAGAAAGCATCCTGGGGGAACTTTGTATGACTAAAATCTTCGTAAGTGCTAATTTAGATCGTCTGGAAATTTCAATTGATGGATTTACATTTATCGAGCATAGGCTGCATAAAATAAATAAATGTAAATCCATTGTTTACAAGAATACATTGTTAATGTGAAATTTACACTCATAATTTTGCACTTACAAACATTTTAGTCGTACAAGGAACTCTCCGTGAACATTTCCGCCAATAGTCGGCCAGGCAGATCACCGGGTAATTGCTGCATACCCTTCCATCTCCAGTTGGTGTATGATTGTGGCTGTGACTGATGAACGGGGCTTATTCAATTTGTGGCCGGTCTGACTCCTGATGTGCCAACACACTCCTGTAGCCTTACCCACTGCACTGTCGGGTGCGGGTTTCAATGACCGAACCGAGAACAATGCACAGGCTGGTCTCAGTTTACCAGAGATATTCAACATTTGGATGTATATCGAGAGGTCAAGGTTAGACCTACAACACCGGGTGGACAGCCGTGAATGTGAAGAAGCTATGATAGAAGTTTGGTAATGATCTGACATTTGGACAAACATCGGAATTGTGATCGCTATGTCTCACTTTCCACTAAAGTGGGTGAGACAAAAATGGATATCCAGTATCAATATGACGACAGCATCCTTGTAAAATAGAATTTATTAGAAACGGTGAAGTTTTCAACTTCTATATGTAGAACAATCCATGGCATCGGTGACAGCTGCTCTGTACGTGCTAGGGAACACACAAACGAGTCTGTCCCGTCTCCCATGCAGGGGCCTATGTACACTCGGGCTTCATACAAGGGCAATGATATTAAGCACAATTATACACTTAGAACGCTGGATTTCATTTCGTCGTCTGCAGTTTATTTTTCAATGTTATCAATGAAGACATATTTGACAACGCACGAGAATCGTCATGATTCTTTATGCAGTCCAAGGATACAATATTTTTTGTTGAAAAAAATCTCATTATTTTGTTTATTTCTCCATAAAGGTATATGTTGTTACCACTCATTTGAACTGTCTAGTCGAAATGAGTGGTAACAACATATACTTTTGAGATGAAATAAAGAAAATAGGATTTTTTTTCCTAAAAAGTTTCATAATACTATAATTGTATCCCATCTTTAATGTGTTGACAGTTTCCAAACATATTTCGGGCTTGAAATATATCGTCCTAAATGAGAATGGCAGACCATACCTGCATGGAAGATGGGAACGGATGGAGGATTATATGGACGTTACACGCTATAAACCAACATGTAATTGTAAACGGAAAAATTCAAAATAAATACACTGAGTTCCGATCGGGATACATACTTAGTGTATACATATCGCTCATTAACGCTTTCCACTCTAGAGACGATGATTCCAACATTTGCAAACACTGTAGATCCTAATGAGCTGGCTCGTAACGAACCATCTCATCAGGATCTGCAGTGTTTGTCATTATTTTTAAGATTTTGTAACAAAACTCCTGGTTTAATAAATGGAATAGTCCTAAGTTAACACTGAACGGACAATGTCAGATATTTAGGAGTGAAAGGGTCAACATATTCCGTGTATGATGCCAATTGTAAACAACATTAGAATGGTACATATTATAGGAATGAATGGCCTTTTTGTGAAATTTATCGGGGTATAAACTTGGAAAAGTCGCGGGAATACTGGACGAAGGCCAAGTTTATATCCCCGATAAATTCCACAAAAAGGCCATTCATTCCTTATAATTACAGCATTTGAAATAAATTCATCAAGAAAATGTGTTTATTTTCCGTTTTCTTAAGAATTATTTTAACTGCGCCTGACGGTTACGGAAAGTAGTTGGGCATGGAGTTTACTGGGATATAAATTTTGGACTTATACTTGCAACGGACCAATCAAATGTTAGGGAATTGTGTAAATATTTTTGTGCTGGAATTATGTAAGAATACATGCAGTTGTGAGCCTGATGCCTGTGAATGTTAGATGAATCGAGAAGTGTTACGATCTAGATTACGATCTTTAGTTTAACACATATCTATCTAATCGTGATTAGTGATTGAAACAAAGCATGCACCTTGTCTTTAGGCCCACTCTATGTAGCGTCTCGATACCGAGGTACATGCTAGACCTGTAGCCCATTTCATCAACATTGCAAAGTATACTTTAGTAGCAAAGCATACTTTGAGGGAGAAATTTTCAATTTTTTGAAAAATTTATTAATTTTTATTATACTGAATTTATTACATTATCACAGCCATTTAATGGCTGTGATAATGTAATAAATTCAGTATAATAATTCTGCATACTTTTAATCATGAAATATATGCATTTGTTAGTTCTATGTGAAATAATGCATTTCTGGAAAAATAAATGATTACTCCCTCAAAGTATACTTTGCTAGTAAAGTATACTTTGCAATGTTGATGAAATAGGCCCCTGGTCTGATTTGAATCTACAAGGTGTAGTAGGCACATAAAAGAATACATATATGTAGACTCGCAGTATATACTACACGCACTGTCAGGTTTCACACGGCATAGTAGGCACGTGTACCAGATCACCATCTCTAACCAACTCGCATATGGTGCAATCGTTATAATAAAAGTGTGCTACGTGACCTGGCAAATTACTGGTAGGTGTTTGTGACGTTCTGATTAAAACCAAAACCATGTGTAAATGTGAGGCATGTTGATAATTTATGCAGAGAAACCGTAAACAATATGAGAAAATGTCATCAAAGGCAAAGGAAGCCCAACACTGCAACACGACATTTCTTGACCCTTAGAATGTTGGAAATGAAGTGTCGTCTGCTGTTGCTAAATATGTTGTCTTTTTTCTTAAGAAAAACATGGTTTTACAGCATTTTAGAATCATTTCCATTGGAAATGATTCTAAAGTGCTGTCAAAACATGTTTTTTAATGGGAAAAATGGAAAATATAAAATAAACAGCAGACACAATTTAATTCAGCAGTGTAAGGTTAAATGCAAACATGTTAAAACATGTAAGAATCGTTTCCTACAGATGGCATGTCTACGACTACTTTGTTGTCAAAATATATGACAGGGTCGGGCAATAAAATAAGCATTTGTGAAACGGTGATAAAGTTGTAAATGTATGTCAATAATGACAGTGGTTACTATTTGCACATATGGGCATTCTGTTTAACCCTTAACGCTGAATTAAATTTTGTAGTCTGCTGTCTGTTTTATTTGTCAATTTTCTTGATGAAAACATGTTTTGACAGTGCATGAGAATCGTCTCCATGTGCTGCCAACATATGCGGTTGCTAAGGAATGAGACAAATAGGAAAAAACAGCAGACGACAAATTTTGGTTCCCGCCTTTTAAGCGTTAAAATAGCACAATACATTTCATCAGTTCTACACTGGCTGTCTTTTCTGCCAATCAATACGGAGTGGCCACATCGGATACAAGGTACAACGCTACTGTGATGATGACATGTAAATGCTGGAGAAAGTAATGAATGTCATTTACGTGTCTACATCCAACTGTGTTATATTGAATACCGCGAATGAAATTGCTACAAGGTGAAATGAACAGTATGTCCTGTCAATGCCACTGCATCAATGCATGAACACGCGTGATAGGTGCACCAATGTATAAATGAACACTTGAATGGACATTGGGTTAGAGATTCAACCTAATAAAGAGACATGCAACATGGTACGTGGGTATGTATATGTGACTTCACAACAAACAGACTTTTTGTCCTTTCCAACGGTGTAACCACACATCAGCAAATGTATCAGTGTCTAAATTCTTTATGATTTTGTTATAAAAACAAAATACAGTTTAGCTAGTTGATCAGGAGATACACCAGTCTAAAATTCAATAAGCCTCGTTGTTATGTCAGGTCACATGTTACTGAACTATACATTACGGATAATAAACGTAAAACAATTGGAAATATTGCACAAGACCTGCATAATAAATTAATAGATCTTAACCCTAGATACGGCGTTGAAGGTAGAAAATAAAACTGTCAAAAACAAACAAATCAATAAATAAGCATAATAAATAAGTAACAGCAAAAGAACAGATTATTATTAACAACGGTAAATAAATATTGTTTCCAGCACTTCAGATAACCAGCGATCCAATTTTGCAATTTATTTTCGATGAATACAAAATGTGTACAAAAGAGTGAGTGAGTGAGTGAATAGGGTTTAACGTCCGCTTTTCTGACATAGAGGTACAAGCCTCAGGGAGTCTACACGCAGACGGGTCAACGGGGTCGAGTCCCATATCCACCTGTCCAAGGGGGGTAAATCCCAACTTCAGAACTCAATATTTACAATCAAAATATATATTCAGTCCTGAAATTAGAACAACCTGATCTGGTGCCAGGCCCTCGCCACACCAGAATCATTTATCCCATCCCCTAAAAGTAATAGGATTAGCGCTAATCTTACTTTTCTTTTGTGTACAAAAGAACATCCAAAAACAAAAAATAGTGACGCTATAACTGGCTTACATGAAATGCTGAAACCAGGGAAACAGCCAGTAGAACCAGCACATTGCCACCAAGATTCTGATACTGGCTACAATACATCTATCTCAGCCTCGTAGCCGGTGCCCGTTCTTGTAAAACGATGTTTTGAGTATGTTTCCAGCCCCCATGTTAAAAATCAGAAAGTTTGATTGGTCGAGACTGAGCTGTGCTCAGTCTCGGCCAATCAAACTGTCTGTTTTTTAGTACAAATTTGGAGAAGGTACTCAGCAAATTTTATATACTCGGGTATGATAGGTGTACTCCGTTTCCCTGGATGTGATATGTGTGCCGACATATTGGAAATATTTATATATAGTTTGATCGAGTGCCTGCTGATATAAATTGTGTTAAAATTAATATAATCTATTACAGTTACCGTAACAACAATATTGGATGGGTGGAACAAACATATTTACACATGCATATATCATAGCCGTATTGTAAGTCACATTCTGGTTTAAACGGCATGATTTTTACATGTACAGTGGAACCTCTCCAAACCGGACACCCTGGGAGGTCCCCAGAGTGTCCAGTTTGGAGATGTTCCACTGTAAATCAGACACGTTAGCGCTTCATGGCACATTCTAGTGTTTTGCAATCATGAAACATCATTGTAATCAGAGATACATAACACATGTAAGTTAAATGTCCATATTTTCAATTATCAATTATATAGTGACAGTAATACGGCTCATCAAACAGAACTTTAGAACTTTATGTCAAACGTTCGCTTTAACTGCTTTTGATGAAAACATACAGAACTGGGGCCCGTTTCACTAAACTTTGTACAACTAAAATGTTCATAAGTGCAAATTTAGGATCGAGTGTAAATTTCAATTGATGGATTTACATTTATAGAGCGTAGGCTGCATCGGCAGCCTATGCTCAATAAATGTAAATCCAATAATTGTTTACAAGAAAACATTGTTAATGTGAAATTTACAGACTATCATAATTTAGCACTTGGGAACATTTTATTTGTACGAAGCTTAGTGAAATATACGATATCGGACGTCAAAACGGTGTAAAATGCTGTTATAAGTATGCCTGATATCAATGGATATATACATTTGATGAATACAAGATCAAAGTTGTATCTAGGCATAATTATGCTTGGACAAAATTAATTTACGATCATTTACCTTTAATAAAACATGTAGCAAAATGAAGAACACAAGAAACAACAATGCAAACAACATCAGTCAATGCACCATATGTGGGTCTGGGGTGCGTTTCACTAAACTTTGTACGACTAAAATGTTCGTAAGTGCAAAATTATGGTAGTCTGTAAATTTCACATTAACAACGCTTTCTTGTAAACAATTATTGGATTTACATTTATTGAGCATAGGCTGCTGATGCAGCCTATGCTCAATAAATGTAAATCCATTAATTGAAATTTCCAGATGATCCTAAATTTGCACTTACAAACATTTTTAGTCGTACAAAGTTTAGTGAAACGGCCCCCAGATGTTCACAGACAAAACACTCGGGTCAAGCTGAACTAAGTTCATACCAGATACTAATGAATTTGTGAAAACAAAACAAAACAAATGTATAGTAGCGTACACACGGTGGCTCCTCACTTGATCAGAGAGACAAATCAAACAAATGACCTTGACGTATACTATTGTAAGTAAGTACAAACATTACAACAACAAATTGATCAGTAATTGGTAAAAGATTAGACAATGCATGGTACCACGTTTATTGCAACAAATACATAATACTGGTAATCACTAATAAACAGTGGAGTTCATAAATATAAGGCAAAGGTGCTGTTATAGAGGATCAAACTTGGCACAAATGTAGGTCAGGTAATCCACGAGTCCATGGACACTGTATCCTGCTGGATATCGACGTGAACTGCTTTCATCTGGACATCCCACGCTTGGGGCCTTTCACTGAATTTTGCTCGATTATGAAGTTTGTAAGTGCAAAACTGACATCAGTGTAGCTCCTGATCGAAGAACACCACCTGTTTAGCCTGATAACGATATATATCGCTTGCTAGAAGTATGACGGGTGTTTCATTGATAGAATGGTGAATAGTGCAGTTCCTGATCAGACTGGCTGATCTGGATCTACACTGGTCGCAAAACCCATAAGCCCCATTTCTCCAGTCTCAGCCACAAACGACAGTAGCCCAAACAACCAATGTTTGCAAATAAATATTGAATGTCATCACATATGGTAGCCTCAATCAACTCCACAAGTTTGTGAAGTAAATTTGTAGAAATCTTCGTACAAACGTTTGTTTTTATCGTACAAAGTTTAGTTCCATATGCCCCTGGAAAGATTGCCATGTACTTGATGACATCACACAAACAGATACATGTATCTCCGCTGTGTCACAGAAGTGTCATTTCAGATGTGTCGTCTGTTAGCTCTTCGTGGCACCCCCAATTTCAACTTCATACTGTTTCCTAAAGCAGTCGCCAACGGGGAAGAAATCCCAGCACCGTTGTTGATAAAACTCCCAGACATACGTCTCCTATACAACAGACAGAAACGGTACAACTCGCTAATTGTGGAAATGGAGGATTTATTATAGGAATGAATGGCCTTTTTGTGGAATTTATCGGGGATATAAACTTGGAAAAGTCGCGGGAATACTGGACGAGGCCTTCCGGCCTTCGTCCAGTATTCCCGCGACTTTTCCAAGTTTATATCCCCGATAAATTCCACAAAAAGGCCATTCATTCCTTATAATTCCAGCATTTGAAATAAATGTGTTTATTTTGACAGACAGCAGCCATTTGTTTACATTGACAGCACTGACAGCGCACCTGTAGAAAGTAGTTCGGCGTGGGAGTTTACTGGGATATAAATGTTAGGGAATTGTGTAAATATTTTTGTGCTGGAATTATGCGGAACACTTTCACCCATAAATATCTCACATTGATAGTTACATGCTCATTTCTGGACTTTTCCATTAATTGGTTAGTTTTAATGTATGAACTATTTGATAAATACTGGCAAACACTGCAGATCCTGATGAGATGACTTGTTACAAGCCTGCTCATCTGGATCTACAGTATAAATTTGCAAATGGTTGCTTTATGGTCTCTAGGGTTGAAAGCGTTAAACTTGTCGACTGATTTTGAGAAATCAGCCAACAAGGTTAATAACTATCATATTAAATAAACATGAATTCTATTCATTTCATAAGCAGAGTATCGGACATTGAAGTGGAACTGATCACCTAACAGGCTTTCTGTAGCGGCCTCATTTACATGCTATTACACTGGTATGTTAGGATTTTAATACACTGTGTTATTCCACTTCAAAATATCATTTTAATCATTTTCCAGATTGTTTCTATTTTCTCACCATGTGTATACATGTGTATGCTGTGACGACTCCTTATATATAAATGGTGGTTGCCACATACATTGCCGGTGAGAAATAAGGAAGATATTTGGTGTTTTTTATCATTGTATCTGCCTTGACCAAGTTGCGGGCACATAACTCTGCAATACCTACTGGGAGATTTTGCAGAGTCATGGGCCCGCAACTATCTTTGACCTCGCTGTTAACCCATAGACCGCTACTCACAACAATTGTCGTCTGCTGTTGCTTTTATATCTAGCCTTATTTCTCAATAAAAACATGGTTTGACAGCACTTCAGAATCATTTCCAATGGAAATGATTCTGAAGTGCTGTCAAAGCATGTTGTAAATTATTCTAAAGTGCTGTCAAAGCATGTTTTTGACGACAAAAATAGAAAATAAACAGCAGACGACAAAAAAATAAGATAGCGGTCTAAGGGTTTAAACATTAAACGACAGTCAATCAATCAAGGTCTCCATCCAAACTTAAATACCACAGTGTAAGATCGTTACCAGTTACGATAGCATACATCCCTTAAAGGGAGAGCATAATCAGAGCTGACGCAAACATGTTTATGAGTGAGCTACCAAGCACAGAGACATGGCAGACTATACTGTAGGTAACGTACCTGTCCCGTGTATTCTGTGTCTGGCTTATTGATCAAGTGCATCAAGAAAAACCTGTAAAAATATAGAATAAGTTAAGAGTCGGACAATACAACACATGAATAATATGCAACAAATGATCATGACAGATGGTGGAATGTAAAGTATTTGACAAATACTCATGATAGAGACTAATGTCATGGGTAATTTCTATTATAAATAAATTCAAAATATCGACTCATTCAACCATAAAGCAAACATTTGCACAAACACTGTAGATCCTGATGAGCCGGCTTGTAACAAGCCGTCTCATCTGGATCTACAGTGTTTGTCAGCATTTTTCATATAAAAAACACCACTAATCTGAATAATGGAATTGTCCAAAGACGAGCATGCTACCATCGATGTCGGATATTTAGCGGTGAAAGGGGTTAATATACTTACATGTAATTGGCGAAATTGTGTTCATTCTGAACATGAGTTTCGAAACCATGAGGCACTTTGTCGAAATATTCCTTCCCTATCCCGCAGATGAAGCACTTTGACTGAAAACAGAGAACATTTGCACGGTTTAACCCGCTACCTGATCACATCATCATCAAGTTAATCCACAGGTTATACCGTTTTCACCATTTATGTCCATTTCTGGCTGTGACTGGAGAAATGGGGCTTATGGCATTTCTGCTCAATCTAGATCCTGATCAAATAGCACACTCCTCTAGTCAGAAGCATTACGGGTGTTTCATTGATGAAATGACGAACAATGAAGATCCTGATAAGACTGTCTGATCTGGATCTACACTGGTCGCAAAACCTGTAAGTCCCATTTCTCCAGTCACACCCACATTTCTGTTTCATAAACAAGCAATAAATTAAATATTACTAACAGTACAACAGTTCAAAGTATCACCCGACAGACCAGTGGGATGGAAATACTATGAAAGTATTTTTGGCACCTAGGGTGAGGATTGAACTCACAACCTTCGGAATTGAAGTCCAATGCCATATCCCCTAGGCCACGGCACATCTCGAATGTTGTCTGAATATAATTAGTCTTTCTCTTCTGAAATGTGTTGCTTCAAGAGCTACATGTATTTTAATCACATTCATTGAATACTCTATTCCCATTGTCATGATCCAAGACAGACAATGCAACAGGAGCCCGTTTCACTAAACTTCCTACGACTAAAATGTTTGTAAGTGCAAATTTAAGGTCGTCTGTAAATTTCAATAATTAGTTACAAGAAAACATTGTTAATGTGAAATTTACAGACTATCATAATTTTGCACTTACGAACATTTTAGTCGTACGAAGTTTAGTGAAACGGGCCCCAGAGCCTTAAAGCTAGAGTCCCACATGTCAGGCTATAATATAGGGAAGCATATGTTTTCGTCGATTCGTTACATATGACATTCTTCTGGCACAATAAACAGTCATTCACCATTACCGGACATATTAACTGGCATTATTATACTTTTGATATCAAACGTGAATTTCCACACTGATATCAGGAGCGATAACCATGTTTCCTTAAAATTTTAACGGAAATTACTATTTGTTCTCTGCATTTATATAAAGTTTTGATGTGCAATGATCAAACTTTATAATTTGGCAATAAAAATATTTTTCCAGGTGACACATTTAATTTGTATAAATAATTTAAAAATGTCGTACCTCATTTGCATATCAAAATAGCCTGATACCACCGCGAGTCACTATCAGAAAAATAAAGATTACTAAATGATTATATCTGCTTAGAGGGCACTCATAATTTTTAAAACTGGCGGAATAGTTACACAAGTATACACTTATTTAATTCCTATAAAGAACATTTTATACCTACTATATGCGACCCCAACTTTAATCTTAAAGCATACAGACCATATAAACAGGGACGGTGACTGGTTGCGTACGAGAACTGTACTTGGACATGTTTATATGGAGTCATGTGACCAGAGCCACCTACCTCCATGTCCTCCTTCACCTGATCCAGCTGATCTCTCAACTCTCCGAACGCATCAATGATCAAACCTGAAACGGCACCATACATAGCCTACATGTCATCTTGTGATAAATATTTTGTTGTATTATATTGTATACTCAAGGGCCAGTAGGCTTATTGTTGCTAAATAAAACAATAACCCTTAGATTGCTACTCACAACAATTGTCGTCTGCTGTTGCTTTTATATCTTGCCTTATTTCTCAATAAAAACCTGCTTCGACAGCACTTCAGAATAATTTCCAATGGAAATGATTCTGAAGTGCTGTCAAAGCATGTCGTAAACTATTCTAAAGTGCTGTTAAAGCATGTTTTTGATGATAAAAATGGAAAACAGAAAATAAACAGCAGACGACAAAAAAAATAAGATAGTGGTCTAAGGGTTAAAATTCATAATACGTACTGCCTCAACACTACACACCTCAATCCGAATATATACCAACAGTGTAGATACAGACAAGCTGGTTCTATTATTTGTGCAGACTTTATTATTTAAAACTAAATACCATTTTGTGTTACTAATACAGTAATAGCTTTCATTGAACTGTTTTATATGGTTGTAAATATTAACATTGCAGTTTATGTGGGTGCGTAATGTTTGTCATGTTCGCGAGCCTTGCAATTCCTACACACGAGTTACATATTGGTATAGACACTGTATGAAAACAGTTTGGTGGCACGTACCCTGGATAATGGCGAGCAGGATGACAATCACAAAGAAGAAGAAGCTGATGTCAAACAGAATGCGGTAAACTTCGTAGAAATCCCCATCGGCTGGCTCTATCTCGTCACCTGGATGGAAAAATGGCGACATGAGAAATATTACACGATTGCAGATTTATTTAGAAAAGTTTGATTGACATTTAAAAACAAATGAGCTAAAATACAATACAAGTAAATAAATCACAATCTATATGAAATTGATTTAATGCCTTTGCACACTGTGTAACCCCACATCAGTATGCACATCTGCATAATCTAATCAGGATCTTCATAGTTTGAAAATATGATCAGCAGTCAATCCATTTCGACTCCATGGGGATTATCACCGAAATGCACGTGTGTGAAGGGCAATCTGGACCTGCTCATGTCAGAAGTGAAATATGGCTGTGACTGGAGAAATTGGGCTTATGGGTTTTGCGACCAGTGTAGATCCAAATCAGCCTGTGCATCAGCACAGTCAGATCAAGATCTGCAATGTTCGTTATTTCATCAATGAAACACCCGTAATGCTTCCGACAAGCAATATAGATCGTTATCAGACTAGAGGAGTGTGCTATTTGATCGGGATCTACACTGACCAGAAATGACATAAGCCCCATTTCTCCAGACAGGGCCACCAATAAGCCCAACTTGGTGAGATGGTGGCCCACATTATTTGCCCGAGGTAACGGCTACATACCTATGCCACCTCCAGCCCTCACTCCGGTGTGTAGATGGTAGACAAAACACTGAAACAAACAATAATGAACCATAAATCAGGCACATTTTCAAGGAAAAACAAGATAGAGCAAAACGTTAATATCTTAATTCAAATGTATGTGTGATCAGGTTGTACAATTGTTGTATACATACTAAGGTAATTTTCCTTCCAACTATCTTCTACTAAGATAGGCTGGCCATACACCTTCTGTGTGTGGCCAGTCCAATTCCATAATTGTTTGCCCGTGCCTCACATAGGGATGACTGTTTCATCCACCACGAATCCCAATTACTCACCTGAACCGTTTGTGTTCACATGACAGCTGGAGGATGGACGGGTCTGTGTATCTCATCGATGAATCCATCCTTACAGATTGAACCCTTACAATGCTGAATTAAACTTTGTCGTCTGCTGTTTATTTATTATTTTCCATTTTTTCTTATCAAAAACATGATTTGACAGCAATTTAGATTCATTTCCAATGGAAATGATTCTAATATGCTGCCAAACCATGTTTTTTATTGAGAGAAAGACAAAATAAGAAAGAACAGCAGATGACAATTTTCGGTTTCAGCATTCTAAGGGTTAAGGACAAAATCTTGTATGTGCTGAAAGTTTTCATTGTAATTTTAGTGCTGAATTTTCAGAGTTGCGCCACATACGGGAGCATCCCCCATCTGTATATGACCGTGCTGTTGTGAAACTGACGTAAAACCGCATACTTTCTAACTGGCCCTCACCGTGAGCATGTCGTGGCACTTATAGTCGACAGAGCCATCCTCCTCCTTGACGTAGAACTTGCGGAAAAAGTTGAAGGCAATCACGGTGTAGATGTACACGATGATGCTCAGTAACATCACAGTCAGACACAGCTGGAAGGCAATACAAGACATAGTCCATGACAGGTCAAAGCTGGCTGTTATAGCAATGCTAACTGGAGCAAACTTTAACATCATTGCAGGAAAATAACAAGAATTCCTTGAAGATGGTCAAGGTCATGTTAATGTCCAAATATTGCAGCGATCCGTCAACCAATATTAAAGTTATACCATGATGACGAAGCTTGTACAAACATTTTGACATTTCGGACGACGACGACGCAGACGACGACACAGACGATGACTATGGTCACTAAAGCAGGCGCGACAATTATAGCTAATTCAACACTGGTTTCAGATCAAACATGATTTCATTATATTTATGAAGGTCGTTCCAATGAATGGCCAAAATTGTTTATTTACAATTGACAAGCAATATCACATGGGTATAAATTTGAACCATGACCCGAGAACAGTAGACTTATTGTCTTTGTGACCTGTGTACACCCAGACCAGTAGCCGATTTCACCAACATTGCAAAGTATACTTTTCTAGCAAAGTATACTTTGAGGGAGTAATCATTTTCCCGAAATGCATTATTTCATATAGAACTAACGACTGCATATATTTGATGATTAAAAGTATGCAGAATTATTATACTGAATTTATTACATTATCACAGCCATTTTCTGTGATAATGTAATACCGGTACATTCAGTATAATAAAAATTAATAAATCCTAAAATTGAAAGTTTCTCCCTCAAAATATACTTTGCTAGATAAGTATACTTTGCAATGTTGGTGAAATAGGCTAGAGACCAGTCTGCACAGACTGATAATTGTCTACATGTTTGCCATACAAATATTGAAACATAAATTAATATCACAGCGCACAATTTGAAATATTATCAAACTACATTGCAGAAATCTACTTGCAATGGCAGAAATGCTATGGAGTCAGGATGTACAATGGCCAGAAATGAACTACTCCTGGTTATTGCAGAAATGCTATGGAGATCAGGATGTACAATGGCCAGAAATGAACTACTCCTGGTTATTGCAGAAATGCTATGGAGATCAGGATGTACAATGGCCAGAAATGAACTACTCCTGGTTGAAGTAAATGGCGAGTAGACGAGATAGCAGTACCTGTTTCCCGTTGTGAGTGACGGACTGCAGGATCGTGCGCAGTGAGTTGATGCTGACCGCGATGTCGAGCAGGTGAGCCGCGAAGAAGAAGAAATTGTAGTTGCCGAGACACGAGAACAGGAAGTACCACGCGATGTACAAGAACAGCTGTGGACCAATTAGAATACAGTTTACTCAGCCATCATTTTTAAATAAAAAGCAACAAGGATAACACTTTCATGGAACATGGAACTTTCACCCCTAAGCAACTACCATGGATTCTTCCATGTTACGGTTTAGATTATTCCATAACAAAACATGGGAACTTTTGAAAATATCTACAAACAGTGCAGATCTTTAATGAAAACGTCTCACTACGAGGCTCATCTGGATCTACATGATTTGCAACAATTTGGATTGAGGTCTGTAGTCTGAAACTACAGTGGAACCTCTCTAAACCGGACACCCTGGGATCTCCCAGGAAATTTAAGTTTGTATCAACACAAACATCCATCTTACTAAATACACGAGAAATAAGACATCAGTGGCTGAGGAATATTCATGTACATATAAACAATGCAGGTCAACATATATATATATTATAAACCACAGGCAGTTGTGGTGGGAAAAACTTACTGAAGTCGGATTGGGTATCGAGGTGTCCCTTGAAACATATTTTTCCAGGAATGCCTCTGTACCCCATCAGTTTGTTTGTTTATTGGTGTTTAACGGTCTATCAACAGCTGATCCCAAAATCAGAACGGAATATTTACATTGAGAAAAAATATATTCAGAATTGAAATTAGAATAACCTGACCTGGTGCCAGGTCCATACCACACCAAAGTCACTTGGCCCCTTCCCCTAAAATAGGATTACGAATAATCGTAATACTCACATAAGGGGTATAACCAGATTCAACTGTCACATACAAAATACCAAAGACGTATGTGAGGGCTACCCCATCAGTTTCAGCAAGTTTCTCCCCAGCAGAGTACCCTCTGTGGCATAAATAATGAGAACTGGCTAGTTCCATATGGACCTGTTTACAGACAAATTTTCTTGACCATAAAATAAGACCATTCCTGTCCAATTATAAACCGCTGATTCAAAAAAGCCAGCTGGCCCAGAATAAACCCTGTGGGAGAAGAACCCACCTGGTCAGTGAAGATCACGCCCCACTTCCAGATCTGGTACTGCCAATCCACCGTCCATATGCTGTAGACAGATACAGGAATTAAATAAACTATCATTCATAACTGAATTGGTCAGTGGAAGATGGGGGCTAACTCCATGAGGAACCGGTTAGCGGAAGAAAGGGGCTAACTCCATGAGGGAGTTAGCCCCTTTCTTCCACTGACCGGTTAATTCTAAAGACCATGAGCATGCATGTAATGTGAGGTTCAAAATCAACAAGGTACATTGACTGAATGAGGATCTATAATTCTGACTGATTACAGGTCCAATTAAAGATTTTTATAACAGGCCCGTACACAGAAGGGGTGCGACAGGTGAATACGCACCCCCCTTAACCCTTTCACCCATAACCCTGCAGGCCTGTATAGTTGTAAAAAGTATAGGCAAAAAGTATAGATCCCGATGAACCGGCTCGTGACGAGTCGTCTCATTAGGATCTGCACTTTTTGCAAGTAATTTTCAAAATTTTGAGAACAAAAACACCCATGTTCATAAATTTTGGCTGTGATAATGTAATAAATTCAGTATAATAATTCTGCATACTTTCAATCATCAAATATATGCAGTGGTTAGTTCTGTATGAAATAATGGATTTCGGAAAAAATAAATGATTACTCCCTCAAAGTATACTATGCTAGATAAGTATGCTTTGCAATGTTGATGAAATCGGCTACAGGTGTTACCAGAAACAACACGTTCATATATATTTCTAGCGTATAGTTCAATATTTAACCGATATGACAAAGCTAAATTGCACGGTTGACCATTGAAAGTGAATGTACATCAATGCTGTCGTTCACATTAATTAGAAATTGTTCTTCAACATGAAAAGATATTGCAAGACATAACCAAAGAAAATACTGTGGCAACTATCATTAAACCATCTAAGAAAATACATGTACACACATGTCGTCTGCTGTTTATTTTCTATTTTACATTTTTTTATCATAAAAAACATGCTTTGACAGCACTTTAGAATAATTTACAACATGGTTTGACAGCACTTTAGAATCATTTCCATTGGAAATGATTCTGAAGTGCTGTCAAACCATGTTTTTATTGAGAAATAAGGCAAGATATATAAGCAACAGCAGACGACAATTATTGTGAGTAGCAGTCTAAGGGTTAATTCCAGCATAAGCTTCAAACACAGGCTTATACGTTTATAATTATAAGACATGGCAGTTACTCCATTACATGCGGAATACAACTCAATGAGTAAAAAACTATTTTTTTGCAAATTTTCTGCGAGAAAGTATGTTGTCAACCTCATTTAAACCTCATGTGTCAAGACAGTTCAAATGAGTGGTTACATATACTTATGGAACATATACTCTTGTGCATAAATAAGAGAAATAATTAAAAATAATTTGTATCCTAAGCATGTAATGGGCTAAATTAGAATGGATACCGTAAATATTCTAATATACGCCCAGGCGTCTATTAGAATCACCACTGGCTCCGAAGTCCTGGGTGGGCGTTTAATAGAGGCAAGTATTATTCAGCGAAGGGAAAATAATAAAAATATACGATTTTCTACTATCTGAACAAAAACAAAACGAAGGGATGTTACTCTCAAACGTCTGACCCGACTTGATTGTAGTGTCAGTTTATGGACATTTTGGACCAAGACGTTTCGGCCCACTTTGGTCATTATGGTACACTCTGCAAAAATGTTTAAATACTTGGAATGTATATATCAGATATATCAATACAGCGTCAATCATTAATGCTGATCAGATTTACGCATATGGACGTTTCAGACTGTCACCGTTTCTGACCATGGATGTTTCGTTTCGGCCCTTGGACGTTTCGGTCCGTATTGGTGTGATTAATTTCGGCGCCCACGGCCACGTCCAGAACAAGACATATTTATTTTTGCTCATCTCCTAGGAAATATCGGCCAACAATCCAACATGATGTCAAGTTCACCCATATTATACGAGATGGGTTTGAGATGCTTTGAAAATGGCGTCTCCATAACCGTGTAAATTCTGATCGCCCTGTGTCGGTGCAAATAGCTACTGCCGATGAGGAATTTACTGCGACTACCGGAAAAAGTTGAATTTCGCTTCCACTTTTGAAAGTGAAAGTAGCAATTATGTTGTTAATTTCCCGATTTTCATGGAAATACTGGAAAGAAAATAAATCTAGTTGGACAATTGGCTCCGATTTTGTTTCAAGTTTGTACTGGGCGTTTATTTGAGGCACAGATTTCGTGAAAATCAGCCAAAAAATAGGTAATTTTCCGCGTAAAAAGTGGGGGGTGGGCGTCTATTAGAGCATGGGCGTCTATTAGGATCTTTACGGTATATACCAAAGCAATGAGACGTATAGAGAGGTTAGCACTCACAATTTCAGTATGCCGCCAGTCACCTCCGACTTGTCAATGGTGATCGATTCTCCCTTCTCCATTCCCAGCAGGTTACTGATGGCGTCATACTCATATTGCTCGGCATAGCGGTTACGCACCTGGTACACATGTATCATATATTGTATACCAATGTATAATACAACATAGATGACATTATGGTATACAGTGGATGGAAGAGTGATAAATACACAGAGACAATTATAGAGTGTAATGGTGTCTAATTATGAACCATCAATAGTTGGGAATATAGAATGTGGGAAACGTAAAGTTTTGTCTGCTGTTGTTTTATATTTTGTCTTCATTCTCAATAAAAACATGGTTTGACCACACTTTAGAATCATTTCCAATGATTCTAATGTGTGGTCAAGGCATGTTTTTTATTATAAAATATAAAAATAAAGTATAAACAGCAGACGACAAAATTTAATTCAGCATTGTAATAGTTAAATCACACAAGAGGGTTTAATATTGGAGTATAAGGTATGATATGTACCACCGTACACAGAAATTGCTGTTTTATCCCATCAACACAGTGCGTATGCGCTGTGAAACATTTTTGATATCCTGTCAATACGATTTGGAGGTGTTGACGGGATAAATAGAATAGTAGGTTAGTGCCGTGAATGGGAAAAATATCTGGCGCGGCACAGAAACGGTATGTGTTCGGCAGAGCCTTGCCCATCCCGTTTCCTAAGCCTTGGCAGATATTTTTCCCATTCACGGCACTAACCTACTATTCTCTATTTAGTGCCCGGTATCAATCACTGAAGACACCACTCAAAAGAACATGTTCCCATGTATAATGTTTGCTGGCTACCACAGGCCAGTGATGAACACTGGCCTGTGGTAGCCAGCAAACATTATACATGTCCTACCTTCTTCTTGACAAACTTGTCCCAGTAGCTGTCCGGGAACGACTGAGTACTGAGCACCAGTTTATCCCAGTGAGCCTTTATATCGTCGTCACTCGGCTGCTCGGCGATCCAGAGTCCGTCAAACTCGAGTAGACGCGAGATTTCCTTCTCACGCTTGAAGATGACGACGGGCGTCTTGAGGCAGTAGTAGGCAATGAGCATGGAGAAGGCGACGGCAGAGTGGCAAATGGCGAAGAAGCGGAGAATCGGCTCCATGTACGTGATCGAGTCCTGCATCGTGACCAGCTCCTCGACATCATCGTCATCATCGCCTTCCGTGAAGTTTCCAGTGGCATCGTCGGGGTCAATGTCCTCAGCTACACTGGTCAGTCGCTGTACCTGCGGAAATGAAATTCATCAAAGAGGTCAGTGAAATATGCGGGCAAATTCCATGAGGGAGTTAGCCTCCTTCTTCCACTGACTGCTTCAATTGTACTCTCAGTATGCCTTAATTGTTGGAGAATATGTGATAAATCTGAAATATGTCAATTTTCAAAGATTCAACAAAACAAGATAGAGACACATGTAAATACATGTACAAGTGATTTGCTTTTACAGTTTCTAAATTCATTCTATAAAGAAATTCACAGAAATAACAGAAATGATGTAACAAATGTGCATTACCACTACCAGCTGAATATAAATCCCTGTCTGTCCACAGGAAGGCAAGATTATACTATAGGAATGAATGGCCTTTTTGTGGAATTTATCGGGGTATAAACTTGGAAAAGTCGCGGGAATACTGGACGAAGGCCTGAAGGCCTCGTCCAGTATTCCCGCGACTTGTCCAAGTTTATATCCCCGATAAATTCCACAAAAAGGCCATTCATTCCTTCTAATTCCAGCATTTTAAATAAATTCATCAAGAAAATGTGTTTATTTTCCGTTTTCTTAAGAATTATTTTAACTGCGCATCACGGTTACGGAAAGTAGTTTGGCGTGGGAGTTTACTGGGATATAAATTTTGGACAGAGACTTGCTACAGGCCAATCAAATGTTAGGGAATTGTGTAAATATTTTTGTGCTGGAATTATACATCAATGGTTGTGTTTGTGCCATTTGTATTGTACACTTTGAAACATACCTTTAAATGTATGTACATTTTGAAATATTTTCTCAGACAAATGATGTGTCTTGTGGATTTAATGGAATAAGTAACTCCTGACATTTGGAATATGCTTTTGTAGTCTGAAATATTTTCTTTTCTATTCTTCTTATTTTGCAATGAAAGTATATATTATGATTACTCATTTGAACTGTGTCAATGAGAAATAAAGAAAATATCTAGAATTATCCTCGAGTAAAATGTTGCTTCCGAAAGTAATGGAGTAGTATCATGTAACAAACCTTGTAGAAGAGCAGCATGAAGTTGATGACAAATGCAAGCACCAGGGCCACATACTTAAATCTGTAGAAGTTCCGCGCAAACAGGCTCTGTAAATATATACACACATGTCAAGAGGATATTTCGATAGCTGGAAATAGAAAATCATAATTATCGTATAAAATGTGAAAACAAAATTTCTAATAGTCTAGAGAATCAATTTGATTCAACACGTGAATATTTATTTCAGCTAAAACTCACCAATTCAGCAAGTTGGATCTAATCTACATCCAAACTGACATGGAAATGTGGCCTGTCTGCACACAAATGCTCCCCCCCCATGGTAGATTGGAACTCTGACAAATGGACAGACACACAGATCAAACACTATATATGCCTCCTACAGAGACCGGGCGCAAAAAAAACCCTGAAAATACAGTGGAACCCCTCTAAACCGGACACTCGGGGAAATAAAGATGTTTGCCTTAGATGTGTTTCGCTGTTATTTATCTCTGATTACAATGATTTTTCATTATTGCGAAACACTAGAATCTGTCATGAAGTCCTCACATGTCTGATTAACAGTGGAACATCTCCAAACCGGACACCCTGGGGATCTCCCAGGGTGTCCGGTTTGGAGAGGTTCCACTGTATATAATTATAGTTGTCGTCAATTCATCCAAAACTTTCAAATTATTCATTAATGCATCAGGTTTCATACAATATCAGTGCTTGTATTGATTGGACAATTCAGGTTCTCATGCGAGAGCAGGAGCTTCTCAAATTCACTTAAAATCAAACGATTACTTGACACAAATAAACTACATAAGTAATAAATACAGATGTGGTACTAGTATGGTATAAAAAATGCATGTTATAACAATATTTTAAATGTGCTTACAAGCAGTGTAGTCCCTGATCAGCATTTCACATCCATTTGGCCATTAGACATGGTTTGCCTTTTAGAGTCGAAAATATTCCTGATATTGTTCATAAAATAACAACACATCTGTATGTTGCTGGCTGGTTATGAGGTATTTATCCCATCAACAGAGTGCGTAGGTGCCGTGAAACACGGTGCCATGAAACATTTTTGATATCCTGTCAATACGACCTAATCATTGAGTATGAATATGTGCGGTGCCTGGGGTTATTTTTTTGCATTTTAAAGCAATGTGTAGGTGTTGACGGGATAAATAGAATAGTAGGTTAGTGCCGTGAATGGGAAAAAATATTTGGCGCGGCACGGAAACGGGATGTGCTCGGCAGAGCCTCGCCCATCCCGTTTCCTAAGCCTTGCCAGATATTTTTCCACATTCACGGCACTAACCTACTATTCTCTATATAATATGCTGGTGAAAACATCAGAAGCCCAATTTCTTTAGTTACCAACACATATTATGTGGAACCTGAACAAGGCATAGAATACTGTACAAGTGGATTTTGGATAAACATGCGGCTAGAACATCACTGTAATACGTATGGAACTGTGCACCCACAGCACTACAATTATTGATCCAAGAAATGGTAAATGATATATGTGCATTATGTATTATTCAATACTTGGAGACAAAACATAAGGTTTGGTGCATCAATCTGAGAAGAAAGGAGAAACCAGTGATCAAATATACAAAGAGAAAACACTGCTGTGCACTATTGAAGCAAAGTCATTTCAGCACATTAACCCTTACAATGCTGAATTAAATTTTGTTGTCTGGTTTTATCGTTTTATATTCCATTTTTATTAACAAACACATTGTTTGGCAGCAGTTTACAATCATTTCCAATGGAAATGATTCTAAAGTGCTGCCGAACCATATTTTATGAGAAAAAAAGAGCAAAATATGAGCCAACAGCTGACAATTTTTTTTGTTTCCCGCGTTCTAAGGGTTAATGAGTGGTTTATTGAGGACACAGGAACCTATCTCTGCAGTATTCAAAGATAAAGATTGTCAGTACATTATAATAATTCCAGCACAAAAATATTTACACAATTCCCTAACATTTGATTGGTCAGTAGCAAGTCTCTGTCCAAAATTAATATCCCAGTAAACTCCCACGCTAAACTACTTTCCGTAACCGTGAGGCGCAGTTAAAATAATTCTTAAGAAAACGGAAAATAAACACATTTTCTTGATGAATTTATTTAAAATGCTGGAATTATAAGGAATGAATGGCCTTTTTGTTGAATTTATCGGGGATATAAACTTGGAAAAGTTGCGGGAATACTGGACGAAGGCCGGAAGGCCTTCGTCCAGTATTCCCGCGACTTTTCCAAGTTTATACCCCGATAAATTCCACAAAAAGGCCATTAATTCCTATAATGAAGAATGTCAGACATCCATGTATTGTAGGGGAAATGGGACATTGTCAGTGCACTATAGGTAAAGTCATTTGTTCAAAAATGACACGGAAATAATGCTATTACAAGGAGTTATTATGAGTGTATTATATTATGAGTGTATTATAATATTATGAGTGTATTATATAGTGATTATTGATGAAGGAAAGAGACAATCCCAGTGCATAAATTGAGTAATTGAGACATTATTAACTCTTTTCATGCTGAGGATACGCCATTATGTTTGCGGAAAATCCTAAATATTTTTCTTCTATGCGCTCAGAAGTATATGTCGTGACCACCATTTGAACCGTCTCGTTGAGACGGTTCAAATGAGTGGTCACAACATATACTTTCATCGAGAAAACAAAAATATAAGTAAAATATTTAATAAATTTCATAACCCATAAAGGTGTATTCCGAAAGGAATAGGTTAATAAATAATTGAATTAATGAGGTAATATCAGTCCATTATAGAGCCATTATTTAGGAAGGAGTGGGACGGACATCAGTGCATTATACAAGAAATGAGACATTATCAATTCATTATAATGGAAAGACAGGGACAGTATCAGTTCATAGTAATTACTCTGGAAGGAAGGACACATTATCAGTGCACTGTAGAGGAATTAGAAACAAAACATTTTGTTCTTATGTCTGCCATTTTATAAAGTTGATCACAACCACACAGCTGTAAAGGCATGTATAAAGCTTTCTATACTAACATTATGAAGAAATCGCCCGTAGTATCAAGGAATGAATCAGATATTATCAGTCCATTATTTAACAACGGAGACATTGCTAACCCTTACACCGCTATCTTAATTTTTTGTTGTCTGCTGTTTACTTTCTATTTTTCATTTTTATCATCAAAAACATGCTTTTAAAGCACTTTAGAATAATTTACAACATGCTTTGACAGCACTTCAGAATCATTTCCATTGAAAATGATTCTGAAGTGCTGTCAAACCATGTTTTTATTGAGAAATAAGGCAAACAATAAAAGCAACAGCAGACGACAATTATTGTGTGTAGCGGTCTAAGGATTAATGCATTATTGAAGAAATGAGACACTATACTATTCATTTAGATTGCATATTGAGAGAAAGGAATGATGTACTATAATGGCAATAGTGAAGATTTGATTTGATTTGATTTCTTGGTGTTTAACAACCTATCAACAGCTAAGGTTATTTAAGGCCGTGCCAAAAAAAATCCCAAAATCAGAACAGAATATTTACATTTAAATTTTTATTTTGCCCTGAAATTAGAGTAACCTGACCTGGTGCCAAGTCCATACCGCACCAAAGTCACTTAGCCCCTACCCTTAAAAGTAATAGGATTAGGAATAATCATATTACTCTTATAAGTGGTATAATCAGATTCAACTTTCACATACAGGAATGTCAAAGACATACCTGAGGGCCAAACCAGGGGCCTATTTCATCAACATTGCAAAGTATACTTTACTAGCAAAGTATACTTTGAGGGAGTAATCATTTATTTTTCCTGAAATGCATTATTTCATATAGAACTAACAAATGCATGTATTTCATGATTAAAAGTATGCAGAATTATTATACTGAATTTATTACATTATCACAGCCATTAAATGGCTGTGATAATGTAATAAATTCAGTATAATAAAAATTAATAAATTTTTAAAAAAATTGAAAATTTCTCCCTCAAAGTATACTTTGCTACTAAAGTATACTTTGCAATGTTGATGAAATAGGCTACAGGTCTCTGGTCGGGAGTGCGGTAAGATTGAATCCCGATCGTTAAATTACCCATCACATGCTCCCAATCAACCACCCACACAATAATGAGACAGTGTCGGTGCTTTATAGAGCAACTGAGTGCATGATAGAGGAAACTGGATAACGTGTGTGCATTAGAGTAAAATGAGATATTATCAGTGCATTATTGGGGACATCAGACCAGACGAAGGTATCAGTGGGGAAGGATTTATTAAGAGAGGAAAACATGGATTATTGGTGGGCTTACGGTCATCAGTAATAATTCAAAATGACAAAATGATGAATTAAGTGTTTGTGGATGTAGAACACAAATTGCCAGTGCAACACTCCTGTCTGTGAGTTGATGTCAGTGCAATAGGCAAACAAAAATATGTCTAGTTCTGGTTTAATTTTTTACTAATTCTTCATTAGAAATTTCTATGTGATAACTTAACCCTTAGACCGCTACTCACAACAATTGTCGTCTGCTGTTGCTTTTATATCTTGCCTTATTTCTCAATAAAAACAGGGTTTGACAGCACTTCCAATGGAAATGCTTCTGAAGTGCTGTCAAAGCATGTTTTAAATTATTCGAAAGTGCTGTCAAAGCATGTTTTTGATGATAAAAATGGAAAATAGATAATAAACAGCAGACGACAAAAAAATTAAGATAACTGTCTAAGGGTTTAAGTACACAGACACAACAACCTATTTCAATAAAACAGTCCTGTTATTTAAATCCTCAGGTTTAGGTGTCAAAAGTAATTGCAGTTGTTTTATTCGGTTATCTCGAGGCTTTGCACAACTAAAGTTTTGCACGGAATCATTCAACCGTAACTACGCACGGACCAGAAATGGTAAAACCATACTTGGCCAACTAACTCACTTGTGATATTTCAATATCAATCGGCATAATGTTCATTGTATCGGCTCAATATATTGCTTTATAAGTAGATTTGAATGAAAACAATGTTACAAGTCGTTTAGAAATATAGTTGCGCTCTTTTAAAAACTGTACTGTTTCTTTTGTCGCCGAGTATATATTCATAGTGTTTTTTTGTCCACCAGTAAAATCACATACTATATATATGTAAACATATATTTGTTATTACAATGTAGCAGGATTAAAATGGTGAACAGAAATATGGTACATTTATATTACAAAATTAACCAGAACAAAACAATATTTTCTTTTGGCCTAATAAGAGGAAGTGAATTGGAAAGGCTGTTGGAACACATTGCTGCAAAATATCTTGGGTCTGGAAAAATTACCCCAAATTCATTTAGCAATCGCTGAAAGCAAATAAGCAGAACATATTAAGCTAAATACAGTAAAAGAATAAAACTGAACATCACTAGGGGGAATATTTAAAATATTTGTTTTTTACATTTATTGATATTCTCTCATCTTTCAAATCACACTGGTGTGATGCAAGATAAGAAATAGTATGCACATGTGTTTGTAAATGGTGTAGCTACTATAGAACAAATTCACGGCTGTGATTGGAGAAATGGGGCTTACAGGTTTTGCGACCAGTGTAGATCCATATATGCAGTCTGATCAGGATCTGCACTGTTCGCCATTCAATCAATGAACAACCCATAAAGCTTCTAACAAGCAGTATATATTGTTATCAGGTTACAGGAGTGTGTAATTTGATCAGGAGCTACACTGGTCACAAGTCCAAAAGCCCCATTTCTCCAATCACAGGTTCACTTAGAGAAGCAGATGGCAGAGACCACCGGATTTATTTGTGTGGTATATCTTGTAGCATGCAGCAGTTTGTGTAAATTGTATTTCTAAATGATGTTCTAATGATGGCTAATACCCTAGCTGGCAGCCTTGATACTAAAAAGGAACAGATGTCCACAGTGACCTTCACCTTGGGAGTTCACAAACAACCATCCATACACACCATCCCTAGACACACATTGTGGCCAATTATTACTGAAATCGGTTAAGCAGTTATTGAGAAAACATAAAATCTTTAACACATTTGTCTTACAAACAAGGTGAACATGAAGTCCTCCATGACCTTGACCTTGGATGTTCTGACTTCGGGTGTATGTGAAACAAACCACCATCCCTAGCCATAAATTGTGGCCGAATATTATTAAAATCGATGAAGTTGTTCATCAGTTTTTTAAGAAATGAAAGGTGTTACGTACGTACATCCACACGTACCTGGACTAACGCTATATCCCCTCATGCCTATCTAGGGGGAATACACAACTGCAGAGCAAATTCAGAGGAAAATAAATATATATTTGCTTTATCCCTTAGACCTCTATTTTTTTTGCCATCTGCTCTTTATTTTCTATTTTCCATTTTTACCATCAAAAACATGCTTTGACAGCACTTTAGAATAATTTACAACATGCTTTGACAGCACTTCAGAATTATTGGAAATGATTCTGAAGTGCTGTCAAACCATGTTTTTATTGAGAAATAAGGCAAGATATAAAAGCAACAGCAGACGACACTTGTTGTGAGTAGCGGTCTAAGGGTTAACATGTTGGCAACTTCCACTGACACTTTATTATTTCAGTTTTAACAAAATCTAATTTAACACCCGATACTAGTATCTCATCATTGGTCGCCGATATAACAAAATGTTCTCTAGCTAATATTACATACATATACATCTAATAAAACTGGGGCCCGTTTCACAAAACTTCGTAAGACTAAAATGTTCGTAAGTGCAAACTTATGATAGTCTGTAAATTCCACATTAACACTGTTTTCTTGTAAACAATTATTGGATTTACATGTATTGAGCATAGGCTGCATATGCAGCCTATGCTCAATAAATGTAAATCCATTAATTGAAATTTCCAGACGATCCAAAATTTGCATTTAGTCGTACGCAGTTTAGTGAAACGGCCCCCAGATCTGCTCACAAGACAAGAGATAACTGTATTGCTCCAGCTACATGAGTTTAAGTTTGATCCAGCCGATAAAGACATAGAGGATCTTACACGAGTGATAATTGGATATGATATTTATTAAACAAGTTTACTGACTTCATAAGAAACGAGGCACATCCAAGTTTAATAAATCACATATTAAATCATCACAAATGTTAGATTTTATATATTGCATAAGCACATCATCATAATTTGAAACTGTGCTGATTACCTAACATGTTTTCTGTAGCGGGCTCATTTGCATATGTATTACACTATTGTCTGTTCCACGAAGTGCTGCCCAAAATGTATTGCTATAAAAACACTCCAAACTGCTTATTTTTTTATATAAAACAATGTAAAACCATTTTTTAGAAATGAGCCTACTTTTTATTTCAAGAAAATCCGTCTAATAACAAAGTTATTTCGAATAAACAGTCATGGATGGGCTTTTGCATTATAAATTAATTTCACCGATTTTTAGTTGTTGTCAATAAAACAAGAAACTGCTATGCAATAATCACTTCCGGTCAACAACAACAACAACTATTTTTGCGAACTGAACACAAATTCTTAATAAATTTGTTTATTAACATCATTTTCTGGCATATAATTTAAACAATTTGCATTAAAATATATCAATTAATCATTTAATCTTCATATATTTAGCGAATATCATTCATCCATAAGGTTCCAAGTCGATCTGATACTATTGCTAATACGTCCTAATGTATTGTAAATTGTGAATGCTAACGAACTTGATTCGATTAAACTCGTGACCTTCACCAACCAATCAGCATTTAGTAAACCAAGTTGTCCGCCGGAAATTCGTCCAGCAAAGAAACTGGCTCACAGGAAGTGACTAAATACTTCCGCCGGAAATGACGTATGTATGGTGTTCCCAAGTCATACCATTAGAGAATGTAGATTTACACCGGTGTCGATGTGCGAGGATATGTGCAATTAATTTTGCGTGGTAGGAACAGCGTGCCAACCTCAGCTTGGCGTTGTCAATAGATACGAAAGCTGTAGCAGATGATGATGACATCATGTTGTATTTTGACCAAATTCTCGGCATTTTCTTCTGTAATTCTTGTACGAACACCGAGAAATGGAGGCTCGATTCCTTTATTTTTCAACCTGGCAAGATTTGCTCTCATAAATACAAGGTTAGTGTCTTGTTTTTAATGATGAAATCCAGCAAGCAGTTCGATGCTAGAAAAATGTTGAAAATCTGATCGCACGTGACATTTTAACATTGCAACCCTGCATTCAATTCTTGATTTATGGCTATTACTTCATTATAGGACCGAAATTCAAAAAATAAAAAGATGGCTCATTGCTAAATTTTGCTGAAAAATGATTTTATGTAAAAAAATAAGAGTTTTAGGGTGTTTAAATAGGTGTAAAAGTTGGGCAGGTTAACGTGAAACAGACAGTAGTGTATTATGAGTTTTATTACACTGTGTGAAAGCTCATTTTATGTAATAAAATGTGATTATCCACCTCTGAGGACAGATGCCACAGTATGCTGTTGTGTGATTTGTCTCGTGAGTCAGCTCAGTTGTAAATGTGAACTTACCAGGATGTATTTGCCCCAGTCAAACTCTGACTTTGTTTCAAATGGGAGGTCCTCCTCCTGGTCAAATGATGGCTGAGTATTGCCCATACCTGTGGGCGGCATTGTTGGACCACTGTAAACACGGTAGATATTGATATTACTGGTCGAACATGACTGACCACTGTAAATATGGTAGATATCGATTTTGCTGGTCAAATGATGACATAATTTATGTGACAATTAAGACTAGCGGCTGTAGGGAAACAAATTCCTCTTCATTAAAACAAGCAGCAGTTTAGCATCAGTGTCACCATAGATATTCCACCATAGCACCTCACTGGGAATTATATAAAAGGCATGTTTGGAATATCAATGAAGCTGTATACAAGCTGTTGGGTCAAGACCAGAATGTCTGTCGAAGAATCAAATGCAAAAATAAGGGCAATAATCCAGCTCTCCTGGATAAGGTCTGCTCCTGCTAACGCATGCAGCATCAAAACTTACATCAACTGAAACAGTGAAACAGTTGATGTAAGTTTTGTTGCTGCATGCGTTATTGACTGAAACAGTTGATGTAAGTTTTGTTGCTGCAGGCGTTATTGACTGAAACAGCTGATGTAAGTTTTGTTGCTGCATGCGTTATTGACTCAATGGTCATTGGATGATTCACTGAATAAAGAAGTATCAATTATAATCAGGGTTCACGATTATAAACATGTTCTCTTTATAATTACAGAATCAGATAGAGAGACTGTGTAGACTGGCGAGGTTTATACAGATCACATGCCCCCTGTGTGTAGTAGTGATGTACTTACGTCTGCATGGAGGCGGCTGCCATACGGGCTGTGATTGGGCCCACGTCTGCTGCCAGCCTCGCATCACCCTGATACAGACACACACTATAACTATACCTGATACCAGGTGGGGCTTGGCAACATACCGTATTTATGACAATAAACACCCATGCTATGCAATTCGTGGGGATCAAAACGTGGAAAATAGGATCAAATGTTTAGAATGAATATACAGTCGAACTTCGATGGGTCGAACAGCCTGCGGGGTTAAGTTTTAGTTCGACCCATCCGTTGTTCGACCCATCGGGATTTTCTACTGTAACCATTTCAGATCTACGAGTTGGTCAGTGTACTAAGTGAAACAAGTCGTCATTACGACACGTTGTTTCATATAAATGCGCTTACATTTGCATTTACGGTTGATTGTCACAGTCGTTTATTAACAGAAACAGGCTTTAATAAAATAAAGAAAGCCATAATACAGCAATATAGCCATTATACAGCAATAGAACATGAGAACAACAGAAAATGATTACGAAATACAATTGGCGGACTTGATTGCCCCGTCCGATACGATCATGTGAAAATTACATCGCTCGTCATACACTGATAAATCAAATCAATAGATGCATGCCCAGTCGCCCCATCACTACTTCGGACCCGAAACCACATTCACTGCATATCATAATTTACTATCACATGGAATCCAGTCCCATAAATTACCACTTTAATTAACTAACAACTTCGCCGACATTGGTCAATGCATAATTACCACGTATGCTGGTCACGACTGACGTTATTGAATACGCTCAAATGACCACTTGAGATTTGTTTGACAACCGGTTAACAATAGGTGTGAAAGTCAATCAACTAGTCTGGAGACAATCGTCTGACATGTTCGAGTTTTTGTGGTGTTTATAGTGGATTTATACACGACCGGGCGTGACAGCGATTCGAGGCATTGAGGGTTGTTCGACTTTCACAAGTTCGACCTATACCGGGTAGTTTTAACGTATTTATATAGGAATTCTGCCGGGACCTAAAGGCTAGTTCGAGGCAAGCATGGCTGACGAGTTTACCAGGGTTCGACCCATCGAAGTTCGACTGTAGTATGTTTAGTTGTGCATATCAACTCAGCTATGGATTAGATGCAAAACTGGAGCAAGCGAGCAGGGGCTCATGGATACCCCTTGGCCTTGACCTTGGGCATGAAAGCCGCATTGGTGGGCTATAGAATGAAAATATGGATGATGATAAAGAAGTATATGAAGTGTGAAGTCAATTTGACTTCGCATGCAGAGAAACTGGGAATCCAAAAACATTAATGAAAATCTTATGAACGGAGATCCCTACGATACATCCCTTAGGTGGTACATCCATTGTTTTCAAACAAAAGAATGATCACCTAGGCAACAAGAGGCTTATCTGGTTACAGAATAAGTTGCATTGTTTTCTTTTGTCTTAGGCCTCATCTCCAACCACCTAAGACCCCAAGCGTGTGCCCGGACAGACAGACAAAAGGACGGACAAACCATGACCTGTCTCAAATGACTATCCCTACCCTATGGGCAGAGGGGCTAATATTACGACCACATGATCGTGACATAGACAATGCATACTGCCGTCCATTACCTCTGTCCTGTGTCCATTGACCTTGACCACCGGTGTGGGGGGACACGAGTCCAGCTGGTCAGTGATGCCGCTGTCCCGGCTCTCTGACCCGGTCAGGACGGTGCTCGTCTGGGAACCGGATTTTGGATCTCCAAGGGTCAGTCTGCAAGGGACACGACCGGCTATTCACTCAAATCAAGGACTTTAAACCACGCGACTTTGAGATCAAATTTTCTTCATTCAGAATAGTTTAGGGACGGCATGTCTGTGTGTTTGTCAATACAGCAGATTTATAAATGCAGTTAAGCACAAACTTGTCTAACCTATTTCATGCGCGATACCTACTCACAGGTATCTAAATTTACACACATTTTTACCCCATTTTCTTCACTTTTCAATGAAAATATATGTTGTGACTATTCATTTGAACCGTCTCAGCGCATATACTTCTGTTTAGAAAATAACATATTAAAAATATTCATTCAGGAAAATTAAATTTCAGTCAGAAAAGTTATGTATCTTCATCATGAAATGGGTTAACAAATACCATATTAAATCACAACTTGTGCAAAATTCTCTATATATGTAAACGCCCCTAGAAATAACTATTGAATAATGAACTAAATAGACAGCTGGTACATACATGGTCCCCTCCTCGCGCTCCTCCTTGGTTACATGCATCCCGAACGCCGACATTGGTTCTACCAGCTCCGTGTCCCCGGGGGCCACACTATTCGCTTGTTTCTCCTTCATCCCCAGGCTGAGGCCCATGGGTCCCGGCAGGGCCAACGGGCCAGGAGGAAGCTCGGGTACATCCTCCTTCTCCCCCATCATCATGTTGACGACAAACCTCATCAGGGTCCTGTGAAATACGGGGTTACACGGTGTCCATGTAGACAAGGGAAACAGGGGTGGGGTGTGGGTAACGGCTACAATTATTAGCTCATATGAGACAAGACATGTGATTTTGTACCTAATAAGATGCAAAATATTTCATAAATATTTATATATATATATATATATTTCACAGCAACAGTAGAATTCTACTGTCTGTTCCACGTTTTTCTGCCGACAAACTTTTGGCTATTAAATCTAAAAAATATTTACATGTAAGTACTTTTTCATCAATAACAAAAAAGTCACCCTCCTCAAAAAAATTGTTTCATGAAATTCCATCAAATATTGATTTTATAGCGAAAAAACGATTTTCCTATGGGAATTTAACATCCACATATCATGATCAGGCTACTTGAGCGTGCTAGCAGATCAGCAGCCTATTTCATCATAATTGCAAAGTATACTTATCTAGCAAAGTTTACTTTCAGGGACTAATCATTTATTTTTGCTAACGACTGCATATATTTGATGATTAAAAGCATGCAGATTTATTATACTGAATTTATTACATTATCACAGCCAAATTGGCATCTATGTTAATAAAAATTAATAAATTTATGCTGAAATGGAAAATTTCTCCCTCAAAGTATACTTAGCAAGATAAGTATACTTTGCAATTTTGGTGAAATAGGCTACAGGAGCTAGACCGGTCATACATCAAGTAGGTCCCCATTTGTCCAGTAACAACCACATATTCACTTACCAGACAATGTGGAACATGAGCGTGAGAAGGGAGAAAGCGAGCCGGAAGTGCATTTTGATCAAGGTCACAAAGATCTGCCAGTACGTCATCTTCTTGTATGTGCGGTATGACGAGCGCAGGTTGGACATTGTGAACAGGGAGAGGAAGGCACCAAACCCGTCCTTGACAAAGTTGTACACGATCCTCACTGGCTCCATCACACTGCAACACAAGTATCACGCTTTATAGAAAGGACAATATGTACAATGGGTACATCACAACATTTTATATTTTGCCAGTGATTACAAGGTTTTCTAAGCATCTACTGAACAATTTAAGTCCATTTCAAAAGGTCTCAAGTTTTAAGAAGAACTGGCATCGTTAAACGAAGCTAATCCCTCGCTGGCAGCCTTAACAAAAAACAAGAGGGCCATGATGGCCCTAATTCGCTCACCTGACTCCATGAACACCAGAGGAGAATGTGACATTGAGTTCATGTGTTTTAAAAAAATTGTGCTATTTTTAGATGGCGGTCATCTTGGATTAAGCGATGACTCTCATTTTACAAAAACTGAAAATGCTTCACCCAGCATCGGCCATGTGGTTCCTGAGAAAAAGACGTTAAAAATCTTGAATAAATGGACCTTTTGGTGGCCATCATGGATGACATAATCATCCGATTCCGACAAATATTGCACCAGAGTGATCGCCTCATTGATACCTTCAATTTGATATATGACATGACCATATTCAGTCAAAAATAAAATTTGAAAAGACCCCAATTTGACCCCACAGGCCACGCCCATTTTTGACCCCGGGGTCACCATTTTAACAACTTTGAAAGAGCAATGTACATCGATCATTCCTACCAAGTTTCATCGAAATCCGGCTAGCGGTTCATGAGAAGAAGATTTTTTAAGAATATATGCTATTTTTAGACGGTGGCCATCTTGGATTAGCGATGACCTCCATTTTAACAAATCTAAAAGAAAAGGCTTCACCCATGGACCATAACTTTTAAGTTTGGCTACCATGGGCCAAGCGGTTCATGTGAAGAAGAATTTTGAAATCTCTAATAAAAGAACGACCTTTTGACATTTCGGCGGCCATCTTGGATGACATAACAATCCGATTTGGACAAAAAATGTACCAGAGTGATCGCCTCATTGATACCTTCGATTTGATATATAACATGACCATATTCGGTCAAAAATAAAATAAAATTTGACCCCACGGGCCACGCCCATTTTTGACCCCCCCCGGGTCACCATTTTAACAACTTTGAAAGAGCATTGTACATCAATCATTCCTACCAAGTTTCGTCGAAATCCGGCTAGCGGTTCATGAGAAGAAGATTTTTTAAGAATTTATGCTATTTTTAGACGGCGGCCATCTTGGATTAGCGATGACCTCCATTTTAACAAATCTGAAAAGGCTTCACACATGGAACCATAACTTTTAAGTTTGGCTACCATGGGCCAAGCGGTTCATGTGAAGAAGAATTTTGAAATCTCTAATAAAAGAACGACCTTTTGACCTTTCGGCGGCCATCTTGGATGACATAACAATCCGAGTCCGACAGAAAATGCACCAGAGTGATCGCCTCATTGATACCTTCAATTTGATATATGACATGACCATATTCGGTCAAAAATAAAATTTGACCCCAATTTGACCACACGGGCCACGCCCATTTTTGACCCCGGGGTCACCATTTTAACAACTTTGAAAGAGCAATGTACATCGATCATTCCTACCAAGTTTCGTCGAAATCCGGCAAGCGGTTCATGAGAAGAAGGTTTTTTAAGAATGTATGCTATTTTTAGACGGCGGCCATCTTGGATTAGCGATGACCTCTATTTTAACAAATCTGAAAAGACTTTACCCATGGACCATAACTTTTAAGTTTGGCTACCATGGGCCAAGCGGTTCATGTGAAGAAGGATTTTGAAATCTCTAATAAAAGAACGACCTTTTGACCTTTCGGCGGCCATCTTGGATGACATAACAATCCGATTTCGACAGAAAATGCACCAGAGTGATCGCCTCATTGATACCTTCAATTTGATATATGACATGACCATATTCGGTCAAATATAAAATTTGACCTCAATTTGACCCCACGGGCCACGCCCATTTTTGACCCCGGGGTCACCACTTTAACAACTTTGAAAGAGCAATGTACATCAATCATTCCTACCAAGTTTCGTCGAAATCCGGCAAGTGGTTCATGAGAAGAAGATTTTTTAAGAATTTATGCTATTTTTAGACGGCGGCCATCTTGGATTAGCGATGACCTCCATTTTAACAAATCTGAAAAGGCTTCACCCATGGACCATAACTTTTAAGTTTGGCTACCATGGGCCAAGCGGTTCATGTGAAGAAGAATTTTGAAATCTCTAATAAAAGAACGACCTTTTGACCTTTCGGCGGCCATCTTGGATGACATAACAATCTGATTTCGATTTCGACAAAAAATGCACCAGAGTGATCACCTCATTGATACCTTCAATTTGATATATGAAATGACCATATTCAGTCAAAAATAAAATTTGACCCCAATTTGACCCCACGGGCCACGCCCATTTTTAACCCCAGGGTCACCATTTTAACAACTTTGAAAGAGCAATGTACATCGATCATTCCTACCAAGTTTTGTCGAAATCCGGTTGGCGGTTCTTGAGAAGAAGATTTTTTAAGAATTTGTACTATTTTTAGACGGCGGCCATCTTGGATTATGTAATGACATCATTTTAACAATTTTGTAATCCCCCTACCTAAGGACCATGACCATGAAGTTTGGTGACCATAGGCCCAATGGTTACCGAGGAGAAGACGTTTGAAAATGTTCACGGACGACGACGACGACGACGACGACGACGACGACGACGACGGACACATTGCGGTAACAATAGCTCACATGAGCTTCGCTCAGGTGAGCTAAAAATCCTCGTGTGAACATTTTTGCCTTACAGACAAGGCTAACATAAGTCCTCAGTGACCTTGACCTTGGATGGTCGGACGTGGGTCATATGCAAAACAAAGCACCATCCCTAGACACACATTGCGGCCAAATATTATAACTAGATGGCCGCGGCCTGCATGTCGCGCCTTGTGGCGAGGCATGGACACTAAAAAAAGAGATATAGTATAACGAAAAACTTTAACCAAAATACTTAACCAAAAAACTTAACCAAAAAGTTTAACCGGACACACGTACGTACGCCAAAGTGCCGACTATATCACGCTTTCCGCAAGCGGGCGCGACAAAAACATTAACCAAAAACTTCAAAGTAATTTGACCTTGACATTGGGCACAGGGGCCGCACGGGAGAGGGGTAGAATGAAAATATAGATGATGATAAACACCCATGTGAAGTTTCAAGGTAATGGGCAAAGCAGTTGCAGAGATATAGTATAACGAAAAACTTTAACCAAAAAACTTAACCAAAAAACTTAACCAAAAAACTTAACCAAAAACTTCAAAGTAATTTGACCTTGACATTGGGCACAGGGGAAAAACTTTAACCAAAAAACTTAACCAAAAAACTTAACCAAACAACTTAACCTAAAACTTCAAAGTAATTTGACCTTGACATTGGGCACAGGGGCCGCACGGGAGGGGGGTAGAATGAAAATATAGATGATGATAAACACCCATGTGAAGTTTGAAGGTAATGGGCAAAGCAGTTGCAGAGATATAGTATAACGAAAAACTTTAACCAAGAAACTTAACCAAAAACTTTAACCAAAAAACTTAACCAAAAAAGTTAACCAAAAACTTTAACCAAAGAACTTAACCAAAAACTTCAAAGTAATTTGACCTGGACATTGGGCACAGGGGCCGCACGGGAGGGGGGTAGAATGAAAATATAGATGATGATAAACACCCATATGAAGTTTCAAGGTAATGGGCAAAGCAGTTGCAGAGATATAGTATAACGAAAAACTTTAACCGAAAAACTTAACCAAAAAACTTAACCAAAAACTTTAACCAAAACACTTAACCAAAAACTTCAAAGTAATTTGACCTTGACATTGGGCACAGGGGCCGCACGGGAGGGGGGTAGAATGAAAATATAGATGATGATAAACACACATGTGAAGTTTCAAGGTAATGGGCAAAGCAGTTGCAGAGATATAGTATAACGAAAAACTTTAACAACAAACTTTAACCAAAAAACTTAACCAAAAACTTTAACCAAAGAACTTAACCAAAAACTTTAACCAAAAAACTTAACCAAAAACTTTAACCAAAGAACTTAACCAAAAACTTCAAAGTAATTTGACATTGGGCACAGGGGCCGCACGGGAGGGGGTAGAATGAAAATATAGATGATGATAAACACCCATATGAAGTTTCAAGGTAATGGGCAAAGCAGTTGCAGAGATATAGTATAACGAAAAACTTAACCAAAAAACTTAACCAAAAAACTTAACCAAAAACTTTAACCAAAGAACTTAACCAAAAACTTTAACCAAAAAACTTAACCCAAAACTTTAACCAAAGAACTTAACCAAAAATTTCAAAGTAATTTGACCTTGACATTGGGCACAGGGGCCGCACAGGAGGGGGTAGAATGAAAATATAGATGATGATAAACACCCATATGAAGTTTCAAGGTAATGGGCAAAGCAGTTGCAGAGATATAGTATAACGAAAAACTTTAACCAAAAAACTTAACCAAAAAACTTAACCAAAAACTTTAACCAAAAAACTTAACCAAAAACTTCAAAGTAATTTGACCTTGACATTGGGCACAGGGGCCGCACGGGATGGGGATAGAATGAAAATATAGATGATGATAAACACCCATGTGAAGTTTCAAGGTAATGGGCAAAGCAGTTGCAGAGATATAGTATAACGAAAAACTTTAACCAAAAACTTTAACCAAAAAACTTAACCAAAAAACTTAACCAAAAACTTTAACCAAAGAATTTAACCAAAAACTTTAACCAAAAAACTTAACCAAACAACTTAACCAAAAAACTTAACCAAAAACTTTAACCAAAGAACTTAACCAAAAACTTTAACCAAAAAACTTAACCTTACAGCTTAACCAAAAACTTTAACCAAAAAACTTAACCAAAGAACTTAACCAAAAAACTTAACCAAAAACTTTAACCAAAGAACTTAACCAAAAACTGTAACCAAAAAACTTAACCTTACAGCTTAACCAAAACGTACGTACGTACGTACGTACGCCAAACGGCCAACTATATCGCGCTTTCCGCAAGCGGGCGCGACAAAAATCGGTGAAGCGAGTTATTGCAATTAAAGGTATTACTAACGCACGCACGCAAGCACACACGTACGTACGTACATGGACTAACGCTATATCCCCTCTTGCCTATCGGTGAGGACATAACTAATGGTTTCAATGGAAGACCAGTTAAAAGATTAAATAAATGTTTTGTTGGTGTTTTATAGATGGAGGGATCAATAGTTTTATTACAGCCACTGGTTGTGGTTTTTAATACAAAATTTATCAGACTCGGCTCTAGACACTAACTAGACTAAGAGAATACCATACTAGCGTCTTTACTACAAAATTTATCACACTCGGCTCTAGGCACTAACTAGACTAAGAGAATACCATACTAGCATCTTTAATACATAATTTATCAGACTCGGCTCTAGACACTAACTAGACTAAGAGAATACCATACTAGCGTCTTTAATACAAAATTTATCAGACTCGGCTCTAGACACTAACTAGACTAAGAGAATACCATACTAGCGTCTTTAATACAAAATTTATCAGACTCGACTCTAGACACTAACTAGACTAAGAGAATACCATACTAGTGTCTTTAATACAAAATTTATCAGGCTCGGCTCAGAAATGCATCGGATTTTCTCGGCTTGCCAAGGAATTTCTATCATTTCCGAGCCTCGGAAATGATAGAAATTCCTTGGCAAGCCGAGAAAATCCGATACATTTCTGGGCCGAGCCTGATGAACTTGACATGCAAAGACGCTAGCCTGGTATTCTCTATTTCCAGGCTGGCAATTGATGACTTACCCGCCGCGATCCTCGCCCACTAACGTCCCACTGCGTAATGCGGCAATCCGCTGCTCCTCCGCACTGATACTGGTGGCGTGCTGCATCTGTTAAGACAACCACATCGGTCGGTTATTGGGCTTGTTGTCGGGACTATCATTTAGACATGAATATCGTAAATATAGTGCTGCATCTGTTAAGACAACCATGGCTCGATCGGTTATTGTGTTATTGTCAATGTCTATGATTTCAAAATGAATATCATACATTTAGGAACATTGTCACATGGTTAAACTTGTGAGAGAAAGTAAAATCACAAATTCACACCCATACATTTGTCAAATAACTTTAGACACATACAGATATCCTATAACATCAATACCGCTACCGACAATGCTACATATAAGATGATTTAACAGTATATTTTAACTATATTTGTGAATATCTTCACAGCCAACTGATGAATTGTACTGGAAATATCATTTTAGGGAACACAAATGTGCCAGTTTTATGTTAAGGATACTTACCTCAAAAATGGTGTCCTCACAGAAGTTGACGAAGCACTCAAGTTTCTCCTTATCCCCGCCTTCATTGACGACGTTGTGCAGGAATGACCTTTTTGACTCCTGGAATAGACCATCATGGGTAGGCAATGCTAACAAAACTAGCAAAGGAAATATATAAATACTGAGGTCAATTGAAAACTGCATATATAGCCAGGTATGTAATATACAGGATATGAAGTAACACAAAGTCTTGTGATACCTGGTGTGTACTTTCCGTGTTACAGTTAGATGCGAACCTGAGGACATACCATCTATTTATTTCTAGTTGATTAAATGCTTATTAGACGGCTGTCAGTCTGCTGTGTGTGTATACATCTATGATATACCCGTTACCAAATGGAAGGGGCCAGTGGAAGAAGGGGGCTAAGTCCCTTATTCCCTTATGGGACTTAGCCCCCTTCTTCCACTGACCACTTCGCTGAACTACAATAGAACCACTCTAAACCGGACACCCTGGGAGGTCCCCCGGGTGTCCGGTTTAGAAAGGTTCCACTGTAAAACAGGGAGATGACTACTTCAAAACATGCGCGAGTGGTTTGTGATCATGAACAGACATTAACATTGGAGATAACGGACCATAAGCACAACTAACATTTCTCTGTGTATGGTTTAGAGAGGTTCCACTGTACTATTAAACTACATTGTCTATCTACAGTGAAACATTTGAAACAATCGTGTGTACCTTGATCTGTGGTTTCTCCCACTGGTCGATGTGCGACTGTTTGATCTCAAAGTAGACGCGCTCTATGCGGCCGGCCCCACCCAGGATCTCTATGCGGCCGAGGTACGGCTGGAAGTAGTCCATCACACACTTCGCCTTCTCCAGGAACCTCTCCAGTCTGCCAACATGCCATAGATTTAATGTGTTTAATAGCCAAAAGTTTGTGGACAGAAAAATGTGGAACAAACAGTAGGTGTGTTGTATATTATCAGTAAAAGGTTTGTGCTAGATATACTACTGTCTGTTCCACGTTTTGCTGCCGACAAACTTTTGGCTATTAAACACATTAAATCTAAGAAATATTTTATTGCGAGTACTTTTTCATAAATAGGAAAAAGTCACCCTCCCCCAAAACAAATATTAGAAATTCCGTCAAATATTGATTTTATTGTGAAAAAACTATTTTCCTATGGGAATTTAACATGGGGGCTAAAAATAGATTTTTGTTATTTCGCAATAAAATAAATATTTGATGGAATTTCATCAAATAGGGTGACTTTTTTGTTATTGATGATAAAGTCCTTACATTTAAATATCTTTTAGATTTAATGTGTTTAATAGCCAAAAGTTTATCGGAAGAAAAACGTGGAACAGACAATAGTATAATAGTAATTTAAATGAAATAAAAAGCCTTGTATACCTTGTACATTTTTACAATGATATCATCTTTGGTTATATGGCATGTGTTATGAATGAAACATTATCAATAGTTTCACTGAAAATATGAGACGTTCGCCATAACATGTACCGTATTAAAGAGGGCCTACAACTAGAATACATAGGTATCTGTGTTAATATATGTCACAGGATCTTGCTATCAGTCAGCATGTATTTTGTCAATGCACAGTGAGTTGTCTGTTAACCCTTTCAACACCACATGCCTGTATAGTGGTATTGACAAACAGTGTAGATCCAGATGAGCCGGCTCGTGACGAGCTGTCTCATCAGGATCTGCACTTTTTGCAAGTAATTTTCATATTTTTGAGAAGTTAAACACCCCCTTTTCATAAATGGACTTGTCTGAAAATCATTTTGTGACCGTTGGATTGGTTGCAAAATGAAAATATCAAAATCCATTCCAGTTACTTAGGGGTGAAAGGGTTATGAAGCAACATTAACTCGACAGTACCTTGGATCATTGGGCATGTGTTCGGAGAGGTTTGTGAGCAGCAGGGCGGTCGTGAACCCGATATCCTTGGCAGGATTGTGGAACCGATCGGTAAACTCGTTGAAGTCCACCTTGCCGTCCTGGTTGGCGTCGACACACATCATGATGTACTCAATCTCCTCTCTGTAACACATACAGACATAGTCAACTCATGGTGGCTGATGTATGTCACAAACAGCTGTTTAGGCTCACAGTACCTACTTTGCAAGGTCCTGCAGATCTGTCAACTGCCGGACCAACAATTTTGACAAAATATATTTTCTATTGAAATAATTAGTATTCATATATATAAAATGGCCAGGAATGTAAATATTATTATTAACATTATATAACAATGAACTATGCATTTCTCATACTGTTGCCTTCAGCATGAATTGTCAGTTTTGTTTTTCGTGTCGGCTAGAACTTGTTTGATAATATTATGTCAGCCGATGCACAAATCTCTATAAATATTTTTCTCATTTCTCATCAAAAGTTTTTGTTGTTACCACACTGAAAATGCAGATAAAAAGGTTCTCATCTTTTTTTGCAAATTTAATTATTTGACCTAATAAAAGAACATAGTTTGAATATGCCATATCCAACCCAATAATAACCTGATCTAGTGCCAGTAACAATGAATAACTAGCCACATAGAACCAGTGTAGATCCAGGTCAACATGCATGTCAGTGCACATCTGTGCATGATGGTTAGGGTTTACAATGGTCGAAAATATCAAGTTCGGCATTTGAAAAGTTGGGCAAGAATTCCATTATTGAAGCTAGTCAGCCTTTGGATTTTTTATATTGCCAAGACATGTTCACTAAATAGAAAGCACACATCATAGAGACAAACTAGGCTACTGGAAATACCACGGCATTCATTATACGTGGCTGTGACTGAAGAAATGGGGCTTATGGGATTTGTGACCAGCGTAGATCCTGATCAAATAGCACACTCCTGTAGCATGACAACGGCTTGTTAGAAGCAAGATGGGTGCTTCATTGATGGAATGGCGAACAGTGAAGATCCTGATCAGACTGCGGATGCACAGGCTGATCTGGATCTTCACTGGTCATAAAACCCATAAGGCCCATTTCTTCAGTCACAGCCACATATCACAACAAAAATCACACAGGCACTATAACTGATTCTGAGGCAGAACATAGGCACTATAACTGATTCTGAGGCAGGGCATAGGCACTATAACTGATTCTGAGGCAGGGCATAGGCACTATAACTGATTCTGAGGCAGGACATAGGCACTATAACTGATTCTGAGGCAGGGCATAGGCACTATAACTGATTCTGAGGCAGGACATAGGCACTATAACTGATTCTGAGGCAGGGCATAGGCACTATAACTGATTCTGAGGCAGGGCATAGGCACTATAACTGATTCTCAGGCAGGACATAGGCACTATAACTGATTCTGAGGCAGGGCATAGGCACTATAACTGATTCTCAGGCAGGACATAGGCACTATAACTGATTCTCAGGCAGGACATAGGCACTATAACTGATTCTGAGGCAGGGCATAGGCACTATAACTGATTCTCAGGCTGGACATAGGCACTATAACTGATTCTCAGGCAGGACATAGGCACTATAACTGATTCTCAGGCTGGACATAGGCACTATAACTGATTCTCAGGCAGGACATAGGCACTATAACTGATTCTGAGGCAGGGCATAGGCACTATAACTGATTCTGAGGCATAGATGCCCTGCCATTGGCCAGTGTAGACACAGAAGGCAGCCCAAATGGAAAACTTATATGACCATTACTGAAACGAGATGGCCGGCCCGCATGTCGCGCCCGCCGAGGCTTTGATAGTAAACAGAAAAACTTTAACCCGGATGCTAATGTGCCGGCTATATCGCGCTATACACAAGCGGGCGCGACAAACATTAACCCGTAAAGTGCGGGAAATGAAAATTGTCGTCTGCTGTTTTTTATATGTTGTCTTTTTTTGTCAATAAAACATAGTTTGACAGCACTTTAGATTCTAAAGTGCTGTCAAAACATGTTGTTGATGATAAAAATGGAAAATAGAAAATAAACAGCAGACGACAATTATTAATTTAGGATTTTAAGGGTTAACACTACCAATAGCCCTATGTAAATGCCACATTTTTGAAGATTATTTGAAGGCACTGGGACTCAGATATGCGTAGATTTGATGGAACAAATTAGTATGAAATAATTTAATATGCATAGTATTTTTGAAACAATTTGTAAATATGTAATGGCTCTATTACTGAAAATTAACAAGTTATCTGCAATTGATAGCTACTAATTTAATTTATTTAAATTAACTCAACAAGTGTTGTGAATGGAAACAGTCTTTTCTATAGCTGGTACAGTATTCAAAATTAAAAAGCGTTATGTTTCACAAACTGGGCTTCCTGGTTCAGTAATAAATCATTACCAATGTATTACCAAACTAGAGAAAGTGAGCAGGGGCTCACATATACCCCCGGCTGCCGCCGCCTGGACCGACAAATAAAAACTTGAATGCAAATATTTAAAAACCTTTTTAACAAATTTCGAAGTAATTTGACCTTGACCTTGGATATGAAGGCCGCATGGGTGAAGTCAATCAGACTTACTTGCAGAGATAATGGGTACCCGAAAACTTTAACGCAAATCTCACAGACGCAAAGTAATTTGACCTTCACCTTGGACATGAAGGCCACATGGATGATGATAAGGAAGTATTTGAAGTTTGAGGTCAATCTGACTTATCATTCCAGAGATAATGGGTACTCAAAAACTTTAACCCGGACGGACAAACGGACGTAAGGACGGATGGAAAAATGGACGAAATTAAGAAAACTATATACAGCTCGACATACTTCGTATGCCGGGGGTATACATATCGTGTTTATCCGTCCTTAAATATATAGCGTAATAAAATACAAACTCTATGAAAGTTTATCAAATGAAATATGAAATGTTGCGGCTGGTTGCTATACATTGTAGGTCATATGACATTGGGTGGATAGCCATCAATGTGAGGAAGCTATTGATGAAGTTTTGTAAAGATCCAACTAGCTGATCAGGAGCTATACAAAATTTGGATGCGCACAACGCCGGAATTGTGACCGCTATATGTCCACTTTCTACTTATGTGAGACAAAAAGAAATCTTCCCAAAGGTGGTAAATGTTTCCGACATGCTCATGCAGCAGATAGTTAGTAGTTACAACAGCAGCACATCTTAACCCTTAGAAGGCGGGAACCGAAAATTGTCGTCTGCTGTAGTTTCTTATTTTGTATTTTCTCTAAATAAAAACATGGTTTGACAGCATTTTAAAATCATTTCCATTGGAAAGTGCTGTCAAAGCATGTTTTTGATAAGAGAAATAGAAAATAAAAAATAAACAGCAGATGACAAATTATATTTTTAAGGGTTATAGGACAGTATAGGAAGCATAAATGGGCCACCGGCAGACAAAAAGCACAATGCAACCATTGATCACTTGAATTCTATTGCAGTATGTCAGTCAGCATACTCCAGTGATTTAACACGGGTAGAAGACTCGGACATGTGACATAAAAAGTTCCATTGAAAGAAAATCCCATTACCGCACCCACCTGTTTTCGTACTGTACGTTACGTTATAACATAACGTACAGTACAACAACATGTGGGGTCATGGGATTTTTTCTTCAATAGGCTTTTTTTTTATGTCACAGGTCCTAGTCTTCCGCCGGTGTGATTGAATAGCAAACATCATATAGATCTACTGTTTTCGACAGAAGATGTTTTCTGTCAGCTGGTGGCTCAGATAATGTAAAATAGGTAGTAACAGTCAGGAGTGAACAGATATAGGTGAGTGGTGGACTAGCAGAAAACTATCAGAGCTCAAGATAAGACGCATATTGGTGTATATTTTATGGAGGTATTTTAGCTGAATATGCATTGATTTTCAAAAGTCGGAGTACAAAATACTAACAGAAATTTGAAAATACTCATTGATTTTAAAACTGGAGTAAAAATGTTCTAATAAAGATTGAACATTGACTTATATGAGCTGAAAAAAGAAAACACTCAAATAAGTAAATTTTCAACTTTTGTTTTCTTTTTTCACGCATTTATTCTATATTTTATATATAAAAAAAACAACATGTGATAATTCATTAATTCATTTGCAATATACGTATTTAATTTGAAATCAGGGGGTATACAAGTGAAACTCTTAAGACACAATGCTTATCTGGAGCTCTAGACAACATCGATATACAACCCACAACATCTAACAGGAGTCCAAGAAGTAGTTGATGATACTTGTTTAGACTTGGTGGTCATAAAATCAAACTAATAAGACCTATGATTATAAAACATTCTGAGTACATATATATTTCTCATATAGGTGTTATCATCAGTGTCCCACGTTAATGTTGGTCAGTAATAAACACATGTCATTGTGTAGGTGTTATCATCAGTGTCCCCGCCTTAATGTTGGTCAGTAATAAACACATGTCATTGTGTAGGTGTTATCATCAGTGTCCCACCTTAATGTTGATCAGTAATAAACACATGTCATTGTGTAGGTGTTATCATCAGTGTCCCCGCCTTAATGTTGGTCAGTAATAAACACATGTCATTGTGTAGGTGTTATCATCAGTGTCCCACCTTAATGTTGGTCAGTAATAAACACATGTCATTGTGTAGGTGTTATCATCAGTGCTCCCACCTTAATGTTGGTCAGTAATAAACACATGTCATTGTGTAGGTGTTATCATCAGTGTCCCCACCTTAATGTTGGTCAGTAATAAACAGCATTCTTGTCAGTGTAGGTGTTATCATCAGTGTCCCACCTTAATTGTTGGTCAGTAATAAACACATGTCATGTGTAGTGTTTATCATCAGTGTCCCACCTTAATGTTGGTCAGTAATAAACACATGTCATTGTGTAGGTGTTATCATCAGTGTCACCACCTTAATGTTGGTCAGTAATAAACACATGTCATTGTGTAGGTGTTATCATCAGTGTCCCCACCTTAATGTTGATCAGTAATAAACACATGTCATTGTGTAGGTGTTATCATCAGTGTCCCACCTTAATGTTGGTCAGTAATAAACACATGTCATTGTGTAGGTGTTATCATCAGTGTCCCCGCCATAATATTGGTCAGTAATAAACTAATGTCATTGTGTAGGTGTTATCATCAGTGTCCCCACCTTAATGTTGGTCAGTAATAAACACATGCAATTGTGTAGGTGTTATCATCAGTGTCCCCGCCTTAATGTTGGTCAGTAATAAACACATGTCATTGTGTAGGTGTTATCATCAGTGTCCCACCTTAATGTTGGTCAGTAATAAATACATGTCATTGTGTAGGTGTTATCATCAGTGTCCCCACCTTAATGTTGGTCAGTAATAAACACATGTCATTGTGTAGGTGTATCATCAGTGTCGCCTTAATGTTGGTCTGTATAAACACATGTCAGTTATGTAGTGTTATCATCAGTGCCCCCACCACTAATGTTGATCAGTAATAAACACTGTCATTGTGTAGGTGTTATCATCAGTGCCCCCACCTTAGTTGTAGTCATATAATAACAAATGTCATGTGTAGGTGTTATTCATCATTGTGTCATCTACCTTAATGTTGGTCAGCTAATAACACATGTCATTGTGTAGAATGTTATCAGTCCCTTACAATGTGATCCCATAGACCTTATGTTGGTCAGTAATAAACGCACATCATGTGTTCATAATAAACATGTCATTGTAGGTTATCATCAGTGCCCTACCTTAATGTTGGTCAGTAATAAACACATGTCATTGTGTAGGTGTTATCATCAGTGCCCCCACCTTAATGTTGGTCAGTAATAAACAAATGTCATTGTGTAGGTGTTACACAGTGTCCCCACCTTAATGTTGGTCATAATAAATGCATTGTGTAGGTGTTATCATCAGTGTCCCCTATATTGTCAGTAATAAACATGTCATTGTGTAGGTGTTTATCATCAGTGTCCCCACCTTAATGTTGGTCAGTAATAAACATGCATTGTGTAGGTGTTTATCATCAGTGCCCCGCCCTTAATGTTGGTCAGTAATAAACAAATGTCATTGTGTAGGTGTTATCATCAGTGTCCCACCTTAATGTTGGTCAGTAATAAATACATGTCATTGTGTAGGTGTTATCATCAGTGTCCCACCTTAATGTTGGTCAGTAATAAACAAATGTCATTGTGTAGTGTTATCATTCAGTGTCCCCGCCATGTTGGTCAGTAATAAACATGTCATTGTGTAGGTGTTATCATCATGTCCCCACCTTAATGTTGTCAGTAATAAATACATCTTGTGTAGGTGTTATCATCAGTGTCCCACCTTAATGTTGGTCAGTAATAAACAAATGTCATTGTGTAAGTGTTATCATCAGTGTCCCCGCCTTAATGTTGGTCAGTAATAAACACATGTCATTGTGTAGGTGTTATCATCAGTGCCCCCACCTTAATGTTGGTCAGTAATAAACACATGTCATTGTGTAGGTGTTATCATCAGTGTCCCACCTTAATGTTGGTCAGTAATAAACAAATGTCATTGTGTAGGTGTTATCATCAGTGTCCCCACCTTAATGTTGTCATAATAAACATGTCATTGTGTAGGTGTTTATCATCAGTGTCACCTTATTGTTGTCAGTAATAAACATGTCATTGTGTAGGTGTTATCATCAGTGTCCCACCATTAATGTTGGTCAGTAATAAACAAATGCATTGTGTAGGTGTTATCATCAGTGTCCCCGCCTATGTTGTCAGTAATAAACACATGTCATTGTGTAGGTGTTATCATCAGTGCCCCACCTTTAATGTTGGAGTCAGTAATAAACCATGTCATTGTGGTAGGTGTTATCATCAGTGCAGCTAATGTTGGTCAGTAATAAACAAATGTCATTGTGTAGGTGTTATCATCAGTGTCCCCGCCTTAATGTTGGTCAGTAATAAACAAATGTCATTGTGTAGGTGTTATCATCATGTCCCCCACCTTAATGTTGGTCAGTAATAAATAAATGTCATTGTGTAGGTGTTATCATCAGTGTCCCACCTTAATGTTGGTCAGTAATAAACAAATGTCATTGTGTAAGTGTTATCATCAGTGTCCCCGCCTTAATGTTGGTCAGTAATAAACACATGTCATTGTGTAGGTGTTATCATCAGTGTCCCACCTTAATGTTGGTCAGTAATAAACAAATGTCATTGTGTAGGTGTTATCATCAGTGTCCCCACCTTAATGTTGGTCAGTAATAAAACAAATGTGTGTAGTGTTACATCATGTCCCGCCTTAATGTTGGTCAGTAATAAACAAATGTCATTGTGTAGGTGTTATCATCAGTGTCCCACCTTAATGTTGGTCAGTAATAAACATGTCATTGTGTAGGTGTTATCATCAGTGTCCCACCTTAATGTTGGTCAGTAATAAACAAATGTCATTGTGTAGGTGTTATCATCAGTGTCCCCGCCTTAATGTTGATCAGTAATAAACACATGTCATTGTGTAGGTGTTATCATCAGTGCCCACCTTAATGTTGGTCAGTAATAAACACATGTCATTGTGTAGGTGTTATCATCAGTGTCCCACCTTAATGTTGGTCAGTAATAAACACATGTCATTGTGTAGGTGTTATCATCAGTGTCCCCACCTTAATGTTATCATAATAAATCATGTCATTGTGTAGGTGTTATCATCAGTGCCCCCCCTTAATGTTGAGTCAGTAATTACACATGTCATTGTGTAGGTGTTATCATCAGTGTCCCCACCTTAATGTTGGTCAGTAATAAATACATGTCATTGTGTAGGTGTTATCATCAGTGTCCCACCTTAATGTTGGTCAGTAATAAACACATTAGTCCCATTGTGTAGGTGTATCATCAGTGGTCCCACCTTAATGTTGGTCAGTAATAAATACTATCATTGTTCATCAGTGTCCCCACCTTTAATGATTGTATCAGTATTAAAACATGTCATTGTTGTAGTGTATTCATCAGTCCCCCACCTTAATGTTGATCAGTAATAAATACACATGTGTGTATCATCAGTGCCCCCACCTTATGTTGGTCATAATAAACATGTCATTGTGTAGGTGTTATCCAGTGTCCACCTTAATGTTGGTCAGTAATAAACATGTCATTGTGTAGGTGTTATCATCAGTGCCCCCACCTTATGTTGATCAGTAATAAATACATGTCATGTGTAGGTGTTTATCATCAGTGTCCCACTAATTGTTGTCAGTAATAAACAAATGTCATTGTGTAGGTGTTATCATCAGTGTCCCACCTTAATGTTGGTCAGTAATAAACAAATGTCATTGTGTAGGTGTTATCATCAGTGTCCCACCTTAATGTTGGTCAGTAATAAACAAATGTCAGCTATGTGTCAGTAATATATCATCAGTGTCCCTGCCTTAATGTTGGTCAGTAATAAATACATGTCATTGTTTATGAAACGTTATTCTTGAAAACAATTTTAATATCATCATGTTTGGCAATTTGGAGAACACCATACTAAATAAAGAATATATGATGAGATCCAATCTTGCAAAAGAAATAAAACTAGATTAAGTATTATTTGTTGATAGCTCATCACTTTTCTGATTGAACTACCACAATTAAAATTTACTACAAAACTCTAACATTAAATTGAAGTGTACTTGTATACACGCGCTAGCATTTTAGTTACAGATTATCTATCATACATTGTACATGTCCATGCAGCTTAAAGAAGAAAACCTTCTAATGGACAGCTTCATAAATAACACCTAATGTAACTAAGCAGAGGCATTCACTCAAAAACATATGCAGTAAAACACTGAAAGATTTGCATATTTTCTGGCATATGAAAACATAAATGTCAACTTATTTTATAAAATTACAATAAAACTACTTGTAATGCAAAACAAATGTCAGGCCCATTGCATTGACATGTAAAAATGTTTTGAAAAGATCAGAAACGGCTTATGTTCCGATTCTATTCTCATCCATAATTAAACAAGATTTGTCAATAGCCAAGATCTTATCAGATAGCGTTGCTATTTCAAATATCATACGTACTCGTACAAGCAGACGATGTAACCTTGAATTGAATAACCTTGAACGTTGCTGTAGCAACCATAGTGCTATCCTGGCATTATTTTGCAATATGCTATTTTTCTTATTTAGATATATCAGATCTTTGTATATGCGTTACTGTTATCTCTAACAAACATCTAATTTAATTTAAATTTTCATGACATAATCCATTCCAGCACTAATTAAGACAAGTATAAAAGAAGGAGGGTTTTGGGTTTCAATCCGGAAGGTTCTGACTGGGCAAGGAGGTTTCAATTTCATCTCAGTGCCAGAAAATATGGTTCATGCCACGGGAGGCACTTACTCGGCATAGACCTTTTGTGATTCCAGAGCATTTTTGAACTCCTTATGTGAGACCAAGCCATCGTGATTTGTATCAAACTCCTGTTGGGGAGAGAAGCACGTGACAACAAGAAGAGTGATACAGAGATAGAGAGAGAGAGATATCTATGCACATATGTGGCCATCTCACAAAACTGGGAATTCTGTCCTTGCAGATATCAATATATATTCTGATTTCTTGTTCACTTAGATCCACATACGAGACAAGCTATGTGATTTTGTACCCAAAATTTTCATAAATATGGAATACTAAATATTTTTCATGAGATATCGCGCATCGCGATATCTCATGAAAAATATTTAGTATTCCATATTTATGAAAATTTCGTAAACAATCGAGGTCATTTACAGAAATATCACAATTTCATAAAAATCGCACATCCTCTTAGGAACAAAATCAAATGGCTTTCTCATATGGAAGTCGCATATATCTAAATGAAAAAGGAACCTAAAGTTTGCAGGTAAGCACCGAAATTCTCCGATGTTTGCGTAGCTGACCACATATATCCCCAAAGCACCAGCTTATGTATTACCCATAACAGTATGCAGAAACGTCCACTAAATGATTAATTTATTTTATACGAAGTCAATATTTTTTCAATCAAAAACTTCACAAAATTAGACAGCAGTTTAGGCATACGTGTATGGGTTATACAGCAGCTATTGTAAGCACGTCTACAGACAGCCAACAATATGTGACTGATAATTTGGTACTGATTAGGGGAGCCCAGTTACTGTGCAATCTGACGCTTCACAAGTATATGTAAATACACAAATACATATCAAATTTATTGTAACCAAAACCCAACATATTTTAATGGGATGGCTTCAAAATAACATGTGCATGTATATTAAACAGTCAAAAATCAAAATCCAAAATGTACAAACAACTCAATATAAAGACCTTAACCCTTTCAGCTCAATACCTCTATCATAATGTTTGCAAACAGTGTAGATCCAGATGAGCCGGCTCGTAATGAGCCGTCTCATCAGTATCTACACCATTTGCAGATATTTTCTTATTTCTAAAAGAAATACCCTTTACTGACAAGTGGAAGAGTCTGAAAAATAGCATGTGAGTGTCCATTCTAGTTATTTAGTACTGAAAGGGTTAATATATTTACTTGGAATCAAATAGATAGCACAGTACTGGGATATATGCATATACACGTATGGATACATTAATGTTAGACAACAGCGAGTGTTGTTGGGTACAGTTACACTGTATAAACAACAGTGAGTGTTGTTGGGTACAGTTACACTGTATAACACACCGTGTATACATCTTCTGGGTCTCCATGGCTCGCCGAAACTCCCTGTGTGATATGTAGCCATCTTTGTTTGTGTCAAATTCCTACGCAATGCAGCAAATACAATGACAAAATGGTAGTCAAGACAGATGCACGTACTGGATATACACACTGGTCAGTGAATATAGAACAGGGGGCCGTTACACTAAACTTTGTACGATTAAAATGTTCGTAAGAGCAAATTTAGGAGAGTCTGGAAATTTCAATTGATGGATTTACATTTATTGAGCATAGGCTGCATATGCAGCCTATGCTCAATAAATGTAAATCCAATAATTGTTTACAAGAAATATTGTTAATGTGATATTTACAGACTATCATAAGTTTGCACTTACAAAGATTTTGGTCTTACGAAGTTTAGTGAAACAGCGGCCCCCAGAAATACATGTATAACAGTGGGTGAACATGGTATGATGGTGGTAATTCAGGAGAACATGAGCCCATCGACGTCTTGTTTTATAACTGATTTTTCATAGTAATTATTTGAAACCTTTGCCAAGATATCAGTTAATGTCATCTTTTTTGACAACTTGGAAACAATTTATAGAAACCATGTAGTTCAAACTCAATATCAACATAATTTTCCATGTATATTATCTCAAGGATTGGGCTGTATTATTACATCAAAACATGTTGAGCAAATGAACACTTTTGATATAAACAAATTGTTGATTACTTTGGTTTAGTTATTGTTCTATGTAATACTTTAAATATTATGAATTTGCCGTTGCCAAAATGTTACATGGATAAAGACTTATTGATGTTGTTATCAGTGTAGTTCTATATAAGGCGCATATTGATATAAAAAAAAGAATTCTTGCAAAACATCTGGATTATGTAACTAAATAAGCAATCAGTGCAGACCCTGATATGTGTCTCTGCGGTCAACTATTTTCTATATTTCCTGCTTTGAAATTGTGTGTTTCAAATTAGAAAAGAGTATTACAATTAAATCTTCACAGTACACAAAAATTGCATATGAATAATAAAAATGATATGAAACAGTGATTGCAGAGTTAACCCTCTCAACACCACAGGCCTGTATAGTAGTATTGGCAAATAGTGTAGATCCAGATGAGCCGGCTCATGACGAGCCGTCTCATCAGGATCTGCACTTTTTGCAAGTAATTTTCATATTTTTGAGAAAAAAAACACGCCGTTTTCATAAATACACTAGTCTGAATACCATTTTGTGATGATTGGATTTGTCGTAAAATTAACGTATTAAAATCCATTCCAGTTAAAGTGAAAAGGTGAAAGGGTTAAATCAATATAATAACAATAAGTCCATCAAAACAAATCCAGGTATCGCGAAATGGCAGAACAAAGAAAGAAACATTACCAGGAAGGCGTCGGAGGTCGTCAAGTCCTTCATCTTGAGGAAGATGTCAAAGAACTTCAGGATCATCTGTAAATCAAACACTAACTTCAATATGTGCTCAACGGCATACAGTTGGACATGTCAGTGGAAACAAAACATGTACCGGTATTTATCCCATCAACACAGTGCGTATGTGCCGTGAAACAACGTGCCGTGAAACATTTTTGATATCCCGATATCAATACGACCTAATCACTGCGTATGAATTATGTACGGTTGTCATATTAATCGATTTTGAGGATGCGGCTGGGGTTATTTTTTGCATTTTGCATTTTAAAGCCATTTGTAGGTGTTGACGGGATAAATAGAATAGTAGCTCAATGAATTCCAGAATTACAGACAACCAAATTTAACGCCAGCATTCACTGTTTGTGTATGAATATACCTCATAAAGATGGTTTCATTGTCAAGATGCACATACACCCCGATCTACTCGTGAAATTGCATTTGGTAAAAACAGATTATACAAGTATTATCCTACCGTTTAATACATTAATCAACTTATGTATAACTGTATATATATAGACCAATATAAGCAAATAATTTACAGGGAGTAAATACTAGACTAGTAAATGGCTGACCTCAACATTGCTTGAGGATTCCACCAGCGTGTCCACCATCTGTTTTCCTATTGGCCCATTCATCACATTACCTGAAAACAACAGAGCCACAATAAAACCTCATTATATCAAATATACTGCATTTAAAATAATTATTTTATTGAAATATTGCAATTTTTATAAGACAAGCCATGTGATTTTGTACCTTAGAAGATGCGTAATAACTTTGTGAAAAATATTTTGTATAAATTACATCGAAAGTTGACGAAATGTTCAGAGCAAATGCGGAATTCCGCATTTGCTCTGAACATTTCGTCAACTTTTGATGTAATTTATGCAAAATATTTGTTGATGTCAGTTACAGAAAGTATCACAGTTTCTGTAAATATTTTCTAATGTACATATTCTTCTAATGTACAAAATCACATGGCTTGTCTCAGACATGAAATATCAATAATGGAAAAACACTTTAGTCCTTTGTTATTGGAGTCTCTGAATAATTCAACTCATTTATTGTTTGCCCCAGTTTCTCAACCAATGAACGCTTTTGCCAACATCTATTAAATTAATCATTAAATGTTTCAATATGTAGAAAGTTATATTTATAACCAGAAGTTTCGCCTTGTTGACGTCATTTCTCGTGACGTGAACCATGTCACCTGCCAATAACGTAATAGTATTGCTATTCAAAAGCACATTTATGGGCGGGGCTTCATTCCAAGACATGTGCAAGCAAAAGGGCTGGGCCAACAATAAGATAGTTATAGTTCACATATTTAATTTTTGATAAACTAATGAACTATAACTATTAGTAAAATTTCAAGCTTTTGTAACCATTTGGTATTTCCACATACAGTTTTCAACAGCTTGTTCATCTTATAAAGTACTCTACCAGTAACAATCCAGAAAAAAACTGCAGTTCTCCTTTCACCTTTACAATGCTGAATTAAACTTTGTCGTCTGCTGTTTATTTCTTAATTTCTATTTTTTCTCAACAAAACATTTCTAGTGATTCTAAAGTGCTGCCAAACTATTTTTTTTTTGAGAAATGTGAAACAACATTAGATGACAACTTTTATTTCCCACATGCTAAGTTAAGTGTTAACAATTAAACTAGGGATGTTTTGGAAATTGGTAGTCAAGACAGATGCATGTACTGTGTATATACGCTGGTCAATGAATATAGAACAGGGGGCCGTTTCACTAAACTTTGTACGACTAAAATGTTCGTAAATGTAAAATTTAGGATCGTCTGGAAATTTCAATTGATGGATTTACATTTATTGAGCATAGGCTGCATATGCAGCCTATGCTCAATAATCGTAAACCCAATAATTGTTTACAAGAAAACATTGTTAATGTGATATTTACAGACTATCATAAGTTTGCACTTACAAACATTTTAGTCTTACAAAGTTTAGTGAAACGGCCCAATTGATGGATTTACATTTATTGAGCATATGCTGCATATGCAGCCTATGCTCAATAATCGTAAACCCAATAATTGTTTACAAGAAAACATTGTTAATGTGATATTTACAGACTATCATAAGTTTGCACTTACAAACATTTTAGTCTTACAAAGTTTAGTGACGCGGCCCCCAGAAATACATGTAGGTGAACATGGTATGATGGTGGTAATTCAGGAGAACATGAGCCCATGTTTTCTAACTGATTTTTCATGTAATTATTTTTGGATATTTATTTGGAGATAGGCACACAGTCACAAATTCCACGAGTGCGATCTTTCAAGCACATGCTCCGAGTGTTGTCTGTATAATGTTGGCGAGAAAGTTTACCTTCGAGCATGGAGAGCAACATGATCATCATCTCCTTCTGTAGCCGCATAAACTCACGCAGTAGTTCCAGCTGGGTCGAGTCCTGTAACAGGCAACAAGCACAATATCGTTATTCTAATGCACCGAAAATATAAAGCACGTATCTGATTGGTCAATTGAAATCACAGCCTATAAAATATGAAAAATCACAGCATATAAAATCTCCATTTTACCAGTCAGTGTTTTACAACTTGACACATTTATGTAACCTTACGCGCTTTTGTAAACAATCGCCAGCCACGGGGAATCCAAATATCTATATCTCATTTTCGGTACATTTTCGGTTATCCATTCTGCCATATGAACATGTACAACCGAAAGCGGAAAAGAGAATCGACCAACGACTGACAGTGACAAACATGACTTCAGGGACAGTGTGGCCCTTCAACAAATTCCCAAAAATATTACCCAACCCGCCCAAAATATAGAAGAATTTACAAAAAAAATGCTTAAATGCAAACTCAATATGACAGTACCAGTCTATAACTTTACGAATTCCAGTGTGCACATACATGACTATACATAATAAACTGTATTGCAGATGGGTCATCACCTGAATTAGGCGTAAATCTGGGAAATCCTGTTCAAGGCTAGCTGTTGACACTTGTTGACATTTCCTTTGTAAAAATCACGCGAACTCAATGTATTTCTTTAACTGAATAAAAGCAATTAACTGTTGCAACTACACATACAAAAGCAATACAATTGTTAAAATAAACTTTAGAGTTGAATAATGTATTAATGTCATAGAAATAGTCCCGTTAATCTCAATTTGAAATGGGAATATTCTTCGGCGGAGTTACATTTCTTCAAATTTGTTTGGTGTGAGGCGGTTATCGATGACGACAACAACCTGCTGACGTATTGAAAAATTCACTGTTCGTGATATGCTACGACGTTGCAGAAAGCAGGGAGTACACTAGGTGCATTAGAATGGGGATAACCATGCTTTCTTTTCGATTTGGAGCGGTATGTGTGAGGTTTTATGGTCTGATTGATCACAGACCATAAAACCTCCCACATACCGCTCCAAATAAAAAAAAAAAGCATGGTTATCCCCTAATTGGTGGCCATGGCAGAGAGGTATCATTATCTCAATTCATTCTCACACTACTGCAGATTGAAGATAAATATGTATTGTTCTTATTTTTATACCGGGCTGATAAAGAGGCCCCAACTTTGAAATTGCGATGTGTCAATAGGTATTCAGTATAAATCTCATGAAAAAAAAATCTGAATGATATTGTCTCTGTGGTGATAAAAACACAAATCATGATCAACAAACACAATAAACCCACAATCATTGTTGGTGGCTATGGCATTCTTGACACTACTGCAAACTGATGATAACAAAAATAACTAGAAATGGACGCTTGTCGACAAGCGCATGTGTATCCCCCTCCCCAGATACACAAGTAGTTTGAAAAAAGGGTGTTCGAGTTATGCTCCGGAGACAAAATCAGTGACAGAAAAACAAAGGGAGATAACTAAAGAATTAGTGATGCAAGAGTTGTCATTCTTGCGGGACACACCTTTAGGGTCGTGGTCTATGCATGTGTGAAGTTTCATGAAAATATTCCAAAGGGTGTTCGAGTTATGCTCCAGACACGAAATCAGTGCACAAAACAACAAAGGGAGATAACTAAGAAATTAACGACGCAAGAGTTGTCATTCTTACGTGCGACACACCTTTGGGTCGTCTTCTATGCATGTGTGAAGTTTAATAAACTAGAAAATGTGTTCATAGAACACGGATGTCCCACATATCGCTTTGATAATAAATGAGGCCAAATTGCAAGTCAAAATTTTCTTTTACCTGAGCGTTAAAGTTTTTGAAGCACCAAGTATGTGACCTTGACCCTGGGCTTGGCGGGGGCAGGACAAACGTGGATTTGGCACAGGGCGGTAGAGGACCATTAGAGCAATGCATATATGAAATATGGAGCTGATCCGTGAAAGAAAACAAAACAAATTAAATAAGATATTTACCTGAGCGTTAAAGTTTTTGAAGCACTAAGTATGTGATGTTAACCCTGGGCTTGGCGGGGCGGGACGAACGTGGATTTGGCACAGGGCGGTAGAGGACCATTAGAGCAACGCATATAGAAATATGAAGTTGATCCGTGAATGGAAAGAAAAATTATAAGATATTTACCTGAGCATTAAAGTTTTTGAATTTCACCCAAGTATGTGACCTTGACCCTGGGATTGGTGGGGCAGGACGAACGTGGATTTGGCACAGGGCGGTAGAGGACCATTAGAGCAACGCGTATATGAAATATGAAGTTGATCCGTGAATGGAAATAAAAATTATAAGATATTTACCTGAGCGTTAAAGTTTTTGAAGCACCAAGTATGTGACCTTGACCCTGGGATTGGTGGGGCAGGACGAACGTGGATTTGGCACAGGGCGGTAGAGGACCATTAGAGCAATGCGTATATGAAATATGAAGATGATCCATGAAAGAAAACAGAAAGTATAAGATATTTACCCGAGCGTTAAAGTTTTTGAAGCACTAAGTATGTGACCTTGACCCTGGGCTTGGCGGGGGCAGAACGAATGTGGATTTGGCACAGGGCGGTAGAGGACCATTAGAGCAATGTGTATATGAAATATGAAGCTGATCCGTGAAAGAAAACAGAAATTATAAGATATTAACACGAGCGTTAAAGTTTTTGAAGCACCAAGTATGTCACCTTGACCCTGGGCTTGGCGGGAGCAGGACGAACGTGGATTTGGCACAGGGCGGTAGAGGACTATCCTAACCCTACCCAATAAGATCCCCGTACGCTTACAACAAGTACCCATTCGTGTGTGCGGACGGACGGACGGACGGACGGACGGACGGACGGACGGACGGACGGACGGACGGACGGACGGACGGACGGACGGACGGACGGACGGACAGACAGGACGGACGGACGTTCTTACATTAGGGTACTTATGTGGCTTATCACATGTTAAATATTAGCCACATAAAACGATTTTTAGCCACATAAAACAAATTTTTAGGTGGCTAATTGTAACCAACCCTATCCTTTAACAAGTCCATAACCCTGTGGGGCTACCCACATAAGTACCCTAATGTGTGCCCGGATGGACGGACGGACGTTCTTACATTAGGGTACTTATGTGGCTTATCACATGTTAAATATTAGCCACATAAAACGATTTTTAGCCACATAAAACGATTTTTTAGGTGGCTAATTGTAACCAACCCTATCCTTTAACAAGTCCATAACCCTGTGGGGCTAGCCACATAAGTACCCTAATGTGTGCCCGGACGGACGGACGGACGGACGGACGGACGGACTGATAAGGGTAACACTAAATGCCCCCTCCACTATCGTGGTGGGGCATAAAAATATTCCAAAGGGTGTTCGAGTTATGCTCTGGATACAAAATCAGAGCACGAAACAACAAAGGGAGATAAGTAAACAAGAATTCCGCGGAATCAGATGCCTCGCCTTGTCCCGCCTTGACCTCGAGCCTGGGCCCGAAAGCAATTTTCACTGGCCCGAACATATTATACAATTATTAACTAGTGAGCCATAGAATATCAGATTATATTCTATGGCTCACTAGTCAATAATTGTTTTATTATATGATAATAGTCTGTATATAGCACTTACGACCTTATGCTACTAGACAAAAATTGAAAAAGAATTTGAAAAAAAAAATGAAAAAAAAAATGGAAAAAAAAAGTTTAAAAATTTAAAATAATAATGCTTGCTACTGGAGCCCAGAATTTTTTGTTAATAGTCCTATATTTATCTACATATATCTGCACAGGTCCACATAATGCCACAATATTTTCAACACAGTTTACGGAAATGTAATATACAAAAAAAAAAAAAAAATAATAATGCTCGCTACTGGAGCCCAGAATTTTTGTTAATAGTCCTATATTTATCTACATATATCTGCACAGGTCCACATACTGCCACAATATTGTCAACACAGTTTACGGAAATGTAATAATGTACCTGTATAAATTACCTGTAATAGGTTAGTGGTCAGTTAAAAAATTGAAAAAGAATGTAAAAAAAAAAATGGAAAAAAAAAAATAAAAGAATAATGCTCCCTACTAGAGCCCAGAATGTTTTTTAATAGTCCTATATTTATCTACATATCATATATGCACAGGTCCACATATTGCCACAATATTTTCAACACAGTTTACATATAATCATTTACATGTATAAATTACCTGTAAGTGGTCAGTGGTCAGTTGCACATGCTAGCACATGCACAGGTGAATAGTCTGTATATAGCACTTACCACCTTATGCTACTAGACAAAAATTGAAAAATAATTTGAACAAAAAAATGGAAAAAAAAAAGTTTAAAAATAATAATGTTTGCTAATGGAGCCCAGAATTTTTTTTTAATAGTCCTATATTCATCTACATATATCTGCACAGGTCCACATAATGCCACAATATTTTCAATGTAATATCCAATGTAGTAATTTACCTGTATAAATTACCTGGTCAACAGTGGTCAAGCACTGGACATCTGCACATGCTAGCCCATGCTAGCACATGGTTCTCCCAGTCTCTATTGTTCTCTCTACAGGTAAGGTGTACAGAGCACACGAGAAAAGGTGTACAGAGCAGACGAGAAAACAAGTCTTCATGCATTATTGTCCAGTTTGTAGAGTGCGCAAAACAAAAAAGGGAGATAACTCAAAAATTAGCTACGCAAGAGTTGTCATTCTTGTGCGCGACACACCTCCGGGTCGTGGTCTATGCATGTGTGAAGTTTCATGAAAATATTCCAAAGGGTGGTCGAGTTATGCTCCGGACAGGAAATCAGTGAGCGAAAACAAAAAAGGGAGATAACTCAAAAATTAGCTATGCAAGAGTTGTCATTCTTGTGCACGACACACCTTCGGTTCGTGGTCTAATTGAATGTGTTAAGTTTCATAAAAATATTCCAAAGGGTGGTCGAGTTATGGTCAATCAGTGCGCGAAACAAAAAAGGGAGATAACTCAAAAATTAGCTATGCAAGAGTTGTCATTCTTGTGCGCGACACACCTTTGGGTCGTGGTCTATGCATGTGTGAAGTTTCATGAAAATATTCCAAAGGGTGGTGGAGTTATGCTCCGGACACGAAATCAGTGTGAGAAACAAAAAAGTGAGATAACTAAAAAATTAGCTATGCAAGAGTTGTCATTCTTCTGCGCGACACACCTTCGGGTCGTGGTCTATGCATGTGTGAAGTTTCATGAAAATATTCCAAAGGGTGTTCGAGTTATGCTCCGGACAAGAAGTGTCTGCGGCGGACGCGGACGCGCTGTCAAATCCATAGTATCCCCCGACGGAGTCCGGGGGATACAATTAATTGTTCTTATTTTTCTTCGGGTGAATAAACAGGCTCCAAATTTCAAATTGAAATATCTCAAAAGAAATGCATAATAATTCAGTATTTCTCAAAAATTTGCTGAATGATATTTTGGAGAAATGTTTATAGTAGGATTGGGGCCAAAAGTGCACATCCAGCAACATTTCTACTGGCAGATGGTCCTAGTTCGGTATCTGGTCTAAGCATGTTACTATAAAATTTGGCGATACAGTTTATGAATAACTACTGTTTGTTTGGCTATATCACTGTATACAAAACCAGATATAAATATGGCAAGTGATGTCCATAAGCTTTGTGAGTGTGGCATCATGCAAGCGGCTGTGTGTTTAAAGCCACAACAAAGCAAATTGTTGCATGATGGTTTGTGTACCGTATTTAGCCGTGTATTGCGTGCATTTTTTCAGCCCCATTTTTAATCCAGAAGTCACCCTGCGCTGCCAGTTTTACGCAAACAAAACAAGCCCGGAAACAGAAATATCAGTTTTTGACAGGTGTCCGCTATGACGTTGAAATACGCAGTGTGAAACAAGAGAAAAGTAATCGATCGATATGAATGGGTGCGGTAAGTATAGATTGATGGTAAATTGGTATCTTGTGGGATTTAATATAGCTAGGCTCGTAACATAAGAGGCTACGTGTATTAGAGGAAATTTACATGTTTTCTGTATTTACGCTGGTGTACCGATCTCATATCGGTCAAATGTTGCCTGTCGGGTATTGTTTGGTTGTACATTTTCAAAGTGACGTGACACGTCTGCCATCCTGTGAATAATTAATGAGGACAGATTATCTCAATCCCATAAGCCCTTGATGTAAGATTTTAGATGCTAAATCAAGCGTAGCGCACATTCAGATCGGTAACACTCGGTAATGGTCATTTTTCGTTGCTAGGTGCCGACTGACTGTGTTACTATTTTTGTAAAGTATTGACAAGTATTCACGCATCAATACCTTATGACATGTGCGACCAGCATAGCCCCTGATTCATCTGGGCATACACTGATATGGGGCTATGCTGGAATGTCGTGTATTCAGGTAGTAGACCTATGTATATTGTTAAACCTAATCAATAAACAGTGAATACACACCATCTGTACCTACGTATATCCACGGTGGTCCACAGTGTCAATATTTGGCTGGGGGGAATTGTTTAGGGCCCATTTCTCATGTGCAGGTCACTAGGAGGGAGTTATTATTGCCTTAGGGAAGAAGTTTACACATGGCTGCTGTGTGTTTGCGATTACGGGTAATTATGTTATACACGAATGGCAAATATGGTGGAATTATATACAACAAATTTCTTCGTAAGTAGGTTCAATAAGTTTATTACATGCATCTTGAATTTTTATTAAGCATATTAATGAGTAAATAACAATAAATATAACATACTTTTAGACAATATAAAGTCTAATTTATGCCATAAAGTGAGTGAGTGAGTGAATAGGGTTTAACGCCCGCTTTTCTGACATAGAAGTACAAGCCTCAGGGAGTCTACACGCAGACGGGTCAACGGGGTCGTGTCCCGTATCCACCTGTCCGAGGGGGGTAAATCCCAACTTCAGAACTCAAGATTTACAATCAAAATATATATTCAGTCCTGAAATTAGAACAACCTGATCTGGTGCCAGGCCCTCGCCACACCAGCATCATTTATCCCATCCCCTAAAAGTAATAGGATTAGCGCTAATCTTACTTTTATATATGGGGCATAGCCTGACTCAACTCTCACATACAAGAAAGCCAAAAATGTACAGGAGGGCCAAATCCGGTATAGTGGGTTCCGGAAAGTATGAACCCAATCGTTAAGCCAGTTTAGTCGCCTTTTACGACAAGCAATGACTACTGCAGCACTATTCTCAGGATCAGTTGATCCCGCCCCGGTGCCTGCACGGGGCTTTATGCCATAAAGCTGACCTTTGGCGATCTTTTTCTCTTCGAGAGAGCCTAACAGCACACGTTCAGCATTGTGGATGTGAACTCGGAATGCAATTTTCTTATACTCGTGACGGAATTTCCGCCGATTTATTTATTTATTTTTTTTGTTGCGCGCTATAGACGCAAACAATTTTTTCCCTGATTTTTCCCCCAAAAATATAGATGCGCGTTGTACACCAGTGCGCGCAATACATGGCTAAATACGGTAATCAGCAGTAAGCAGGAATCGATGGACTTGAAATTCGGAACAGGACAAGATTGTGTAGTGCGTCTGGCAGGCTGTATTTCGGAATTCTTTGGAACAAAAGGTTCCATGGGTGAACATAGTGGTCATAGACCAATATCATAATTATGTTAACAAACTTTGAAACTCATGATGAATAATTTTCTTTAGAACGACTTCTGGGGCATCACTGGCATTATAATTGATGGAGTTAGTTAGTTTGACGTAATGTTGCTTAGCTTAAACAAAGCAACATGATATCAAAATGACAAAATCTGCCATTCCAATTTCGGGGTGCCTGAAGGGAAATTACTTTTCCAAGTACAAAAACATATTTATAAGACTGGTCTATACAGGCCGAATGGTTGCCAAACTTGCCTTGCCTTATCGTAGTGATATTGCAGGGAGAAGTCACCAAGAAGATGAAATTGCAAGTGCATTCTAGGGCAATATAAATGATTGATATTAACTCTTTGCATGCTAGCAGTGAAAATAACGGCCAAAAAATTCAGAGTTTTCAATTTTTTTTATTTATCGCTGTAAATATGTCATGGAATTTCATTAGCATTGCGTCCTCCAGACTCAATTCTATTGCAATTCCTCCAAGACATAACCATGATATTTACAGGGGAAAATAAAATATGATAAATTGTCATCTGCTATTTTTGAACTATTTATAGCTCACAAGGTTCCCAGCATGCAAATAAGCAGGAAGAGATATGAGGAATCAGTACCATTGTACAATGGCAAAAACATGAAAGCATGGCATCAATCACTTTGTGCGCCAGGAATGAATGCATAGGGAAGAGAGGAGGAATCTGGGACACCTCACAGTCACAGAGATCAGCTTACTTCATTAGCAATCGATGGATTCCACGGACCACCAATGCTTTGCTGTCTTACCTGCCAAAATGTGAGGGCTAAATATTGCATTAGATGACCATGAACAACTTACGAATATATACATAATATATTATTAAAATCAGTTGCAGGAAATATTTTAGTTGTGAGAAAGTACATTACAAAAGCAACAAGAGCTCCGCAAAATGATGCAAACGCTCGTCTGAAATTTGATCACCGAAATAATCAGTGACATACAGCACACAGACAGTGAATGAGAACATAGACCAAGGGGTTGTTGAGAAAATGAGTCGAATGTAAAGGTTAACCAAGATTTAAGAGCATTAAATTGCATAGTAATCAAAGCAGAAAATATAGATAAACAACATTTAATGGGCAGGTGATGCATGAAGGAAGGTGTGTCCAAGTTTCATGAACATAGGTCAAGGGGTTGTTGATAAAATAGCAGACTACAGTTTGGGTTTGATTGGGGCATGGCAAGTTTGAAGCAATACATGTGATATGTGGGTTTTAGAAAGCTGAAACATTGACCATGTATCAGAATGTTACAGAATGGAATTAAGTTTTGTACATTCGGAGATACATGTGATACAACTTAAATGCCGCCAAATCATAACCATTTTGAATAAAAAGTTTGCGCACTACATTGGTCGCATAATTATGCTGTAAGCCCCATTTCTTCTGTCACATATGAAGCACACATATGAGAAGTATACGTGAAGTTGAACTACTTACTCGTGACAGTTTCTCCTGCATGTGGGCAAAGATGTAGAGGAAGCCCCCGACGGCGTCCCACAGTCGACTATGGGCCAGGGTCAGCTGGTTCTGGGAGCACGGGCCCTGAAACAAGGTGACGGTCATCACTGTCTATCTTATGGGCTGGTTTGCAATCATAGGGCCGATTCTTTGGATTATTTATAAGCCGTTTTACCTTTTTTTCCCCAGAATTAATTTTGAAATTTCATAAAAGATGTGCTAAACTAGCCAAAACTTTTGAACGGAGTACACTTCAATTCTACAGGTGCCCACCCCCAACCAGTCCCAATTACGATATTCGAAAAATGTCAATAACTGGCCCATAACATATTGGCTTCTATGTGGTAAAAGAATACACTGGGTAATAGGAGTAAAATAGCACAATATAAGTCTATTATGGCATGGCAATGGAACAAATGGTGACCTGACCCAATACAGAAAATACCGTAATAACCCTAAATATTAGGACACAATTTATTTGGGGAAACATATATAAAACTGGGTTAGTATGGCAGTAGTGGTCTAATCACAATAACAATCTATTTGGATACAATTTGTTTTGGGAAACGGTTTCCCAAAGCAAATTGTGTCCAAATATTTAGGGTTAATAAGGTACAATACGAACCTGGACGTATTCTGTCAGCGAGGCGAACACCTGCTTGGAGACGTTGATAGCGCGGCAGAAGTTCTCCTTGCCGGCGGGGTCGATGATGTCCTTGCCGGAGTAATGCCAGTAGAAGTCCATGATAGACTCCTGTCAACACAGACACATTGTAGTTCACGGGAATAGGAAACAGATGGACACGGTATGCATGTCGAACCGCCCGCCTAAGCATTTGATGGTCTCAGTGTTTATTTATTGGAAGTTTGAAGTAAATCTGAGTAAGGGTTGTGGATATAAAAGGTATGTGAAAATCTTTAACGCAAATTTCGAAGTCATTTGACCTTGACATTGGGTATTTAAGCCACATGGGTGGGCTATGGAATGAAAATATGAATAAAGAAGAATTTGAAGTTTGAAGTAAATCGGAATAAGGGTTGTGGAGATATATGGTATGTAAAACTTTAACACAGAATCCGGAAACTAGCACAGAAACTAGTACAGTTTCCGTACATATTTGCACGACAAATCTCACATCACATTAGGTACAGAATCACCAGGAGGCCATTTCACTAAACTTCATACGACTAAAATGTTCGTAAGTGCAAATTTTGGATCATCTGGGAAATTCAATTGATGGATTTACATTTATTGTGCATAGGCTGCATATACTCAATAAATGTAAATCCAATAATTGTTTACAAGAAAACATTGTCAATGTGAACTTTACAGACTATCATAATTTTGCACTTGTGAACATTTTAGTCGTACAAAGTTTAGTGAAACGCGCCCCTGGCTTGTGTCATATGTGTGTATGTCTCACCTGTAATCGCAGCAGGTAGTCGACTGTACAGATGACGATGTTCACCGTCGTGTTGTTCCCGGCCTGGGTTCGCAGGTAGTTCTGGAATTCTGCAGACAAGAACCAAGCACGTGTGTACATCAGTAGCTGATTTCACCAACATTGCAAAGTATACTTTTCTAGCAAAGTATACTCTGAGGAAGTAATCTTTTATTTTTCCCGAAATGAATTATTTCATATAGAACTAACAACTGCATATATTTGATGATTAAACATATGCAGAATTATTATACTGAATATTTTGGCAGTGATAATGTAATAAATTCAGTATAATAACAAGAAACGAGGCAAAGCCACAAAGGCCAGGTTTTTTCCAAGCATAGACACTTGGATAACATAATTATACCCACTTTTTGTAGACTAGATGGCCGTGGCCTGCATGTCGCGCCTTGGGGCGTGGACACTAAAAAAATAGATATAGTAGATGGAAAAATTTTAACCAAAAAACTTTAACCAGTCACACGGACGTACGGATGTACGGACGGACGTATGCCAAAATACCGACGATATCGCGTTGACAATGATGATAAACACCCATGTGAAGTATCAAGGTAATGGGTGAAGAAGTTGCGGAGATATAGTACACGAAAAAACTTTAAAAAAAAAATTCAAAGTAATTTGACCTTGACATTGGGCATAGGGGCCGCACGGTTGGGGGTTAGAATGAAAATATGGATGATGATAAACACTCATGTGAAGTTTCAAGGTAATGGGCGAAGCAGTTGCAGAGATATAGTATAACAAAAAACATTTAACCAAAAATCTTTAACCAGACGTACATTAAATAGTTAACGTTGAAAATGGCTAAGTCAATTACGTAGAAATAATAGGTGAAGGTAAAATAAATGGTCACATGTTGGATAGTTGTATGTGGTAGGCACCCCTTGGTTATGAAGCTGTGAAAGTTTGGTGGTCCGGTGGTCCTAGTGGATACAGTACCAAAGAAATTAAACACGAAAACTTAACATTGTAAACGCGAAAACTTAACATTGAAAGTCGACTGCGCGGAAAAAATGGGTCAAGTTAAAAAAAAGGTAACATGTTGGATAGTGATATGTGGTGGGCACCCCTTGATTATGAAGCTGTGAAAGTTTGGTGGTCCTAGGTGGTACAGTAACAAAGAAATGGACTAAAACACGAAAAGTTAACATTGATTGTGGACGCCGCCCGCCGCCCTCCGCCCGCCCGCCCGACCCGCCGCCCGCCCGCCCACCCGCCCGGCTTTCGCCAATCCAATAGCCTGGATTTTTTTTCAAAAAACCTGGCTAAAAATTAATAAATTTATCCTAAAATTTAAAATTTCTCCCTCAAAGTATACTTTGCTAGAAAAGTATACTTTGCAATTTTGATGAAATCGGCTACAGGAGCTGGTAAATTTAATGAAATTGGCTACAGGAGCTGGTAAACATGTGTGTTAAATTGACATTGAGATATTTTATGTATTGAAGGAATTGAGGTGGCGAATTTTTGTAAATTTGACAGAAAAATTTGCATATGCTTCCAATATTATTTTTCTTTATATATAAAAATAAATATAGAAGTAAAATATGGAGATGCATGTTTCCTGTGTATGCCATATCAACACAAAGTTGTTTTCAAATCTAGATATAATTGACATAAATAGTAAATTATATAAGGCCTCCATAAATCTTTCCTCACCTAGATTATGACCTTCACAAAGAAGCTGCAGGAACCGGAAGAGTTTGCAGACAAAATCGGCATCGTGCAGATTTGTGCCACCGGACGTGGACTCCGAGCTCATTCCGAGCCCCTCGGCTTTGTTGGTTCTCTCGAAGGCGTCAAGGTCAAGGACACTGCACTGCTGCATGAGGCCTGCGAGGGATGTGAAGAACCCAACATCCTTCTTCTCCTTTAGGTGGGCCAGCATTTTCTGGGGAAGAAATTGTGTTACATCTATCTGGGCAACATCTGTTAGCTTAATGGACTGTTAACTCCTTAACACTGTTACGGATTTAACAGTCCGATAAGCTAACAGAGGTTTTAAGCAATGCTGGTGAAGAAGAAAACCAAAGCTATCAGTGCAAAAATTTGCCTGCCTCCCATCTTAGGCTGATATTTTCTGCTCCAAAATCACATTTTCACTAAGTGTATGCCGTATATAATTTATTAACTATTACTTTGAACCACAATACTGGATTACCTTCATGTTTGTAAATCCGATAAAGAAACTAGCACTACACCCTCGTTTCTTCATGATATTGACCAACATCTTGGGGAAATACATCCAGTATTGCAAAATGTGCATTGCACATGTTTCTTCATCAGATTTACTAACATCTCGGGGAAATCAATGTGATAGAATAAACTCCATGTAATCACAGTGTCGGGTATGACCCACCTTCTGGACGTCCACATTGCCCCCGCGGAGCAGGGAGATACCGAGGTCTATAGTGTCCGAGATCATCTCTCCTCCAGAACCTACAACATCGGCACAATACCATATATCTCCTGTGTACGGAACAATTTTGTGAGGTTATTACAGTGTATTAGGGTACCGTAATTATTCTAATAAACGCCCCTGGGGCTATGCAATTTTCTGAGGTACTTTTGGCATTATAATGGCATAAAACACAGAAATTGGAATTTTGATATGACTTTACTATATGAAATAAAATAATTTGACTGAAATATAGGAGGGGTCTACTATTAGAATAAATATGTTTTTTTTTAAATTAGCTAAAACTAAAGAAACATTCTATTCAACGACTAAATAGGATACTAATTTGTCCAGTTTGTACCAACTAAGCTTATGTACAAGATTGTCTTGCATACTACCAATACATACAAATCTTTATATTATTACAAATGATGTTAACCCTTTCAATACTATATACCTGTACAGTGGTATTGGCAAATAGTGTAGATCCAGATGATCCGGCTCGTGATGAGCCGTCTCATCAGGATCTACACTTTTTTGCAAGCAATTTTCATATTTTTGAGAACAAAAACGCCCCCTTTTCATAAAGACTGAAGATCATTTTGTCTATTCCAGTCACTTAGGGGTGAAAGTGTTAATTATGTGATTGGCAAGTTGGTGGCTATCTAGGATGCCATCCAAAATTGCAGCTTAGTTGGGTATATAGGTGATGCAATGAATTCACATGGATCTGTGATCTAGAGATGAAGACAAACAGTTTGGTATATACAATAACAACACCTGTAGCCTATTTCACCAACATTGCAAAGTATGCTTTTCTAGCAAAGTATACTTTGAGGGAGTAATTATTTATTTCCCCCCAAAATGCATTATTTCGTATAGAACTAACCACTGCATATATTTGATGATTAAAAGTATGCAGATTTTATATTGAATTTATTACATATCACAGCCAAAATGGCTGTGATAATGTAATAAATTCAGTATAATAAAAATTAATGAATTTATCCTTAAATTTAAAATTTCTCCCTCAAAGTATACTTTGCTAGATAAGTATACTTTGCAATGTTGATGAAATCGGCTACAGAGCACAACTCATGCTAAAGTCAGAGATGAAGACAATTTGGTATGTACTAATAACAACACCTGATTACCATCAACCCACGTGTCAGCCAGTTAATGACATTCACAGTACTAATGAGATCAATATCCAGAGTAGTAACACTAGTACAGACACTAGTTACAGTACCTCTACAGGCGCTGATGTAGAGCAGCACCATCTCGGCCGTGCCTCGGTCAGCCAGGCGACCCTGCTCCGACAGTAGGTGCTGCTTCTCCATCTCTTGCTCCTACAAGGTCAAATATCACAGGTCAAATATTACACAGATCAAGTATCACAGGTCAAGTATCACAGGTCAAATATTACAGAGTAGTTCAATTATATTTGGATTGAAACAAACACATCTTTTGCCTTAACTCTATGGGTATTTTATTTCATATATATGGCACTTGAATGTAGTATACGAGTCCTATGAAAGTATAATGGGTTGAAATGCAAACGTTATCAATTATTTGGACTGTACAAAAGTAAGTGGGTGGGGCAACATAATTTGTTTTAAAATGGACCATTTTATTTGGTTGAAGATCCGAGTCATTGTGTGGCATACAAATGTTTACTACATTTGGAACAATGAAAATAAACAATTACACACAACTGAAGGGATCAGTGGAATAAGGGTGTCCCCTTATCTGATCCCTTCAATTGTGGACAAGCTATACATGGTCACCGTTTACGACAGTAAACATAAAACACCAATGGTACATCTAGGGTAGTGCCAGACTAAGCTACAAGCAACAGTTTAAAACACCACATATTTGCTCGAGGGATGTGAACACACACATATATATATATAGCAATGTCAGTAAAGAAAACAGGCATTGTAATATGAAACAAAATCCTATCTTACATGCACATACTACAGGGCCAAAACTCCAAAATTACCAGCGAAAATGTGCAATTGTGATATTTTAAATTATTGATTGGTTGATTGATTGATTGATTGATTGATTGATTTGTTAATTGGTCGATTGATTGATTGATTGATTGATTGATCGATTGACCGTCATCAATTGGTTGGTGGTTTATTTTGGTTCAACAGCAAGGTCATACACAGATGGGAATGCTAGATGTATGGGGGAGCACTGTAACTCAACACTAAAACTACAATAAAACTTTCACAACTGAAAGACAGTGGTGTCCTTTTCTGTGCCAGGCACCCTTACCACACCAGATCACTTGGCCCATGTTTTTGTCAATGCACTAATGCAATACACAGATCTGTCAGCTGATCTGGAGCACATTGGTCACAAACTCAATACCATTGTGTCATGGCATGTCAATATAATATCTGTATTTGATCCATTTTTGATTATTTATGTTTGGTATCTCCTTTTTCACAAGTGTATTCAAAACAACCTTTGCTAGGATATGTACGTGTGGTACATGTATCTCTATATTTCATGTGGCTTCAAAACCCTTCCGTGACAGCGTAATGGTAAATGGTCCCACCCATGGGGCCGTTTCACTAACCTCTGTACGACTAAAATGTTCGTAATTGCAAAATTATGATAGTCTGTAAATTTCACATTAACAATGTTTTCTTGTAAACAATTATTGGATTTACATTTACTGAGCTCAATAAATGTAAATCCATAAATTGAAATTTACAGATGATTCTAAATTTGCACTTACAAACATTTTAGTCGTACAAAGTTTAGTGAAACAGCTCCCAGATGTATTGAGAAATTTATTAACTACGGTATGCCTCTAAACCTTTTCATCTCTAAGTCATTGGAATGGACTCTGCCATGGTCATTTATAGACTATTCCAATGTTTAGATCCATTTCTTGAACATATTAACCCTTACAGTGCTGAATTAAAATTTGTCGTCTGCTGTTTATTTTTTAATTTGTCTTTTTCTTATCAAAAAATGCTTTGACAGCACTTTAATGTTGCCACACCATGTTTTTATTTAAAGAAAATACAAAATAAGAAACAACAGCAGACAATAATTTTCGGTTCCCGCTTTCTAAGGGTTAAGCCACTATGGTAGTGGCTTACATAGCCACTATGGTAGTGGCTTACATAGCCACTATGGTAGTGGCTTACATCGGAGAAGCTCCACCCATCAGGGCCCAGTTGCTCAAAACTTCTGTTAGCTTAACAGACGGTTAAATCCTTAGCATTGCTAAGGATTTAACAGTCTGTTAAGCTAACAGAGGTTTTGAGCAACCGGGCCCAGACATTTATCTGGGAAATAAAATGACTTTCTTAAATAACATTCATACAAGCGACATAGCAATAATCTGAAACGTTTGGTTTCCTATTGAAAAATTATCCTTTTAAAGGATAATTATAGTGTGCTATACTATTCTAAGTAAACACTACATTTAAGTAAAATCCATCACATGTTGGCCAATGGTTGACAAAATGTACCTTTACAACATTTGCGACCAGCGTAGCCCCAGATCAGCCTGCACATCTACACTGTCTGATCAGGGCCTACGCTGCTCACCATTCAGTCACTGAAGTAGGGTAAATGCAACCAACACAACAATTAGCCCTAACATTGCTGAATTAACTTTTGTCGTCTGCTGATTAATTCTTTTTATTTTCCATTTTTATCAACAAAAAACATACTTTGGCAGCACTTTAGAATCATTTCCAATGGAAATGATTCTAAAGTGCTGCCAAAGAATGTTTTAATGAGAAAAAGACAAAATAAGAAAGAACAGCAGATGACAGTTTTCATTTCCCGCACTTTAAGGGTTAGGTCTTAACCATACTGCTTGAATGTGCAAAAGGAGCAAGATCTGCAATTGTTTTAACTTCCGTAAGGTACCTTTTTCAGCCAGGGGACTATTTATTCAAGATGTTCACCTTTTCTACACAATATCTATAATTTACTAACTATATACAATGTGTATGTAACACCAGAACGACACATTAACATATCACATAAGCCAACAGCATTATAATAAAGCCAAATGAATATTTAATAATTTTCTGAAAAAAAAATTAGCTTAGATCTGACAAAAGACTTGTGAAGACCTGCGAGTGAGTCGATGAGTCTAGATAGAAATTGTTATTTCTTGCTTTTGATGATGCAATCTTATAAGGATATGCACTGAACAGAAATTAACCCTTAGACCGCTACTCACAACTATTGTCGTCTGCTGGTGCTTTTATATCTTGCCTTATTTCTCAATAAAAACATGGTTTGACAGCACTTCAGAATCATTTGCAATGGAAATGATTCTGAAGTGCTGTCAAAGCATGTTGTAAATTATTCTAAAGTGCTGTCAAAGCATGTTTTGATGATAAAAATGGAAAATAGAAAATAAACGGCAGATGACAAAAAAACAAGACAGCGGTCTAAGGGTTAAATAAACCTGGTTTCCTCACACCGTGACTCCAATATTTAAGCAGACAAGAGTTAGAATGCCTCCTCATGTCAGAGATCTGTGACAAAATATATTTATAATGTTAGTTAACTTAGTTTCCATCAATATTGTAAATTTTCATTTCAATTTTCAAGATAATTTTTTTTCCTGGAACTTGAAAAAGCACAAGTAACTTCCCTTATAACTACTTCCAAGACATTAGAATTGGCGGAATTTGTTGGTTTGATGTCAAATTGCTTAGATTAAACAAAGAAATGTGCCGTCAAACAGACAAACACCTACAAAGTAATTCTAAAGAAAGTTGGTTGCTTAAACTGATTATACTTTTAATTTATGGAACTGGTATATATAATGCCTGTGCCTTTGGTCATTCATCATTTGTCACTTGCATTCATTCTCCACCAAGCAATACCTGCACATCAATGTCAGTCCAGCGAGTCTATCAAGATTGCAGGGCTATGCTGTTTGTTCATGCAAGTGATACTGGTACAATACATTCAGCCGTGCCGAGACCTAAACTACACGAGAATCAGAAGCACAAGGATTATCTACCTTGATAGCCTCCAGGTGGAGCTAGCGAATATCAAGAAATTGATGAAGGCAACATAAAGTTACATAGACACTTATTGTTGTCTGCTCTTTCTAAAATGTCTTATAATTATTTCTCAACAAAAACATTTTTTCCCAGTACTTTTTTCCCAGTACAATATAATGAATGACAATTATTATGTGCTGGCAAAATAGGTCTTTTATTGATAAATTTTAAAATAAAAGACAAAAAAACAAAATGGGCCTGAATCGACAACCTGATCGCCTCAACTGAGATATACACCTCATTTAGGCCGCCAGCTGAGAAAATGTAGCCTACAGCATTTATAACCATCGTAGAAAATGCAAGAAGACCATCATCATCATCATCTGCATTTTGTTTTTCTACAGATGTCGTAAGATACATGTTCTCACCAAGCAGTCCATGTTTGAAACAGCTCATACTCTATGCGAAACATGTTTTTGGTAAATGATCATCATATGTGGAAAGATTGATTGGTCAATTGATTTAATGGTGTTTAACAGCCTATCAACAGGCTAAGGTCATTTAAGACCGGACCAACAGGTTATATATAACATGCTGCATTTGGGGGGGGGGATCATATGTGGAAGAAGTTATTATTTTTACTATGATCTGTGTATAATCTATTTAGTGTTACTTTATTATTCATTATTCCTCTACCAAAACAGTACCGAGCATCGAGCCTAGAACAGAATCCTAAGCTCCTGGAATGTTCTTGACATTTACAGCAAGTTTCACAGAATATTGTTTTGGGATACCACACTACATAAGATACCATTGTAGCATTGAAACTATAATCTCAACATTCTTGTGTTTGGAACAAAGGCTAGAGACCAATTCCATGCGAAACACATATTAACATGGACATATCTCGTCTCTTAACCCTTAGAAGGCGGGAACCGAAAATTGTCTTCTGTTGTTTGGCTTATTTTGTATTTTCTCTAAATAAAAACATGGTTTGTCAGCATTTTAGAATCATTTCCATTGGAAATGATTCTAAAGTGCTGTCAAACCATGTTTTTGATAAAAAAAGTGGAAAATAAAAAATAAACAGCAGACGACAAATTTTAATTCAGCACTGTAAGGGTTAAGACATGTGTACTAGTACATCCCGGTTATATGCATATTAATCCATTAATTTGATTAAAGGATACCATTGAAGTAGAATAAACTTTTCTCAAAAAAATCCCTATTTCCTCATTTCTTCTCAAAAGTATACGTTTTCACCACTCATTTGTACCGTCTCTACGAGACAGTTCAAATGAGTGGTAACAACATACACTTTTATTGAGAAATAAACTAGAAAATTCAGATTGTTTTTCAATGACAGTTAATGTATCCTTAAACTTCAATGGGTTAAGGATGTCACCACCATTAGCAGCAATAATAATGAAGCCATAAATCACACAGGAAAGCAAACAGAAACTATTTCAGCTAATTGACTGGAAAAAATGGGATAAATGGAAATACAACTCTACTAATGTAGTGAAGTGTCCTGTAACATCAGATAATGTCACACAATAAACAACAGAGCAGAACCCGAGACTAGATATTGATACAACTATTCCCTCGAACTGTGGTCAGGACTGAAGAAATGGGCTAATGGGATTTGTGACACTCCTGTAGCCTATTTCACCAACATTGCAAAGTATACTTATCTAGCAAAGTATACTTTGAGGGAGAAATTTTCAATTTAAGGATAAATTCATTAATTTTTATTATACTGAATTTATTACATTATCACAGCCATTTTGGCTGTGATAATGTAATAAATTCAGTATAATAATTCTGCATACTTTTAATCATCAAATATATGCAGTCATTAGTTCTATATGAAATAATGCATTTCGGGAAAATAAATGATTACTCCCTCAAAGTATACTTTGCTAGATAAGTATACTTTGCAATTTTGATGAAATCTGCTACAGATCAAATAGCACTGTAGCCATCAGGAGATCTGTGTTATTTGTTAGAAGCATGACAGGTGTTTCATTGATGGAATGGCAAACAGTGCAGATCATGATCAGACTGTGTGGATGCACAGGCAGTTCTTGACCTACACTGCATGCAGAACCCATAAGCCCCATATTGTTATCTTATAGCTAAGGGTGGGAATTGGTTCAAAGAAACTTCTGTACTGGGCATATAAGTCCAGTAGCCTATTTCACCAACATTGCAAAGTATACTTTACTAGCAAAGTATACTTTCAGGGAGTAATCATTTATTTTTCCTGAAATGCATTATTTCATATAGAACTAACAAATGCATATATTTCATGATTAAAAGTATGCAGAATTATTATACTGAATTTATTACATTAACACAGCCATTAAATGTAATAAATTCAGTATAATAAAAATTAATAAATTTAATTTTTTTTTTTTAAATTTCTCCCTCAAAGTATACTTTGCTACTAAAGTATACTTTGCAATGTTGATGAAATAGGCTACTGAACATTTGTCAAGCCAACGGCCATTGGTACATTTTCCTTTCCCAATGTATTATTAGTTGCAATGAAGCTGAAATGTGTGCTTTAAATTAAGGAGGTTATGAGACGGTTAATTTAACCTAGTTAGTTCAATCTCCTACCACACTGTGTGAGTATGTCAGACCGTGCTGAGACAGGGCTGAGTATGAGTGCATATGATATATGGAAACTCGGACGTAACAGTGTTACCGTATTTGAGGGTTGGTCAGGGCAAAGCAGCGCAATCAAGAAAGGATCCATATGGGGTTGGGTTATGCAAGATATGATATGTTTTGAGGCCCAGCTATGGTCGTTTTGCGGCTTGTCATTATATAAAAAATGCTATTATTCGAATTCAATTTTGGTAACATAGAGTTTATCTGTTGTCACAGCCTCATATATATCAAGGAAACATCACAAACACACTGTTATATTAGTGGAACATGGCTATTCACATGTTCACACCAAAATTACAAAAAAGGTTCAAATATCTTGCGGCACGGATATTGGTTATAAAATGAAGACACACAAATATTTAATTGTTTTATGTTAACATAAAAAAAACTTGGTATGGCATTTGACTACATTTATTATAAAGTCACCTGCTGGAACAAATTGCCATATGAAAAATGCACAATATGTAGAATGCAATTACTGAATGAATTATCCAACGTTCTGCTTCATTAACTATTCACATGTACAATAACCATGCATGTTTATTCAGTGGAAGATTTCAGTCAGAAAGCTGCGTAAAGTGGTGACACTCCACATTTTGATCAGTGGCATATGGTGATGAGGGAGCCAGCATCATAATTTTGTATTCTTCTAACAAAGACTAAATTGTAACTGCCATTTAAGCCTTACAATACTGAATTAAATTTTATTGTCTGCTGTTTATTATTTATTTTCCATTTTTCTCAACAAAAACATGCTTTGACAAAACTTTAGAATCATTTCCAATGGAAATGATTCTAAAGTTCAGTCAAACCATGTTTTTATTTAGAAAAAAGACAAAATATAAAACAACAGCAGACGAACATTTAAGTGTCCCGTAGTCAAAGGATCAATGCGAGACAGTGCAAGAAGTGGGCATAACAAACATCAATGAAGAGAAATGCATCAAATACGGAAAGCTTTAACCCTTATAATGTGGGAACGTCTGCTGTTGATTCATATGTTGCATTTTATTCTCACTAAGAACATGATTTGGCAGCACCTTAGAAGCATTTCAAATGAAAATGTTTAAAAAATGCTGCCAAACTATGTGCTTGCTTTTGAAAATGGAAAGTAAAAATAAATGGCAGACAACAGTAAAGTATTGTAAGGTGAAACTGATTAATACTCCGAATGTTTTTAATTTATAAGAAATAGCTATGAATTTTAAAATTGGTTTTAGGAGGAATACAGAGCGATGGAACTTACAGAAGAGTATTTTTGGATGAGATAACTAAACATAACTAAACAAGATTTGTTCAATGAACCCAGTGATGCATGTTATGATGAAGCAAATGGAAGTTTACAGACTGTTCCTATTGGCAACACTGTGTTCCGTCAGTTCTGGAGCCACTGAAGAAGACTTACACAAGGAACTATGCAAGTACAACCGTGACATTGTTCCAACACCAAGTACAGCTTCATTTGTCAATGCATCTATCAAGCTATATCTGGACTCAATCATAGAACTAAATCAGAAAGATGAATATATGAAAACATTCCATTGGTTACATATACAGTGGAAGGACTACCGACTGAGTTGGAGGCCGGAGAAATATGAAAATATTACACAAGTGTTTCTTAGGAAGAAATATATTTGGACGCCAGATATACACATAGTGGACAGTGTTGACCACAGCCACAGTATAGGGCATGACGATGAGCTGGTGTCCGTCACCTCTGATGGAGACGTGGTCTGGGACCCAGGGTTAACAGCAACGACACTGTGTGAAATAGACACGAGGTACTATCCATTTGATTCACAGGTATGCACAATCAGGGTCGGTGCTTATAAAAGTTTTCTAGAATGTTCTCTGAATTTGAGCTGTGCTCAGGCTTGGACAATCAAACTGTGTGATTTAAATCACACAGTTTAATTGGCCAAGCCTGAGCACAGCTCAGCATCGATGAATCAAACTTAATGATTTCAAGCATGAGAGTGGAGCACATGTTCAAAGTTATAAGCACAGACTCTGGTATTAACCAGTTAAATTTATTCCCAGGTATGCAATATGAATTTTGAAACATGGATGCATACTTACAAAGAAGTGAGATTCACTGCACATGAGCCATCTCTACTTGAGTACCAAACAAATGCACAATGGGAGCTTGTTGAAGTTAGTGGAAATACAAAAGTGGATTTTACGCTACCAAGTGCCCATTTTGAGTTAAAACTTAGACGGCGCAGGACCTACTATATAATTACAATTATTATTCCAATTTCCCTGCTTTCAGTTCTTAACTGTTTTGTGTTTCTGCTACCGAGCCAATCTGGCGAGAAAATGTCATTCAGTGTGACACTAGTGCTGTCCTACATGGTGTTTCTCACCCATATCAGTGACAAACTACCACGCACCTCAAAGAGACTTTCCATCTTTGTGGTGCATCTCGCAATCATGCTTGGACTGGGGATTATTTCTATCCTCATGTCAGTGATTTCACTACTCCTTGTGAATTACAACAACATAAAGGCCGAACAACAAACTGCTGCAGAAGTAGAGACACATCACTCTCAGACAGAACTAGTGACTGGAATCAGGGAAATGTTTGAAAGTTTTGAGTATAAGATGAAGAGAGAGAAGCCAAAGACACAGAACCTGATGACAGTTTACGGAGATGAGCAAAGCAGAACAGGAGGATCAAGGAAGAGATCAGCTGATGGCAATGGTGAGATAGGCCGGGAGTCGACATGTCGGGGCAGCATGTGGAGCAATGGCTCCGTATTTGGCAGCATGAACAAAATGAAGGATGACAACACCGTCTTGAAACCGAAGCCAGAGAGTGGTCGAAATGATGCAGACTTTCGTGTAGTTACACGCTGGGATAAGATTTTATTTGCTGTCATCTCTAGCATCACAGTTGTCTCCACAACTGTTGTACTGGTAATCTTAACCTCACAGTGACATTGACCATTGCTGCCAGAATATACTGGTAGATACCCGGCTGGTGTCCTGTGATATAAAGTGTATCAGGCAAGGCTAGGAAACAAGTAGGAAATCCTTGCTGAGGAATTCCTACAGTTTCCAAGTTAAGCCAGATAAACTTGATATCAAATGACATTATACTGGTATTCTATAGATGTGTTATGTTACAGAATGAGTAAATATGACTTGGTTTCGCTGAAGAGAATGTGGGCTTTACATCACATTATTTAACCCTGTCACCCCTATGAAGCTGGAATGGATTTTGATATGTTCATTTTACAACCAATCTAACCGTCACAAAGTGGTTTTCAGACTAGTCCATTTATGAAAAGGGCGGGCTTTCGGGTTCAAAGGGTTAATACACTGATGTCATTCACAAACATAAGAACATATTTTAACCAAATGAAATGCCAGCACAACTATTTTTGAATCTGTTGTGACCCAGATTTGTGTATCTAGTCAATCAATGGTACGACAATTTGTTGTCCGTCGGTTTGTATGAGGCCAATTCAAAACAAATTATGTGATAAAAGTAAGTATATCACTGATCTCATAGTTCCTGTTTTAACCATTTAAACACCACAGGCCTTATAGTGGCATTGACAAACAGTGTAGATTCAGATGAGCCGGCTTGTGATGAACCGTCTCATCAGGATCTGCACTTTTTGCAAGTAATTTCCATATTTATTTAGAGCAAAAACACCCCACCTCATAAATGGACTATTCTGAAGATCATTTTGTGATGATTGGATTGGTTGCAAAATTAACATATCAAAATCCATTCCACTTACATAGGGGTGAAAGGGTTAATTAAGAATGTGTACATGTACGATTTCCTTACTGTAAAACAATCATCATACAGGGTTATTATGAAACTGAAATTCACTAAAACTATGTGAATAAAGATGTTGCGTTAGTGAACGTAGTACAAACAAAACTATTGCTACATGAATATATATAAACACATGAATATATAAAAATGAACATAAAAAATAATTGAATAAAAATAAATGCATATGTGCCACCAGGGGGGCGTTTCACTAAGCTTCGTACAACTAAAATGTTTGTAAGTTCAAAGTTAGGATCGTCTGTAAATTTCAATTGATGGATTCACATTTATTGAGCATAGGCTGCATATGCAGCCTATGCTCAATAAATGTAAATCCAATAATTGTTTACAAGAACACATTGCTAATTTGAAATTTACAGACTATCATAATTTTGCACTTACAAACATTTTAGTCGTACGAAGCTTAGTGAAACGGCCCCCAGATGAGGAAATTGACAACATAGCATTTCAGCCATCAGTATACACACATATTAGCTGTAAGTAGATTTTACATGTTGAATGGTGTGCATCATGTTTCATTTTCATCTGATTTTGACGTACATGTTCTGTGTCATGTTTGTTGTTCATTGCATTATATTATGACTTGTTACATGTAGTATAGTGTAAAGAGGACCTCGAGGAAGAATGGGTAACCAATTGAGTTTTCCTCTGAAAATAAAGTCTTTACTTTTACTTACTTACTTACTTACTTACTTACTTACTTACTTATTAATCAAGCCATAGCCTAGAATCATTAGATTAACCCTTTGGATGCTGGACACGAAATTGTCGTCTGCTGTTGATTTATATTTTACCTTCTTTCTCAATAAAAACATGGTTTGACAGCAATTTAGAATCATTTCCAAAGGAAATGATTCTAAAGTGCTGTCAAAGCATGTTTTTTATGAGAAAAATGGAAAATAGAAAATAAACAGCAGACGACAAAATGTAATGTTATTGTATTACATTGTATTGAGGACATCAAGGAAGATTGGGTTACCAATTGACTTTTCCTCAGAAAATAAAGTCTTTAATAACTTTCTTACTTACTAGACACAAAAAAGCAAGTAGGCCTACACCATATTTCATATCCATAGTGAACCATCTGATAAAATCACAGTTTGATCATGCTTAGTCGCTATTAACCCTTTCACCCCCAAGTAACTGGAATGGATTTTTATATGTTAATTTCCGGACCAATCCAAACGTCACAAAATGATTTTTGACTAGTCCATTTATGAAAAGGGCATTGTTATTGTTCTCAAAAATGTGAAAATTACTTGCAAAAAGTGCAGATCCTGATTAGACACTGGATCTACACTATTTGCCAATACCACAATACAGGCCTGTGGTGTTGAAACTTGAAAGGGTGTTAATTAATGCACATTAGGAGCTTATGGTCTCAAACACTGTTATGAGCCAATGACCTGATGTATGAAACATTTTGTACATTAGTGCAGTTTTCCATGAAAGAATTAGTAAACCATTTCAACACTACAGACCTCTTTTGTGATGTTTGCAGACAGTGTAGATCCAAATGAGCCGGCTCGTAACAAGCCGTCTCATCAGGATCTGCACTTTTTGCAAGTAATTTTCATATTTTTTAGAAAAAAAACATCCACTTTTTATAAATGGACTAGTCTGAAAATCATTTTGTGATGATTAGATTGGTAGACAAATCATATCACAGTCCATTCCAGTTACTTAGGGTTGAAAGGGTTAACCCTTAGACCGCTATCTTAATTTTTTTGTCGTCTGCTGTTTATTTTCTATTTTTCAGTTTTATCATCAAAAACATGCTTTGACAGCACTTTAGAATAATTTACAACATGGTTTGACAGCACTTTAGAATCATTTCCATCGGAAATGATTCTGAAGTGCTGTGAAACCATGTTCTTATTGAGAAATAAGTCAAGATATAAAAGCAACAGCAGACGACAATTGTTGTGAGTAGCGGTCTAAGGGTTAATATTAGTGGGCTTCAAAGGTGAGGAATTAATGGGCCGCCCGTAGACAATATGGACCTTAGTATATTTGCAACTGGTATAGATCTACACCACTTACAAGCATTTTTATCATGATTTAACACTCACGATGTTGAATTAAATGTTGTCATCTGCTGGTTATTTTTTACTTCAATTTCTCATTAAAAACATGGTTTGATAGCAGTTTAAAATCATTTCTAATGGATAAGAGTCTATTGGAAATGATTATAACATGATGTCGCACCATGTTTTCATTACGGAAGGACACGCAATATAAAACTAGATGGCTTCGGCCCTCATGTCGCGCCCGCCGAGGCTTTGATAGCATACCGAAAAACTTTAACACACAAAAAACTTTAACCCGGACACACGTATGACATCAACAGCAGGCAACAATTTTGTTTCTCACATTCCAAGGGTTAATGTTTGCTTGTGACACAATCATCGCAAGGAACATTTTATCATTGTGACACAACCATTGCAAGGAACATTTTATCATTGTGACACAACCATCGCAAGGATCATTTTATCATTGTGACACAACCATCGCAATGAGCATTTTATCATTGCGACACAACCATCGCAAGGAGCATTTTATCATTGTGACACAACCATCGCAAGGATCATTTTATCATTGTGACACAACCATTGCAAGGAGCATTTTATCATTGTGACACAACCATTGCAAGGAGCATTTTATCATTGTGACACAACCATCGCAAGGATCATTTTATCATTTTGACACAACCATCGCAAGGAACATTTTATCATTGTGACACAACCATCGCAAGGATCATTTTATCATTGTGACACAACCATCGCAAGGAGCATTTTATCATTGTGACACAACCATCGCAAGGATCATTTTATCATTGTGACACAACCATTGCAAGGAACATGTTGTCAACAGGCAGTCCAGCTGCAAAGAGCAGTTCCGAGTAAGCAAATAACCAATATTGCAAAGGTAAATAAATGTCCTCCTAAGAAGAGATATTTTCCTTTTCAATTGAATATATATATATATATATATATTTAGTGAATTTTCGGTGGAAAGAAAGAAAGCTAGATGGAAAATCAACATGTAATGTATATGTTATTAAGCCTAAACTGGTGCAAGCAGAAATAAGATTTATTAATAATTACAACCATGTGTCATCTATAATATACACCATATGGGCATGGTGCTTGCCAGGCCTACAGCACTATATTTTTGAAAATTAACACAATTTTCGAAAAGTTTGATATCTTACATAAATAGTCAAAGTTCAAAATTGAATTTTCCATTTGCTCAGATTAATTTGTAAACGTTTGCTATGATCTATGGAAAATAAACAAATAGCACATAATGTAGTCCAGTGGTGTGCCTTATGTAGTGTTCACCCCCAAGTAACTGGACTGGATTTTTCACATGTTAATTTTCCGGCCAATCCAATTGTCACAAAATGATTTTTAGACTAGTCCATTTATGAAAAGGGGGTGTTTTTGTTCTTAAAATATGAAAATTACTTGCAAAAAAAATGCAGATCCTGATGAGACGGCTCGTCCTGAGCTGGCTCACCTGGATCTACACTATTTGCCAATACCACTATAGAGGTCTGTGGTGTTGAAAGGGTTAACCCTTACAATGCTAAATTCATTTTTTTCATCTGCTGTTTATTTTATATGTTCCATTTTTCTCAGCAAAAACATGTATTGACAACACTTTAGAATCATTTCCAATGAAAATGATTCTAAAGTGCTGTCAAACAATGTTTGTATCGAGCAAGAAGACAAATATTAAACAACAGCAGTCAGCAATTTTCGTTTCCCGCATTCTAAGGGTTAACATAGCAATGTATCAGGATCTAATACTAATCATAATAATAATCTAGTCACAGCACTGGCAGTCCATTTCACATAGACATCAATGACCAGCATGATATTTCATAGTTCTATGTAATAAAATCATGGCAAGTTTATTTTCCATCTCCCTCCTTCTTATATGCACAGAGTTTTATATATAGGCCTCCAATTCCATTTAATAGTAAACTGAAATACACATACTACACTGCCATCAAACCATAGCAGAAGCCACAACACAAACATAGGCAAAAACATCATTGTATATTTAACCCTTTCAACACCATAGGCCTGTATAGTGGTATTGGCAAAAAGTGTAGATCCAGATGAGACGGCTCGTGACGAGCCGTCTCATCAGGATCAACACTTTTTGTAAGTAATTTTAATATTTTTTAGCACAAAAACACCACCCTCTTATCATAAATGGACTAGTCTGAAAAATATTTTATATTATGATCGATTGGATTGGTCAGAAAATTAACATATCAAAATCCATCCCAGTTACTTACGAGCGAAAGGGTTAAAACAGCATAAACTTATTTGAAAATAGTTTTAAAAAATAAATAAATTGTTGAGAAATATGATTATCCCCTGGTTTGATGGCGGAATGATATACGGTATGTGTAGTGTGCAGTAATATTAACCCTTAGACCGCTACTCACAATTGTCGTCTGCTGTGGCTTTTATGTCTTGCCTTATTTCTCAATAAAAACATGGTTTGACAGCACTTCAGAATCATTTCCAATGGAAATGATTCTGAAGTGTTGTCAAAGCATGTTGTAAATTATTCTAAAGTGCTGTCAAAGCATGTTTTTGATGATAAAAATAGAAAAGAGAAAATAAACAGCAGACGACAAAAAAAATAAGACGGCGGTTTAAGGGTTAAAAGGGTGTAGACTACACTCATTAGAAACAATGAGCAAAGCTGTGTTATCATATGAGACTGACAAGCCATGTGATTTTGTACCTAATAAGATGTGAAATTGTCATAACAAATGCAGAATTCTATTCCACATTTGCTATGTACATTTCATCAACTGTCGACGTTATTTACGGAAATTATCATATTTTTTTTGTAAATATATGTCATGAGATATTATTGCACATCTTGTTAGGTACAACATCACATGGCTTGTCTCATATGTGGTTAAATGATGGTGCCATAAGCATTGCCGTCTACGAGGGCCAGTAGGACTATGCCATACCTACACTGGTTGGCTGTCTATATGACGTGAATAAAGAGTTACCTGGAAGGATGAGCCCGGCCCTTCATCATCTCCACCATCATCATCGTCATCATCATCGGCACCACTGCAGCTCTGAAACATAAATACATCATCATCACCACCCTCATCACCACCCTCATCATCATCATCACTACTGCCATCATCATCATCATCATTACTACTGCACTCATCATCATCATCACTACTGCCATCATCATCATCATCATCATCACTACTGCCCAATCATCATCATCATCATCATCACTACTGCCATCATCATCATCATCATTACTGCCCAATCATCATCATCACTACTGCACAATCATCATCATCATCACTACTGCCATCATCATCACTACTGCACTCATCATCATCATCACTACTACCATCATCATCATCATCATCATCATCATCATCATCATCATCACTACTGCCCAATCGTCATCATCATCACTACTGCCCAATCGTCATCATCATCACTACTGCCCAATCATCATCATCATCATCATCATCACTACTGCCATCATCATCATCATCATTACTGCCCAATCATCATCATCACTACTGCACAATCATCATCATCATCATCATCATCATCACTACTGCCATCATCATCATCATCATCATCACTACTGTCATCATCATCATCATCACTACTGCCCAATCGTCATCATCATCACTACTGCCCAATCATCATCATCATCATCACTACTGCCCAATCATCATCATCATCATCATCATCATCACTACTGCCGTCATCATCATCATCACTACTGCCCAATCATCATCATCATCACTACTGCCCAATCATCATCATCATCACTACTGCCCAATCATCATCATCACTACTGCACAATCATCATTATCATCATCATCACTACTGCCATCATCATCATCATCACTACTGCCATCATCATCATCATCATTACTGTCCAATCATCATCATCATCATTACTGCCCAATCATCATCATCATCATTACTGCCCAATCATCATCATCATCATCATCACCACTACTGCCATCAATCATCATCATCACCACTGCCCAATCATCATCATCACTACTGCTCAATCATCATCATCATCATCACTACTGCCATCATCACTACTGCCATCATCATTAGCATCATCATCATTACTGCCCAATCATCATCATCATCACTACTGTCCAAGCATCATAATCATCATCATCATCACTACTGCACTCATCATCATCATCATCATCATCATCATCACTACTGCCCAATCACCATCATCATCATAATCACTACTGCCATCATCATCATCATCATTACTGCCCAATCATTATCATCATCACTACTGCCCAATCATCATCATCATCATCACTACTGCCATCATCATCATCATCATCACTACTGCCCAATCATCATCATCACTACTGCCATCACCATCATCGTCATCACTACTGCCATCATCATCATCACTACTGTCATCATCATCATCATCATCATCACTACTGCCCAATCATCATCATCATCATAATCACTACTGCCATCATCATCATCATTATTGCCCAATCATCATCATCATCACTACTGCCCAATCATCATCATCATCATAATCACTACTGCCATCATCATCATCATCATTATTGCCCAATCATCATCATCATCACTACTGCCCAATCATCATCATCATCATCACTACTGCCATCACCATCATCATCACTACTGCCCAATCATCATCATCATCATCACTACTGCCATCACCATCATCATCATCATCATCACTACTGCCATCATCATCATCACTACTGCCATCATCATCATCATCACTACTGCCAACATCATCATCATCATCATCATCATCACTACTGCTATCCACATCATAATCATCATCATCATCATCATAATATCATCATCATCACCATCATCATCATAATCATCACCATCATCATATCATCTTCATCATCATCACTACTGCCACCACACCACCACCACCACCATGTTCATCAAAAGCATTAAATACCCGATGAGACACTGATCCTTCATTAAATACCCGATGAGACACTGATCCTTCATTAAATATCAGATGAGACACTGATCCTTCATTAAATACCCGATGCAACATAATTTTCTGCATTAAATTCCAGATGCAACATCGTTATTTTTGCAGACAGATAATTATTTCCTGCATTAAATACCAGAGGAAACACAATTTCCTGTGTTAAATACCAGAGGAAACATACTTTCCTGTGTTAAATACCAGAGGAAACATAATTTCTCCGTGTTAAATACCAGAGGAAACATAATTTCCTGTGTTAAATACCAGACAAATCATTATTTCCTGCATTACATATGAGATGAAACACCATTTCCTGCATTAAATATGAGATGAACACCATTTCCTGCATTAAATACCATTTGAAACATCATTTCTGGCATTAAATACCATTTGAAACATCTACGTACAGAAAGAAAAAGTTACACACCTGGGACATGATCTGGGCATACGAGACATAGAGCGGGTCGTCGGGCATGCTTGATTGCTGCTCCTTGGTGGCGGCGCGACTCAGGCACGAGACCAGCTGCTTCAGGGAGTCGGGTCGCTCCTCGTCCTCCACCTCCTTCTTCTCTCCCACCTCCTCCTCTGCCTCATCCAAATTCTGGACGGGACAGATACAATGTATAGAGAATACCAAGCTAGGGCCCGAATTCAGCACGGGACAAACACAATACATGTATATGGAGGGCGATTTCATATCAAGTTTATCAGGGAAAACCAGGCTAGGGTCTTTTGATATAAAGTTTATTAGCCAATGCTATGAAACTGTAGAATTGATATAGGATTTATGGTCTTAACAACTAGGATAGACCCAGAGCAGACGACTGTGCATCCACAGTCTGATAAGGATCAGCACTGATGGCCATTCAGTCAGTGTAACACTCGTCCTGCCTTTAACAAGCAGTGTAGATTGTTATCATTCTGCGGAGTTCAGAAGAAGATCAGGAACGAGACTGGCCATAATTCACATAAGCCCATTTCTCCAGTCACAGCCACTTATTATCAATCCTTAACCCTTAGAATGCGGGAAACGAAAATAGTCGTCTGCTGTTGTTTTATATTGTGTCTACTTTCTCAATGAAAACATGTTTGGACAGCATTTTAGAATCATTTCCATTGGAAATGATTCTAAATTGTTGTCCAAACGAGTTTCGCTGTGAAAAAAATGGAAAATATAAAATAAACAGCAGACGACAATTTTAATTCAGCATTAATATTGTAAGGGTTAATGGACAGAGCAAAAGATATACAGCATCTATCCATATTACAAAGGAGCCTAGTCCAATGTGTCCACTTACTGTGAGGTCATCAATGAGGATTTTCTTCTCGTATTCCTCGGTCTCCATCCACTGTTTACGGTAACACATGAGGAACAGGTTCATGGCCCGATGTCTGGAATAGCGAGTTCACATTTGAGACAAGCCATGTGATTGTGTACCTATTAGAAGATGTGAATTTTTTTAGGAAATATCTTTATAGAATCTGTCATATTTTCTGTAAATGATGATGGAAGCTGACAAAATTTACATACAAGTGCAAATGGTACATGGATTCCTCATTTGCTGTGCAAATACCGTCAACTTTCAACATCATATAAAGAAAATATCATAAAATGTGTAAATATTTTTCATGAGATATTGCACATCTTATTACCGGTAGGTACAAAATCACATGGCTTATTTGTCACCATGACAGAATAAGCAATATTTTCCTTAAGTCTGCATTGTTCAGAAATTGTCATTATCTTTCAAAGCCACATACAGAAAACATGGTTGGTTATCAAAATAATTCTAAACTTTTCATATACACGTACAAGTGTGAAGACATAAAACCTCATGGTGGTCCAATGTAAATCTTTATCAAGGCATAGTAGTCGCCAATAAATGAACAATGACCAAACTTACTTTAGGAGTTTGTGGAAAAAAATAACTCACAGGTTTTAATGAAGGAATATATGTAGCTGACACTAAATTAACAAAGGCATCGTTATCACTAAGCTAATCCCCTCGCTGGCAGCCTTGATAATAATAAAAAGAATTTATGCCTTACAAACAAGGTGAACATAAATCCTCAGTGATCTTGACCGTGGGCGGTCGGACGTGGGTCGTATGCAAAACAAAGCATCATCTCTAGACACACATTGTGATGCTATATCTCCTTTTGCCTATCGGCAAGGGGATAATAATGGCCAAACTTACTTGGGGAGGTTGTGCAGGGGTATCATTCTGAAACAGGCCATAACTGCCCGCTTTCTCTGAGTGGACACCACCTTACGCCAAACACTCTTATGGCCAGCCGTCGGGTGCTCCACCTAGTGTGGAAATAAATGGTCAATTAAACAATATACTGAGCATATACTCAATATCATGCAAGAAATCAGGAAGTTTGATTGGCCGAGACTGAGCTGTGCTAAGTCTCGGCCAATCTAACTGCCTGATTTCAAGCACAATGCAAAAAGTTGTACAAATTTATGTATTTGTTTCATCTGTAACACACTGACTATCAATGGAGACATTTATGTATTTGTTTCATCTGTAACACAGTGACTATCAATGGAGGCATTTATGTATTTGTTTCATCTGTAACACACTGACTATCAATGGAGACATTTATGTATTTGTTTCATCTGTAACACAGTGGCTATCAATGGAGACATTTATGTATTTGTTTCATCCGTAACACAGTGGCTATCAATGGAGGCATTTATGTATTTGTTTCATCTGTAACACACTGACTATCAATGGAGACATTTATGTATTTGCTTCATCCGTAACACACTGGCTATCAATGGAGACATTTATGTATTTGTTTCATCTGTAACACATTGACTATCAATGGAGACATTTATGTATTTGTTTCATCCGTAACACACTGGCTATCAATGGAGACATTTATGTATTTGTTTCATCTGTAAACACATGACTATCAATGGAGACATTTATGTATTTGTTTCATCTGTACTTTACTGGCTCAATGGAGACTTTATGTATTTGTTTCATCCATAACACAGTGGCTATCAATGGAGACATTTATGTATTTGTTTCATCTGTAACACACTGGCTATCAATGGAGACATTTATGTATTTGTTTCATCCGTAACACACTGGCTATCAATGGAGGCATTTATGTATTTGTTTCATTTGTAACACAGTGGCTATCAATGGAGACATTTATGTATTTGTTTATGTATTTGTTTCATCTGTAACACAGTGGCTATCAATGGAGACAGTTATGTATTTGTTTCATCCGTAACACACTGGCTATCAATGGAGACATGTATGTATTTGTTTCATCCGTAACACAGTGGCTATCAATGGAGACATTTATGTATTTGTTTCATCCGTAACACAGTGATATCAATGGAGACTTTATGTATTTGTTTCATCCGTAACACAGTGGCTATCAATGGAGATATTTATGTATTTGTTTCATCCGTAACACAGTGACTATGGAGACATTTATGTATTTGTTTCATCCGTAACACAGTGACTATCAATGGAGACATTTATGTATTTGTTTCATCCGTAACACAGTGGCTATCAATGGAGATATTTATGTATTTGTTTCATCCGTAACACAGTGACTATCAATGCAGACATTTATGTATTTGTTTCATCCGCAACACAGTGACTATCAATGGAGACATTTATGTGTTTCAGACATGTATTTGTTTATCCTTAACAGTGGCTATTCAATTGGAGGAATTTTATTTAAGTATTTTTTTGTTTCATCCGTAACACTGTGGCCTATCAATGGAGGACATTTTATTGTATTTGTTTTCATTCCGTAACCAACAGTTGGCTATCAATGGAGACATTTTATTTTATTTCGTTTGACCATCCCGGAACACAGTTGGCTATCAAGTGGAACACATTTATGTATTTTGTTTCATCCGTTTAACACATGTGGCTAATCAATGGAGACATTTATGTATTTGGTTTCATCAGTAACACAGTGGTATCAATGGATAAAATTTTTTGTATTTAGGTTTGTATCCGTAACCACACTGGCTAATCAATTGGAGGGCATTTATTGTATTTGTTTTCATTCCCGGTAACACCTCTGGCTTATCCAATTAAAGGCATTTTACAATCTAGTGACAAGTGTACAACTGTATACAATTTAATCATTGTATTTCGTGAAAGTAACAAACCTGAATAAAGCAAAGTATCACCTATAGTGTTAACTACTGGTGAACAATATGTAAACATCCATGAATGATACATACATTTTAATTGTCAGTTTTCTGTAGATAAATGTTCAAATATTTGAATTCTGAATCATTTCAACACCATTTATAGACAACATAGTTAAAGGTACATGCCCACTCAGTAGGCACAAAATGTTCTTTATATCAGACATCATCTGAGACATTTTCTGGCAAAATAAACATTCATTCACCATTACCCCACGTATTGATTAGCATTATTATGCACTTTATATCAGACGTAAATTTCGACACTGATATCAGGGGCGATAACCGTGTTTCCTTAAAATGTTAACGGACATTACTATTTATTCTCTGTATTTATATTTTGATGTGCAATGATCATACTTTAAAATCTCTCGAAAATAATATTTTTTTCAGGTGACACATTCAATTAGTATAAATAATTAAAAAATTCCATGCCTCATTTGCACATGAAAATAGCCTGATGCCACCGCACGTCACTATCAGTAAAATAAATATTACTAAACGATTATATATGTATAGCGGACACTCGTAATGTTTAGAACTGGTGCAATAGTGACACAATTATACACTTATTTAATTAAGTAGTTTGTGCCTACTGAGTGGGCATGTACCTTTAAGCTGAAAATGCAATACTGGTAATGTATTATCCCATTGACTTGCTCAGACTGGTATTAATATTAAACGACATAGTATTTGTTTTCACACTCCAACGCCATTTGCAGTGAAATGGTACACATTATAATGAAGCAAAAATTATAGAAACTCTTTATCATTCACTCAATCACAGACATTACACAGCAAACACTAAATAGCGCTCATCTACCTCGCAAGGAATCTGCTATAAATAGATCTGACAGAGTAGGACAAACATTCAGTCTTACACACTTTGGGCTGCATTAAATGCAGTTTTCATTGTTCTGGACTTACACTGACCATTATGAAAGTTTACTGAGGCATGTATTTGTCCTACTATTGGAAACACACACATTGGTGACGTACGTGTAGATGAGCGCTATTGGTATACTATAATACTACTTCAACAGTTCAAACTTTCACACAGCAAAAATCACCAACAAAAACTTGTGTTCACAGGACACAGATAACTCGCTTACCAGATTGATATTATTCAAGAAATATGAGTTTAACCCTTAGACCGCTACACACAACAATTGTCACGTCTGCTGTTGCTTTTATATCTTGCCTTATTTCTAAATAAAAACATGGTTTGACAGCACTTCAGAATCATTTCCAAAGGAAATGATTCTGAAGTGCTGTCAAAGCATGTAAATTATTCTAAAGTGCTGTCAAAGCATGTTTTTGATGATAAAAATGGAAAATAGAAAATAAACAGCAGACGACAAAAAATTAAGATAGCGGTGCAACGGTTAATGTTTCCGGGTGTAACAGTAAAAATCTGCTTTACCACACCTGCATTTTCACACAATTTTACGTATTTCTCATCATAAACAAACTTTTGGATCATGAGAGAACCACATCCGCAATTGTACGGACAAAGGAAACACTAAAATTACGGTGGGAAATACAAGCATACAACGCCAGAGTTGCATTCGAAAAGTAAACGTGGCAAACTAAGATTTTAAGCATAATGATGGTGATTAATGTCCGATTAGTGAAGTTGATTATTTTTTCAGGTTTAATATGCTTAATTACCAAGCAGTCTTTACGTGGAACAATAGTATGATCATTTCACAACAAATAATCATTTTGTTTAACAAATTGAGCTTACTAGTACCAAATTATCTCCCCTGTTTATCACAGTTGCTGACAGTATGTATCTGAATACAATAAAGACTTCGTGAATTTGGTAAAATAAAATAGTGCATTTTGTTGAATAGCGCTCATCTGCATAGCAAGGAATCTGCTATAAATAGAATGCCTAAATCTGACAGAGTAGGACAAACATTCAGGCTTACACACTTTAGCCTGCATTAAATGCAGTTTGTATTGTTCTGGACTTACACTGACCATTATGAAAGTTTACTGATGCATGTATTTGTCCTACTATTGGAAACACACAAATTGGTGACGTATGTGCAGATGAGCGCTATACCTGCAACACAGTGCCTTTAATGCCACATGAAGGTGCTGTGTATTGATTATACTGTATTATATGTTGATATTTGCATATTTACAGTGAAGCACGCTATTGTGACAGGATTGTAATATTGGTATGTAATGTAGTAATAGAATTGATATATTAACTCTTTGCATGCTGGGAAACTTGTGGGCTATAAATAGTTCAAAACTAGCGGACAAGAATTCATCATATTTTCTTGTATTTCTCCCCGTGAATATGTCTTGGAATTTCATTAGAATTGAGTCCTGAGGACTCAATTCTAATGAAATTTCAAGACATATTTACAGAGAGAAATAAAACATATACTCCTAATTTGTTTGGCGGATATTTTCGCCGCTAGCATGCAAAGAGTTAACAAGAAAATGTGGTCTGTCGATGGACTTAGGGCCACTATGATTTGAGAAACTCTTACAAAAACTTCAAAAAAAATAAACGACGGACAGACAGAATCTTGGCGGGGTCCTAATAAGTAATAATACATATGTAGACAACCAATTATTACACAATTATTTACTCGTTTATTTTCAATGTCAACATCTTTTTGACACAAATCCGTGGTCCAAATCTAAATCGCTAAATCCGTAATAAAAAAAGTTCAATGCTGAATATGACACATAGCTCTAAGTAAGAATTGAAATAGTTTTAAATAATGAGACGGCAACAAAGACAACAAGAGGAAGGTGTGCGAGTGGCCAGGATAATTTAACCCTTACTACGCTGAATTAAATGTTGTCGTCTGCCGGAAATGTTTTATTTTCAATATTTCTCGACAAAAACCTGGTTTTGCCAGCACATGAGAATCGTATCGTCTCCACTGGAGACGATTCTCATGTGCTGTCAAAACCAGGTTTTTGTTAAGAATTAAAGCAAAAATGAAAAACAGCAGACGGCAATTTCCGTCAACAGCGTAGGAAGGGTTAAGGACGTGTTCTGCACGCGTGCGCGAACGTTGACACAAGGATGAACATTTCTTACGCCTCTCAGTGCCTGAACGTCCATTACATCTGCCATTGCCTAAACGACACAACCGAATTGAAGGGGTCAGTGGAAGAGGGGGGCTAACTCCAGGAGGGGGTTAGCCACCTTCTTCCACCGAGTCTTTAATTATGGAGAAAACAATAAAACTTTCACACATCTATCCATCGTCATAATTGTTGATAAATACCAGTAACATTGCAGCTATTATATGAACATACACTTTCTGTTCTTAGCTATGCAAAAAAGCCTAGCATTTAAAAAGACAAATGAATGCTACTAGATAAGGGCTTGCTTATCATGTGCAATCATTTAAAATCACAAAATGATGGAGATTGGGTATTAATAGCAAGCTAAAATTACTAGTATGTATCTAGATAAACATGTAAAACTACTGCAAACTAAATCATTTACCAACAGTATTAATTGTAGCATACTTGATTAATCTAGTAGTATAGTGCTTGTAAGTGGGTACTCCCAACACATAAGCAATAGCAGAAACAGAAACTTGCTTCATACAGAAAGAAATCATTCAGGTGTCCAGTTTGTCCGGTTATTTTGTTCAAAGAAATGCCTTAAAAGGAGAAGTACATGTAGGCGTGATAGTCACAGCTTTAACCCTTACACCACTATCTTACTTTTTGTCGTCTGCTGTTTATTTTCTATTTTCCATTTTTATCATCAAAACATGCTTTGACAGCACTTTAGCATAATTTACAACATGCTTTGACAGCACTTCAGAATCATTTCCATTGCAAATGATTCTGAAGTGCTGTAAAAACATGTTTTTATTGAGAAATAAGGAGAGATATAAAAGCAACAGCAGACGACAATTGTTGTGTGTAGCGGTCTAAGGGTTAAACTTGTTTTTTATAAGCTTAAAATGTAATCGGAAATGACTATGCCAGGTTTGGAAACTGTATGTGTATAAACAGGTTATTTATTACTTTCTTTTTACTGGTAAATCAAAATTGCAACTTGCCTTAGTCTAGGCAGGTATTGTGTTAGTATCACTGTGGTAGATATATGTGGCTGTGACTGGAGAACTGGGTCTTACAGGCTTTGCGACCAGTGTAGATCCAGATCTGATCGGGATCTGCACTGTTCGCAATTCCATCCGCTTGAGAAAGTGAGCAGGGGCTCGAGTATACCCCCTGCTGCAGCATGGACCGGAAAATAAAAACTTTAATGCGGACAAACGGACGGACGGAAGGAATTACAAAAACTGTATACACCTCGACATACTTTGTATGCCGAGGGTATAATGAAAACCTGTCATGCTTCTAACAAGCAATATAGTTCATTATCAGGCTGCAGGAGTATGTTATTTGATCAGGGGACTGGCTACAAATCCCATTAGCCCCATTCTCCAGTCACAGCCACATTTAAAGACATATTGTTTCCAACTGAAATTGGAGGAGACTGTTATGTCGTAAATTTAGAGAAACCACATAAATGTGTGCGATCTGACTGGCCACAGCTACACTGACAGCTTTCCGTCAAAATTTTAACGGTTATCTTGCACAGAGCATAACAATTGTTGTGTTTTCTATCAGATTTTGTCAAGACGCAATTTACTTCAGGTTGTGGAAGATATGTAAACAAAAAAATTGATGAAAATAGTATGTGCTGTTTATTTAGGATCTAAATCTTAAGATTTTACCACCTATTGATTCCTTTAAGAAACATCATGTGAAATCCCAAACGATGCTAATCTGTACCTACAAACAAATACAAAAATATCATAGTTATTCGGACTACTGCTGTATCGGAGACGTACCTGCAGATGAACAAAAGAAAATGCACACCACACAACACACAGAGACAAAACATAACACAATTAAAAAAGCAAATGAAAATAAAAGCTTGCATATTAGCACATGGCATAAATAAATATAAGTGGAGTATCAAATAGCTGGAACTTCAAAGTTATTAATCAGGGGTAAAGGTCAAAATACTTACAACGGAAAACTAAAGTGAACCAAATGGAGATATTATACATACAGTATTATACATATATAATACAGGATAAGAGACAGTTAAATAACAGTTATCAAACACGTCCATTGTCTTAATAAGAATGCATGAAGAACATTTATGTTTTCAACTTTGAGGTTCACATTACAACTGTTATCTAAATAAAGTTATAAAACTTTATTTAGACAACAGTTGTAATGTGAATCAAAAGTGTCAAACAACAAAGACATGTTCCTATCATGGAGCCGATTGTAAACATACTTGGCAAAATTAAAGTTATGACAGATATCAGCAATGTTAACATTAGGCCATGGCAAGTTCTTTCTCTGTTAAGTTCTTTCTCTGTTAAGTTCTTTCTCTGTTAAGCGTCCGCGTGCAGGTATGTTTTGAGAGTGGTTCTGTGAACAAACAAACAAACTATGTATGCTATTTGACGTTATTTACTGATGAAGTAATATGAAAACTGATTGGGAGTATTTTCTTCTTATTTTTTTCTAAAGTTTGCTGCAGGAAATTTAAATTTATGCTAAAAACGTCCTCAACCCTTTTTACACCGCAAAGGGTTGAGGAAGTTTTTAACAAAAATTTATCTTCGTTTGTATCAGCCGGATACGTAGGTAGGTTTTGGTCAATTGGGTGGACGCTTAACATAGAAAAGATATGGTATGGCCTTAGTGACTGACAGAGTGATAGATAACTTGGCTTAATAGATGGTTGAATTATCACACAGAAACAAGAGTTATGTGACAGACAGACGCACCAGCCGATGGACAAGGTAAACACTATATGCCCAAAACCTAACATTGCAGTGGCATAAATATTATCAGATTTACATCCAAATGTACCATTCTCAATGGGCAAGCCAGGCAATGATATCTAACCCACACCATTAGGCCATTATAAAATAAATACTAAATTCTCATAAATTTTTTTTTCAAATGGGGGCGGGGTGGGGGGGTGAAATTTTATTTTTTATTTTCAGGATATCGGAAATACCGACCATCGACCATCGTTTGTGTTAACTCTTTGGATGCTGGGATTGAAAATAATGGCTATATAGCACTTAATAGCAAATGACAATTCATCAATGTCTTTCTTATTTCTCTCTGAAAATATGTAATTACCCATCACATGCTCCCAACCAACCACCACGGTTTTTTTTATT